>JAVSCE010021898.1:0-47328 GCA_032199065.1 Smutsia gigantea | reverse complement strand
GTATTCACACCCTACATCACATGTTCCATAATGACTGTACTACTCACTGAGTCAAGTAAACACTAAGCAAATATTTCTTATAGAAAACAGTACAGTAGGTTCTAAGCCCTACAACTTAAGTCATATCAAGGTGAAATCCCTGCAATGGGGCTTACAGGAGATGTCCTCGAGCTCTTTGAAAAAAATAGTTAATACCTTCACATATTCTTGACAGGAACTTTCCTTATTATGAAGCTGAAAAGCATCTAGAAATTCATTATGGGACAAGTCATCAAGTGCTTTGAACACAAGTGATACAGATTCAAGGCCATGACTCTCCAGTGACCTGTGAGGAGCACCCCAAGCAACACTTGACCTGATAGACTGACCATTCTTCCCTGGGCTAGTGAAGGAAATGAGTATCAATTTTATGTGCTGAGTCAATTCACTTAAATGATATGAGAAAAATATATTTACCAAAATTATATTGAGATATAATTAACTCTGAAAGCATAAATTAAAATTTTTCTTTGAAAATGTAAGATGTAAAATACCTAGAGGGTAGAATCCTAAGGAATTGATGACTGATTAGAATAGAGAGAATGAAAAAGCAAGGTATAGAGAGCAGCCTATGATTATTCATGGACTTTTTTATATGACAAATTATAAATATTGGATCCTAACAGAGAAAACATGAGAATCTAAACTCTGTGTGTGCATGTGTGTGCGTGTATACACATGCACATACACACATGGAGTTTAGGTAAAGGAATCTGCTTTAGATGGGTTAAAAATGTCTACCGGTAATGGTGAGATGGGTTATATGGACCATCTCTGTCAATGAGGCAACTTTACAAAGCTTTAAATATCAAGGAGGTAACAATACACTGAAGAATTCCCAAGCTCGGTTTTGTGAATTGAGAGATACCTAAAGAAATAAGCCCACAACATTGGGATATTTGTGTTCTGGTGTAATTTACTCATCCTTAATTGACTGAGAAGTTTTATTGCATTTTTGATGGTCATAGGGAGATAACAGGACAGTGTAGGCCAAGGGTCTGCTGCCGAGCATAGTTAGTGGTTAATTTTTTTCATTTGTTTATTTATATCGTGACTGATTTGAGGTTTTCTAGAGACTAAAGAGAAACGTCAATGGAGAAAAAAATGAGTGAAGACAGAGGAGACAGGAGAAAGAATGTCTTGAAAGAACGTGTTTCAATCCCTGTTTAAAGCATATTTCCAATATAGTAGAAGGACTTTAGTTTAGAGGAATAAAGTAATTTATAATATGGCTGCAACAAGTAGCTTTACTGATGACAAAGTTTTCCTTAGAGAAGTGTTTGTCACCTTGGACTCCAGAGGACTATTAGACCTAGTCTAAAATACTAAATAGTAGTTATCAACATTTAAGCAACTAAAAATCATAGAGTTACATTGTAATTTTAAAAAATGCATAGATTAGGTTTGTATTACCTGATATTGCAGATTGAACTTAACATACTTTAATATAGACACTTTATAAACATTTTATACTAGAAAGGTATATATTATGAAAGACTGCTACTGCATTAAATGCTGGAACCTATAACTTTCAAAATGTTAACTTGCGTGGCAGTGAAATTTTTGGTGCTTTGGTATGCTTTGCCTACTTTGCCCATCACTCTACCCCCTCAACTCCTGTGGCAATCACCAGTTTGTTCTCCATGCTTATGAGGCTATTTCTTTTTTGTTTGTTCATTTGTTTTGTTTTTCTAGATACCACATATAAGTGAGATCATATGGCATTTGTCTTTCTCTGTCTGACTTATTTCACTTACCGTAATATCCTCTAGGTCCAACTATATTGTTGCAAATGGCAAGATTTCATTCTTTTTTATGGTGTAGTAATATTCCATTGTATACATGTACCATATCTTCTTTATCCATTCATCTGCTGATGGGCTCTTAGGCTGCCTCCATATCTTGGCCACTGTAAATAATGCTGCAATGAACACAGAAGTGCATATATATATATATATCTTATAGAATTAGTGATTTTGTTTTCTTTGGGTAAATTCCCAGAAGTGGAATTAGTGAGTCTTATGGTATTCCCATTTTTAATTTTTTGAGGTTCCTCCACACTGTTTTCAATAGTGGCTGTACCAATTTACACTCCCACCAGCAGTGCATGAGGGTTCCCATTTTTCCACATATTCACCAACACTTGCCATTTCTTATCTTTTTGATACTACAATTTGATACTAGAGTTTTTATCTTATATATTTCAACCTCAAACTATTTAATTGGTGGGTATGATTATCTCAAAAATTTTTTAAGAAAATTGCCTATTGATTTCTTAATGGATCTTGCTGCATATCTTCTCAGGTGTACTCACTCTACCATGGAGCCATTGTTATGTATCAAGACCATAACTTAGAACGTCAAGTATCCTTGCTGTTGCACTAATTCTCTGTGCTCCAAAGGCATCATTTGCACCCTTCTTTCAGTACATGATATCATTTCCTACTCTATGGACACCACTTGTCTTCTTCTTTATCTCTTTGATTAAATTTTGAACTCAAGAGAAAAAGTAATGCCTTATTTTTCCTTATAAAGCAATACCTGGAAAGGAATATATGTCCTATAAATGAAATTTGATGTAGATGGCAAATAAGGACCTAAGAAATTGGATATACTTAATAGACATTTTTACTCAACAGTAATATTTTAAATAAAAAATTGTAATATTTTGTTGGAAGTAAGTTTATCTGCAATAATAGAATCTAGTTAACATATACAATGACAAAATTTTTATCCTATATATTTTTCAGTATTTATAGGTTGTGATTTGGGTATTTCTTTTTCATTATCATTTTCTCACAAAGGCTTCCAAAATACCTACTATATAACTACACACAGCATTTTATACATACACACACACTCAACACACACAAATAGATGTTCATTTCCCTCACCCAGCTCCAACTCATCTGGCAAGGACTCTGCTTCAAGTGTAACAGGCTAACTAATACTGGGCCTTGATAATTTCTGTCTCCCTGTTTGGCTTGTTGGACAGAGGAGAGGCAAGCCTAGAAGACCTGAGGCTACCACGCTTCCCCACCAGTGCTCACTTAGAGAGCAGAAGTATCACTCTGGGAGAAGTGGGTCTTTGTCTCCTCTAGCTACGCTGCAGTAGTGGAGAGGTTTTGCCTGGGGGAAAAACTAGGCTGTAAGGACTGCTATCTCAGCAGCTTTACCTTAGAGTACTGACTTTATTTGGAACAGAACATGGAGAGTTCATGCCGAAGGGTTTCAAAACAATGGAGATATTGGAGGTGAGCTAATAAGAAGGGGCCAGTAGCTCCATGGAAGAAGTAGCAATAAATAGTAGCAGCAAGGGAGATGGTAGTACAGGTAGAAATACAACAGAAAGAAGCAGAGAAAGAGACAGCCAAGAAGAGCTCTTTTCATTCATCCTGAGGGTTCAAAAGGCTGTTTGGATGTACTGAACTGCCAGGAGCTGTTAGGATAGAATGTGCAGGAGGACTTGAAAGCATTCCCAAATCACAAAGAGATCCATCGGCAAAGAGCAGAGCTTTAATGGCTCAAGGTTCTTAAGCCTAACATCTGACCAGTCACTGGTTAAACAGTAAGCTATTCTGACACAACGCATCTACTCAGAAGCCAGACTTAAAAAAAAAATCACACTCAGTCTGTTCTTTACAATGTTGAAAGAAAAGATAAAACTTTGAACTCAGAACCATGAAAACAGTCTCCAAGACACAAACAGATCCAATAGTAGAGGGCAATCATCTTCTGCTTCAGGCGCTTAAGTATAGCCTTTGACCAATAAGTGTCTTATGCTAACCAAAGGAGGACCCCTAAGAAGTCAGTCTAAAAGATAAAAACATGGAAAAAGTCTGAGCAACAATTTCAGAAGCTGCACTCTGCAGTGGAAATAAACTTCAAAGAATCAGTCCAATCAAGTCACTGAACAAACAACAAGCCTGTTGGGGATTGGTATCCAAATTTGCTACATTATATTATCTAATATATCCAGACTTTTTTTTCTTTTGGTATCATTAATCTACAATTACATGGGCAACATTATGGTTACTAGGCTCCTCCCATCATCAAGTCCCCATCACATACCCCATCACAGTCATTGTCCATCAGCATAGTAAGATGCTATAGAGTCACTACACGTCTTCTCTGTGCTGTACAGCCTGCCCCGTGCCCCCCCTACATTATGTGTGCTAATCGTAATGCCCCTTTTTCCCCCTTGTCCTTCCCTTCCTACCCATCCTCCCCAGTCCCTTTCCCTTTGGTAACTGTTAGTCTTGGTTCTGTGAGTCTGCTGCTGTTTTGTTCCTTCAGTTTTTTTCTTTGTTCTTATACTCCAAAGATCAGTGAAATCATTTGATACTTGTCTTTTTCCGCCTGGCTTATTTCACCGAGCATAATACCCTCTAGCTCCATCCATGTTGTTGCAAATGGGAGGATTTGTTTTCTTCTTATGGCTGAATAATATTCCATTGTGTACATGTACCACATCTTCTTTATCCATTCATTTACTGATGGACACTTAGGTTACTTCCATTTCTTGACTATTGTAAATAGTGTTGTGATAAACATAGGGGTGCATATGTCTTTTTCAAACTGGGCTGCTGCAGTCTTAGGGTAAATTCCTAGGAGTGGAATTCCTGGATCCAATGGTATTTCTATTTTGAGTTTTTTGAGGAGCCTTCATACTGCTTTCCACAATGGTTAAACTAACTTACATTCCCATCAGCAGTGTAGGAGGGTTCCCTTTATCCACATCCTTGCCAACATTTGTTGTTGTTTGTGTTTTGGATGTTGGCCATCCTAACTGGTGTGAGGTGATATCTCATTGTGGTTTTAATTTGCATTTCTCTGATGATTAGAGATGTTCAGCATCTTTTCATGTGCCCATTGGCCATCTGAATTTCTTCCTTGGAGAAGTGTCTGTTCAGATCCTCTGCCCATGTTTTAATTGGATTATTTGCTTTTTGTTTGTTGAGGTGCATGAGATATTTATATATTTTGGATGTCAATCCTTTATCAGATATGTAATTTATGAATATATTCTCCCATACTGGAGGATTTCTTTTGTCCTACTGATGGTGCCCTTTGCTGTACAGAAGCTTTTCAGCTTGATATAGTCCCACTTGTTCATTGTTGCTTTTGTTTCCCTTGCCCAGGGAGATATGTTCATGAAGAAGTTGCTCATGTTTATGTCCAAGAGATTTTTGCCTATGTTTTTTTCTAAGATTTTTATTGTTTTGTGACTTACATTCAGGTCTTTGATCCATTTTAAATTTACTTTTGTGTATGGGGTTAGACAGTAATCCAGTTTCATTCTCTTACATGTAGCTGTCCAGTTTCGCCAACACCAGCTGTTGAAGAGGCTGTCATTTCCCCATTGTATATCCATGGCTCCTTTATCGTATATTAATTGACAATATATGTTGGGGTTAATATCTGGACTCTCTATTCTGTTCCACTGGTCTGTGGGTCTGTTCTTGTGCCAGTACCAAATTGTTTTGACTACTGTGGCTTTGTAGCAGACCTTGAAGTGGGGAAGCGAGATACCCCCTGCTTCATTCTTCCTTCGCCAATAGGATTGCTTTGGCTATTCGGGGTCTTTTGTGGTTCCATATGAATTTTAGAACTATTTGCTCCAGTTTGTTGAAGAATGTTGTTGGTATTTTGATAGGGATTGTGTTGAATCTGTAGATTGCTTTAGGTAGGATGGCCATTTTGACAATATTAATTCTTCCTAGCCAAGAGCATGGGATGAATTTCCATTTGTTACGGTCCTCTTTAATTTCTCTTAGGAGTGTCTTGTAGTTTTCAGGCTATAGGGCTTTCATTTCCTTGGTTAGGTTTATTCCTAGGTATTTTATTCTTTTTGGCACAATTATGAATGGAATTGTTTCCTGATTTGTCTTTCTGTTAGCTCATCATTAGTGTATAGGAAAGCAACAGATTTCTGTGTGTTAATTTTGTATCCTGCAACTTTGCTGAATTGAGATATTACTTCTACTATTTTTGGAGTGGAGTCTTTATGTAAAATATCATGTCATCTGCAAATACTGACAGTTTGACTTCTTCTTTACCAATCTGGATGCCTTGTATTTCTTTGTTTTGTCTGATTGCTGCGGCTAGGACCTCCAGTACTATGTTGAATAAAAGTGGAGAGAGTGGGCATCCCTGTCTTGTTCCTGATCTTAGGTGAAAAGCTTTCAGCTTCTTGCTGTTAAGTATAATGTTGGCTGTGGGTTTGTCATATATGGCCTTTATTATGTTGAGGTACTTGCCCTCTATACCCACTTTGTTGAGAGTTTTTATCATGAATGGATGTTGAATTTTGTTGAAGCTTTTTCAGCATCTATGGAGATGATCATGTGGTTTTTGTCCTTCTTTTTGTTGATGTTGTGGATGATGATGGATTTTTGAATGTTGTACCATCCTTGCAGCCCTGAGATGAATCCCACTTGATCATGGTGTATGATCCTCTTGATGTATTTTTGAGTTCGGTTTGCTAATATTTTGTTGAGCATTTTTGCATCTATGTTCATCAGGGATATTGGTCTGTAATTTTCTCTTTTGGTGAGGTCTTTGCCTGGTTTTTGTATTAGAGTGATGCTGGCTTCATAGAATGAGTTTGGAAGTATTCCCTCCTCTTCTATTTTTGGAAAACTTTAAGGAGAATGTGTATTATGTCTTCCCTATATGTTTGATAAAATTCAGCAGTGAATCCATCTGGCCCAGGGGTTTTGTTGTTGGGTAGTTCTTTGATTACCTAATATATCCAGTTTTTAACAACAACAAAAGGCTATGAAACATGCAAAGAAATAGGAAAGTGACACATATATACAACAAAAGGTGAACAATAGGGATTACATTTGAGGCACCTGAATATTGGAGTATCAGACAATGGCTGCAAAACAGCCATTCTAAATATGTACAAATAACCAAAGAAACCATGTTTAAAGAATTAGAGGAATCTCTGATAATAATTACATCACATAGAGAATTACAAATAAAACAAATTCAGACTTAAGGAGCGACTTTAGTTACAAGGAAAGACTATTGTAGTAGGTTAAAATGCTCTGGCTTCAGAAATATGTGAATGTCTTAAAATCAAACAGAAGATTTCTCTTTTTACAGGTAAAGGGGAAGGCAAGCAGATAAGCAGAGCTTTTGGAGGGAAACAGAGCAAGGAAAGGAAAATGACCAGTAGGATTTGACAAGAAAATGATCATGCTGTGGTCAGCCAGTTCTTAGGATAAGCTGATACTGGGGAATTTTGTACTTTTTCTTGTGCTTGCTCCAGCTTGGGGGCAAGCAGAGTCCAGGGGCTGGCAAGAAAGTAGAGAAGCCTGACTAAAGTATGGTATAGACAAAACAGAGCATAAGAAATGGACAGCTATGAACTTTGGTCAAGAATATCAACAACGACCTAGAAATTATTCTTTATAAAGAAGCAAATTGAAATTCTTGGACAGAAAATTGGCAAACAAAATGAAGAATTCACTAGAGGGCGTTCAAAAATAGATTTGAGGCAACAGAAAAATGAATCAACCAACTTGAAGATAAATCAATAGAAAATATGTAATCTGGAGAACACTCAAGAAAAGAATGAAGAAACATGAAGAGAGTCTCAGAGCAATATGGGACACCATCAAAAGTACTAATACACACATAACGGAAGTGCTAGAAGGAGAAGCAAGAGAGAATGGGACAAAAAGTATGCTCAAAGGAATAATAGCTGGAAACTTGCCAGATTTGATGAAAAACACTAAATTATATGTCTGAGAAACTCAAAAAACTCTGAAGAGAATAAACATAACGAGATCTTCATCAAGAGACATCAGAGTCAAAATGTTGCAAGCAAAAGCTAAAATATTGAAAGAAAAGTGAATCATCATGTACAAATGGACATCAGTAAGAACAACAGCTGACATTTCATCAAAAACATTTGCAAATGCCATGGGACAACATATTCAAAGTGTTGAAAGAAAAAAAAAACTGAAAACCAAGATTCCTTTACCCAGCAAAGCTGTATTTCAAAATGTAGACAAAATTAAAACATTCCCAGATAAACAAAAACTGGAAGAATCCGTGTTATGAAGTCTGCAATATAAGAAATTCTAAAGGTATTTCTTCAGTATGAAAGGAATGATACTAGACTTACATAAAATCCATATGAAAAAAACAATGATCTCCAGTAAAAGCCATTATGTTTAAGATAAAATAAAGCATAATTACATATTGACATTGATGTTCCTTATTTATAACTGATTTAAAAGACAATTGCACAAAATATCTATAAAATTATGTTTTGGTCATGTAACATATACAAATGTAATATAAACACAAAGGAGAGGGTTGTAAATGAACCTGCATTAGAGTAAGGCAATGAAACTGAATAGTAAGACAAATTCATAGGAAGAAATGGGGCATAAGCAGTTTAATATAAAATAAAATAAACTTTATAA
Source organism: Smutsia gigantea (assembly GCA_032199065.1). Lineage (NCBI taxonomy): Eukaryota > Metazoa > Chordata > Mammalia > Pholidota > Manidae > Smutsia > Smutsia gigantea. The sequence goes on along the minus strand of JAVSCE010021898.1, from coordinate 38,845 downwards.
ATATATGTATGCTCTCTACAAGATTCTTTAATAGACATGTACTTTATATAAAGGAATAATTATAACAATGAATTATTGGGTATGTAATACAGATAGATATAATATGCATAAAACCAATAGCACAATAAAGGTGAGTGAGAATGGAGCCACATGGTAGTAAAGGTTCTGTATCATTCCACCAACCTAGAATTCTGTATCTTGCAAACTTATCCTTCAAAAATGAAGGAGAAATAAAACCTTCTCAGGCAAACAATAATTGAGGGACTTTGCTGTCAGCAGACTTGCCTTGCAAAAGAGGTTAAAATAATTTCTTTACTCAGAAACTCTGATATTTCTAAAGAAACAAAGACATTAGAAAAGGAGTAAGTGAAGGTAACACAAAAACGTTTATGTTTATTATTTTAAATTGATATAACAGATAACAGCTTCTTCAAAATAATAGCAACAATGTATTTGATTATATATAAATGTATATGTGTGTGTATATGTGTGTATGTATGTATATATGTCTACACATATATAGCTCATGTATGCTTATGTATAAGAAAATGAATGGCAGCAATGATAAGAGGGATGAATGAATTAGGAATATTTTGTTAGAATAAGGTACCTGTACGACCCATGAAGCAGTATAGTGTCATTTCAAAGTGTACTGGATTATATGTAAATGTATACTCCAAACTGTAGGGCAGACAACCACTAAGAAAAGTGAAAAGGAAGTATAGTTAATATGCTAAGAAAACTGAGAAAACAGAACGTATACAATGTTCAATTAAACCACACTTATATGTGTATTATAAAAAAGTCAAACTCAGAAGCAGAGAGTACAGTGGTGGTTGCCAGGGGGCTGGAGGTTGGGGAAAATGGGAACCTGTTGGTTAAAAGGTACAAAGTTTCAGGATACATAAGTTCTGGGGTTCTGATGTACAGCACAGTGATCATAGTTTAATACTGTATTGTATACTTGAAGTTTTCTAAGAGAGTAAATCTTAAGAGTTCTCACCAAAAAAAAAGGTAACTATGCGGTGGCAGATATTTTAATTAGCTTGATTGTGGTAATCATTTTACAATGTATACATATATCAAAACATTACGTTATGTACCTTAAATATATACAATTTTTATTTGTCAATTTACCTCAATAAAGTGGAAGTAAAATTTTAAAAATTTGAAAAGTCATAAAAATGCATTAATCAAAAATAGGAACAAATTACAAGGGAAGAAAATAGATAACAGCATTAAATATGGCAGATATTAATCCAACTATATCAATAATCACCTTTAAAATCAACAGATTAAATACTTAATTAAAAGACAAAGATTGTCAGAATGGATCAAAAAACAAGACCCAGACATGTGTTGTCTACAAGAAATTCACTTAAAATATACAGAAACATATAGATTAAAAGTGAAGGGGTAGAGAAAGTTATACAATGTTAACACTAATCAAAATAAAATAGGAATAGCTATATTAATTTCACATACAAGACTCTGGATCAAGGAATATTATCAGGGATAAAGAGGGGCATTACATAATGATAAGGGGGTCAATAATTCAATAAGGCATACCAATCCTTAATGTAAGCTAATAAGAGTATCAAAATACATGGGAAAAAGGTGATATAACTGCAAGGAGAAGGAGAAATAGATGAGTCCACTATTACAGTTTGAGACTTCAACACCCCTTTATCAAAAATGGACAGATCCAGGAGGCAGAAAATCAATAAGGACATAGTTGAACTCAACAGCACCATCAATCAACTGGATATAACTGACGTCTATAGACTACTTCCAACATGATTAAAATACACATTTTTTCAAGCTCACATACGACATTCACAAAGACCACATCCTAGGCTATATAACACATGGTAACAAATTTAAAAGAATAGATATCATGCACTGTCTGTCCTTAGAACACAAATTAATTAAACTAGAAATTGATAAAAGAGAGAGCTGGAAATCATAGTGTGTTATTTGACCATAATGGAATCTGATAAGCAATGAGTAACAGAAAAACAATAGGAAAATCTCTGAACACTTGGAAATTAGACAACATACTTCTAAATACTTCATGGTCAAAGAGGAATCCTGAAGGTAATTTATTTTTAAATACATAGAACTGAGTGAAAATGAAAATACAACATATCAGAATGCGTGGGACATAACTATACTAGTGCTGAGAGGGAAATTTTTAGTAAGATGTGCTTACATTAAAAAAGAAAAATGCCTCAAATCAATTATATCCATTAATGCCACTAAAAACTAGAAAAAGAAGAGTGAAATAATCCCAAAGCAAGCAGAAGAAAGGGAATAACAAAAGGGCAGGAAATAATAAAATTTAAAATACAGAAAACAACATATAAACCAATGAAAAAGTTATTTCTATGGGGAAAAAAATACAACAAAACTGGTAAACCTATATAGCAAGACTGACAAAAATAAAAGGACACAAACCATCAATATCAGTAATGAAAGTGAGGCTATAACTATAGACATTACAGCTGTTAAAAAGATAACAAGGGAAAAATACACAAATAAATTTGACAGTTTGGAAGGAATAAATCAATTTCTTGAAACCACAAACATCAAAACTTAATCAAAATGAAACAGACACCTGAATAGTCTTATAAACATTGAAGGAATTGAATTCATAATCTATAAGTTGCTGGAGAAATAACCAGGCCCAGATGATTTCACTGGTAATCTACCAAATATTCAAAGAATCAACACCAATTTTACACAGTCTCTTTAAGAAAATACAAGAGAAAGGAAGGTTTCCCAACTCATTTTATAAGGCCAGTGTTATCCTGATAACAAAACCAAAAACAGGACAATAAAATAAAACTATAGAACAATCTATGACATGAACAGGGATGCAAAATCCTCAATAAATTAGTAAATTTAATGGAATGATGTAGAAAAGTAATCATACCCATGGAAAAATAGGATTCATTTGGGGTATGCAAAGCTGGTTCAACATTTAAAATCAATCAATTTAAACTATCATATCACCAAGATAAGGAAGAAAACAATATTATCATAACAATCGACATGGAAAAAACATTTTAAAAAATCCAAAAACAATACATGACAAAAAAAAAAATCTCAGTAAGTTAGCAAGAGAGGCTGTCTACAGCAATTTGGTAAAGAGCATCTCAAACAAAAACTACAGCTAACATCACATTTAATGGTGAAATACTGAATGCTTTCACTCTAGTATCAGGAACAAGGCAAGGCAGTCTCCCACCATTCTTATTAAACATAATACTGGAAAGTCTTGCCACTAAAATATGTCAAGAAATATAAATAATATACATACACGTTGGAAAGAAAGATCAAACTTATCCCAATTTGAGGAAGACTTTATTGCCTATGTTGAAAATTCCAAGCAATCTACTAAAAATCCTCCTAAAACTAATAAGCAACTTCAGCAAGGTTGCAGGATACAAGATCATGCACACACAAAAAAACACATTTCTATATTCTAAATTGAAATAAAATATTCCTAAGTTTTTAGAAATATGTCAAATCACAGATCCAAGATGAACAGAACCAAAGCAAGTTAAATTAAAACAAATAATCACATGGGGGCATCATACTTAAAGTGCTAAAAGCCAAAGAATAAAAAAATAATTAAAAGTACCAGAGAAGTAAAGATGAATATTGCCTACCTGTGAATGATGATTCATATAATGCCTGCTTTCTTAAGAGTATCTGTGGAGATCTGGAAAAAACAGGGCAACATCTTTCCAGTGCTGAAAGAAAAAAAAAACTGTCAACCCGAATTCTATATCCATCAAAATTATACTTGCAAACAAAGAATGAAATTAGACACATCCACACAATCAATCTTGAAACTATTTGTTGCTGTACAGCCTATGATGCAAGTAATACTAAAGCAAGGTCTTTAGGATTAAGGGAAAGGACAGTTCATGGAAATTTAAAGCTACAGAAAGGAGTACTAGAGAGGAAAAATATGTGAATAAATATAAAACAACTTTTCCCTTCCCTACTTTTGAAATAAACCTCTATGAAGCAAACATGATAAATAGCATTGCATAGGTAAAATAAATGGCAGTGATATATTTGTCATAGAAAATATGACAAAGGAAATCAGTGCTATGAGGATACATTCACACTAAGTGGTACTTTCATAACTTTAAAAAGACCAGGATAAGATTAAAGATACATATGCCAATCCCTGGGACAACAATTCAATATAGTATATATAGGTAGTAATCTGTTACGTGGCTGTAAAACGAGTTCCTACAAAATTTATCTTTCATAATATTCTCATTATTTACTGTTTGCTTCCCACTAGATTGTACCTCAGTAAGCACAACCACCACATGGCTTGTTGTTGGCACAAGTTGGCAAAGGAAGAAAATTTCACCAAGTCGATGAAACATTTATTTAAAAAGTTTAAGAGATACAAGCAATAAAATGCACAAATCTTAGTGTACAGCTTGATGCACTCTGACGTGTGTGCACTCATGTAACCATCACCCAGATCAAGATATCAAACATTCTCTCATGTTTTTTTCCCTTCACCTATTTCACCCAATGAAACATTTAAGTTGAAATAACTTATGTGAAATGGTAAGAAAAAAATACACTCCTTAGAAAGATATTTGCTTTAATAGACACTGTTTATCTTAAGGACATAAGGTTATATTAATTTTCTGTAAAAGAAAAAAAATACAAATACAAAGGCATTTCAATAACTAGTGTTTGTAGAGATAAACACTTCCACTAATGGTACACTAGCCTCTTGAGCCCAACCATTGTGCTGAGAAAAATCAGGAAAGCTATAAGATATTAAAGATGTTGTATGAAGAAACTACACACCCAAGGAAGCAAGCATATGAAGAGACAGCATCTCAGAATAGAATCCTAGGTGGTGAAATCCAACCTAATTTGCTATTGTTTGTATCATGAAGGCTTTTGCTGATTCCAAAAATTTGATTGAGCATTCAAGATACTATACAGAAAGTTGTAACTAAGCTGCTAAGCAGCTGAACAGACTTCTAGCAGTCTTAACCAAACCATGGGACAAAGATGATACCTGACAGTACACCAGGGAGGAGAAGCTCTGGGAAAACAAACCAAGGTTCATTTGGCAACCCCAAAGGGCTATCTCCTAATATCAACAGGAACCTAAAATAGAAAATCACACAAAACCTGAGATCCAGCTCCAAACGGAATCAGTCTTTTGATTGTGATGTGATGAAAGACCCCCACCCTAACTTCCTCTCAAAAGCAAAAGTAAAATGCTCACTAAAGAAATATAAAATCAACCAGAAACTTCAATTATTTCCATAGTATTTCATACAGAAAATCCAGCCTGCAATAAAAAATAACCACACATGGCAGAGTGTGAATGGGAAGGAAACAAACATCTGTTTCATCAGGGGTGAGGTCCATTTTCTCCACTTACTGAGGATGTTGGCAAAGACAGAACTAAGACTTGGTCACACGCACACAATTTATAGCAACACTGAGATACCACTACACACCTACTAGATGAACAACAATGAGAAATACCAACCATAACAAATGATGGCAAGGAAATAGAGCAAATATGACTTTCATATATTGCTGGTAAAGAGTAGAACAGTTCACACCACATAACACACTTTGATATATTCTAAAATAACTGAAATGTACAACTATCATGTTAGCCAGCCATTCTGTTTTTTGAAGTTTTTTCAAGAAAAAATGCAAATGCATCTTCATACAAAAACTCCTACAAGAATGTTCATAACACGGGAAAGTGTGGAGGGCTTGGGCAGAATCAGAGAGGAGAAATATGAGATCGACAGGAACCTTGGTGTGGGAGAAGTGGGTATCTGCATTATTGTAATTGTGGTACTGGTTTCATGAATATACATATGTATCTTAAAATGATACTGTTAATTTGAGTGTTGTGCAATTTATTTTAAATCAATTTATACCTCAATGAGCCTGTTCAAAATGTTCAGCATGTACCAAATATATGTCTTAAAGAAAATTTAGAGCATTAAATTCAAAATAGAACATGCTGAAATTTTTAAGTCATCCTCCTCAAGAAATAGAAAAAACAGTATTTTTAAAGTAGAAAAACAAAGAAATTAAAAAACAAAATTAAGATAAATGAATGGCATTTTTAAATTACAAAGAGAAAATTTATAAATCAAAAAAGGTGTTTTTTGATGTTACTGTTGTTTTTCTTTTTTGGAATAGGGCAAAAAATGATAAACCCTTGACAGTACTTACTAAAAAAAAAACAAAAAACTAAACATCATTACCAAGAATGTAGAGTGATTTCCACTACATATCCTTAAGACATATACATAATAGTATGAACAAAGTTATGTCAATATTTTGAAATTTTCTGAAATCAGAAAATTCAAAGAAATAATCAGCTTAAAAAAAGTAAAAGATGATTTAGGAAATCTCAACAATTCTATATCTTTTTAATAAACTTCATCTGTAATTAAATCCTTCTTACCAATGATTCTATACCCTGATGCATGAAGACCTGATCTTTTCCATATAGTGAAAAAGAATCAACACTAATCTTGCACAATTTTTTCCAGAGAATAGAAACATTAAAAACATTTATCAATTATGTTACCAGAATGCTATAAACTTTACACCAAAATGACAAGGATATTATAAGAAAGGAAAATCAGTGGTTTATAGTGGAGAACTAGAGAACTTCCATGCTGGTAGAAAAAAAAGGTCAACTCAAAATTCTATATGCAGAATTATGCTTCCAATATATATAAAACGTATGTGGGTAAATACATATGATTATTTTCTATTATTTCTTCAAAATTATAACTCACTAGAACTAACTGCTCTCTACTCCAGCCAAACATCACAGAAAAAATTAAGACTCCATTCTCACTCACACCACCAAATGTCCACCCTCACCAGACTACAACCTAGTTAACCCAAACTGTGCAACCTGTAGTGTCCAAAAAGGCTCGAGTAGGGATTTGGGACCTAAACTATTGCTGGGTGGTAAATAGCATGCCTTCTACCACACTGCAGTGCCAGTGGAGCATGTGGGAAGTCTGAACTTCCAATTCCCAGGAATTAATGAGACACTGGTCCTTTCTTGCAAGTGTACTGTCAGAGGAGACCAATTAAAGATGAATGGCTTTCACCAACATCCATGCTAAAGAAGTCAATTTGATGGTATCAGTGGAGTCTACATGAGGAGTTGCAACCTGATGCTCCCATTCCTTCTGTCAGAGAGGAGTTGTGGAGGCTCAGGGGGAGCCAGAACTCCCAATCCCACCCAGGAGTCACCAAAAGTATCCCCTACTCATGAGTTAATGGAGGCTAAGAGGGAACATGGACTTCTACAAGCACCTGTCAATAGAGGCAGTGCCTTCACCTTTCCCCCCCACTGGTGTGATAGCAGAGGAAATAATAATTGATCTTGAAGGAAGAAACATGGAAATAACCTAATTGGGACAATGGAGAGGAAATTACGGAGGTTAAACAAACAAAAGGAGGTCAATAACAAACATTCTCACAGTTCTGTCATTAGAATCCTGTAAGGACTGAATAGAGTATAGGACTGAAAGAGTGCCCTAAGAAACAATACCTAACACCTCAGATTTTCAAAAGACATGAAACTACCAATTCAAGAAGCTTAGGAAACTCCTATCAGGCTAAACATGAAGAAATCCACACCAAGACACATCACAGTCAAACTTCTGAAAACTAAAGACAGAAAAAAGTGCTTGAAAGCAGCAAGAGATAAACACCTTCCCACATGGAAAAAAATATTCCCTCAAATTAAGTCTAATTTTTTATCAGAAACCAAGGAAGCCAGGAGAAAGTGGCACATTTTTCAAATGCTGAAGGAAAAGAATGGTTCTCCCAGGATCCTATAACTCGCAAAAATATCTTCAGGACTGAAGTAAAAGCCAATATATTCTCAGATGAAGAAACACTAAAAGAACGAATTACCAGCAAAATATCCCAATGCAATGGCTAAAAGGAAGTTTTCTAAGTAAAAAGAAATGATAAAAGAAATAATCTTGGAACATCAAAAAAGATGAAAAACCAAGATAAACAAATAAAAAGAAGAATACAATAAACATTTCCCCTTTTGATTTTTCTGAATCAGGTTCTCAGCTGAAGCAAAATTATAGCACTGTCTGACACAGACATCAAAGTACATAGAGGAAATGTTTAAGATAATTATATTAAAAACAGGAGGAGAGTAAAAGGGATATTCTAAAAGGTAAGATTTCTACACATCACTAGAAGTGGTAAAATGATGACAGCAGATTTTTATGACTGATAGATAGATAGCAGAAATGTCCAGAGTAACCAGCTAAAAGAAACTGCAAAAAGATACACACAAATGCAGTGTAGATAAATAAAATTTGGATTCTAAAAGATTGTTCAAGCACCTATAAGAAGGCAGAGAAAAGAAAACAAAAATTAAAATAGGAAGAATGAACAGAAAAAAAATTAAATGACAAACTTAACTTCTGATATACAGACAATATAGCATTAAAAGAAAATGGCCAAAATGGCAATTGGAAAAAACAAAGAAATAAAAGGCATCCAGACCAGCAAAGAACAAGTAAAACTGTCATGGCGGATGACATGATATTGTGAATAAAAACCCTAAAGAATCCACTCCAAAACTACTAGAACTAATACCTGAATTCAGCAAAGTTGCGGGATACAAAATTAATACACAGAAATCTGTTGCATTTCTATTATTAAAGATGAACTAGAAGAAAGAGAAATCAGGAAAACAATTCCATTCACAACTGCATGAAAAAGAATAACATAACTAGGAATAAACCTAACCAAGGAAGGGAAAGACTTATACTCTGAAAACTACAAGACACTCATGAGAGAAATTAAAGAAGATAAAAAATAAATGGAAATACATTTGATGCTCATGGATGGGAAGAATTAATATTGTCAAAACAGCCATCCTGCCTAAAGCAATCTACAGATTCAATGCAATCCCAATCAAAATACCGACAGCATTTTTCAACGAACTAGAGAAAATAGCTCTAAAATTCATATGGAATCACAGAAAACCCAGAACAGCCAAAGCAATCCTGAGAAGGAAGAATAAAGCAGGGGGATTATGCACCACAACTTCAAGTTCTACTACAAAGCCACAGTAATCAGGACAATTTGGTACTGGCAGAAGAACAGACACATAGACCAATGGAACAGACTAGAGAGTCCAGATATAAACCCAAGCATATACGATAAAGGAGCCATGGATATACAATGGGGAATGAGAGCCTTTTCAACAAATGGTGTTGGCAAAACAGGACAGCTTCATGTAAGAGAAAAAACTGGGTTATTGTCTAATGTCATACACAAAAGTAAGATTGAAATCAATCAAAGACCTGAATGTAAGTCATGAAGCCATGAAACCCATAGAAGAAAACATAGGCAAAAATCTCTTGAATATAAACACAAGCAACTTTTTCCTGAACACATCTCCTCAGGCAAGGGGAAAAAAAGCAAAAATGAACAAATGGGACCACATCAAATAAAAGCGCTTCTGTACAGCAAAGGACACCATCAGCAGAACAAAAAGGCATCCTACAATATGGGAGAATATATCCATCAATGGCTTAATCCCATGAGGGATTAATGCCCAAAATATATAAAGAACTCACAAGCCTGAACCCCTCAAAAGCAAATAACCTGATTAAAACATGGGCAGAGGATCTGAACTAACACTTGTCCAAAGAAAAATTCGAATAGCCCACAGGCATATGAAAAGATGCTCCACATCACTAATCATCAGTGAAATGTAAATTAAAACCACAGTGAGATATCACCTCACACCAGTTACGATGGCCAACATTCAAAAGACAAGCAACAACAAATGCTGGCAAGGATGCAGAGAAAGGGGGAACGTTCTACACTGTTGGTGGGAATGCAAATTCAACCATTGTGGAAAGCAGTATAGAGGTTCCTCAAAAAAACAAAAACAGAAATACCATTTGACCCATGAATTCCTCTCCTACGAATTTACCCAAAGAAAACAAATTCTAAGATTCAAAAAGACATATTCACCCTTTGTTTATCACAGCATTATTTGCAATAGCCAAGATGTGGAAGCAATTTAAGTGTCCAAAGTAGATGAAAGGATAAAGAAGACATGGTACATATACACAAAGGAATATTATCTAGCCATCAAAAGAGAACAAATCCTACCATTTGCAACAACATGGGCGGAGGCAGAGGGCATTACGCTCAGTGAAAAAGCCAGGCAGACAAAGACACGTACCGAATGATGTAACTCACTTGTGGAGTGTAACAAAGCAAAACTGAAGGAACAAAACAGCAGCAGAATCACACACTCCAAGAAGGGACTAGTGGCAATCAAAGGGAAGGGGCTGGCAAGGATGTGTGGGGAGGGAGGGAGAAGGGGATTAATGGGCACTGTAATTAGCAATCACAATAGTGGTAGGTCACAAGGAGGGCAGTACAGCACAGAGAAGACAAGTAATGAGTCTACAGCATCTTAGTACACTGATAGACAGTGACTGCAATGGGGTGAGGTGGGGGAGACATGATAATATGGGTGAATGTTGAAACGACAATGTTGTTCATGTGAAACCTTCAGAAATTTGTCTATCAATGATAACTTAAATAAATAAATAAATTAATTAATTAAAAATAAATAAATAAATAAACAAGCTAGCACAAAAAGAAAACATACCAGGATTAAAAATGGGCATTACATAATGATAGAGTGGTCAACTCTCAAAGAAAATACAATTTGTAAAGACCACACAACTCTCTGTTCAAATATGTGAGGCAAACACTGATGACACAAATCTACTTTTAGAAACGGAACTTCAACACCATTTCATTAGTAATGGATGCTTCCAGCAGGTAGAAAATCAAGAAGGTATAGGTGAACTGAACAACACCATAAATTAACTAGATGGACATGGTATTGGGAATTATACACACTTAAGACAAAAGCAGGAAACACATTCTGTTCAAGCTCCCAGAGAATATACACCAAGAAAGACCTGATTCAGCTCTCAAAAACTTCCCACCAAATGTCAAAGAAAACAAGACATCCAAAGAACACTTTCAGACCATGATAGAATTAATTAAACTAGAAATTGATACCACAAAGACAGTAGGAAAATCAAAAGTATGTGGTGATGAGATAATGTACCTCTGAGTAATACATAGGCTAAAGAGAAAATCTGATGAGACATTTAAAAACACTTCGAACTAAAACAGGAAAACCATAGCTAGTAGAGCCAGATGGGATGCTAGAAGACAAAAGAAATAAAAGGTATGAAGACTGAAAAGCAAAAGATAATAACAGGAACAGTTTCATCCTCTAATTATAAAATCTAAGGCAACAGGCACAGAAAATACTGAAACATACAAGGGATTCAGAAACCTGGCACATAAAAGATCACCAGAGCAAAATCTGGAGACTGATCTGAAGGAAAATCAACAATTACTTAGGTCATGTAATGCCAAATATACCACACACAGCAGCAACAATATAAAAAAAGATTCCTAGAAAGACACCTCACAAACATACACTCACTGTTTAAGGAAGCAAGTCTAAACATTTCCTGACCGACTCAGGGAAAAAGAAGCGTCAGCTAGAACCTCAGGCCATGTGCATTCACGAGGAGCACACGTCCTAAACTTATCAGTCACCCTTAACTTCTTTGCAGACTTAGGGCCTCACCCATAGCAGTGGAGATGACAGCCACACTCAGGCCACGGTTCCCCATGCCCAAAATGAACCCGGGAAAAATTAAAGGCGTGATGAAAAACCAGTGTGAACAAAAGCAGAAAGTCACAGCAAAGGAAGGCCCGAGGGACGCTGAGGCTCCGCCCACCTAGAAGCTCCGTGGGCAGAAGGGACCAGGCCCTGGAGTGGAGACAGGTCTGTAGGCTTCAATAAGGGCAGCTGACAGGTTGGGAGGAAGGATGTGGAAGTTCAGCCCGTGTTTCTTCCTGAGTGCCTGGGGACACTGAGTTTCTACTGCTTCACTGGAGAGAGGGGAGGCGGAAACTCAGGAGCACATGCACCAGAAGCATGGGTAACAGTCAGACGTCGGAGTTGGTGGTGGCAGTGTGAGTCCACCGGCTGTGCTAAAGCACCTGAAACTTCAGCAGTGGGTGAGGACTGGCCTTCGTTAACGGTCATCTTAACAGAATATAAAGCATGAACTAAAATAGAACAGCAAGAAGCACAGTAAATTAACAGGAGGCCAGTAAATGCATTCCGAAAACTTCTGGGCAATGACCCTCATGTCCACAAAGAGAGACCACACACTGTGAGAGCGCACAGGCTACTGGGCCCCTCACTCTGCCCTTTGGGATTTGGTGCACCAAGGTAGAGGACAGGGATGGAGTCACATCAGAGAAGGGAGAGACCCCAGGCTCTCTGCCCGCAGTCACTGTGAGGATCTGAGGGAGGACACGGAGCTACACACCCTAGGGGATATGGGATCCCACACGATCCCCTCCGTCCCCTCACCACACGGTACCTGCAGCAGCCAACCTCGGGAGGCCACAGGCAGCTGGGGCCAGGCGAGGTGTACATGCATTTCAAAGCCGGGCTCCGAGAACTGACATCTTTCGGGTGAGGAGTTGGCCTCGTGTCACGAGAGAGGAGGTAGCTCAGCACCTGCAAGGAGTCAAGGGAAGACACAGACACCCACCAACATGACTGTCAGACCTTGGGGAGACCCTGTCATGGTACTAGGCGCAGGCCCCCAAATACTACCTCCTGGGGGTGCTGAGGGGAATGAGAGCCTTAGCGGGAGGCCAGCTGACTCAGCTCAGCAGAGCCTCAAGTCGCAGGACCAGCCCTGTGGAACTCTCAGCAGAACCAAGCCCGTCCCTGCCCCCGAATTCGCCAACTAACTAAAATTCCCCTTCCCGCCCACCGTCGCCACCCCCACCCTGAGTGGGAGGCCCTGTATGCAGGACCGGAAGTGGCCCCTCCTAACGTCTACCTATCCATGCTGTGGGCGGGGCAAAGCTCTCCTGTGACAGCTGCTATCCCGGCCGAGCACAGGGACAAGCCTCAAGTCTCGTCAGGTGCCGAGGTGCCAGGCGTGTGGAGTAAGAACTGTGAGGACGTGCCCCCGATACACCCAAACCCTTACCACAGAAAAGAGGCGGCCACACAGGCCTGGCCCCACCCTGCCCCAACTCGCGGTCCTGGGAGCCCCGACAGGGCGTGAGGTGCCAAGTCTAACCGCATGGGGGGCTGAGGGAGCAAGGCTTGTCCTGAGGCTGATGGCCTCTGGCCCAGCTCGGCACAGGGACAAATCCCAGGTCCTCTGGTGGGAAGAGGGGCCCTTTGGGAGGACTCAGGGACTCCAGGCACCGGGACAGGGGCCCCACAGAACCCGCTCTTGATGGCAGCCTGGGAGGGTGCGGGCAGGCCTGATAACTCAGGTGCTTCCTCCCTTTGTCCTCAGTAGAGTCACGGAGAAGGGGCCTTGGCGGTTGTGTGTGTGTGTGTGTGTGTGTGTGTGTGTGTGTGTGTGCGCACGGAGATAGGAAGGAGGGGCCGTGGTGCGTGCGTGTGTGTGTGTGTGTGTGTGTGTGTGTGTGTGTGTGTGTGTTTTCCTTGCAGGTGGCGGGGGTGGGGCTGCAGGTCAGCAGAAGGAGGATTTCCAGATAGGGCCAGGAGTCGGGGTGAGTGTGTGCCCTGTCCTGTCCTGTCATGTCAACCCTTAAAATACCAAAAAGGTCCACCAGGCTGAGACGTCACATCATTTCCCATAGCAGACCTGGGGGAGCTCAGAGCTTGGTTCTTAAGGTGCAGCGGCGCATCAGTCACAGGGAGGAGGTTCCCAGGATCAGCATGGGGCCAACGTGAGGATTCGGTGTCATTCTGAACGGCCACGGAACCCGGGCCATGGACGCCCTGGCATGAGTTCCTCCCTGGGTTCTCATGGCTGAGGACAGGCTGACCAGGAGCCCAGGGGCCCTGGAGGCACCCTGCAGAGGCGGCTTTGGCTAGCGCCCAGGTGGCGGCGTTGGGCATCTCGAGGCCGAGTGCACTCACACCCTCTGCTTCTCTCCCCTCTGCTTCTTTCCCCTCCAGGTGTCTGCATGACCTGCCCTCCTACCCACGACTGTGCGTGTTGTAGCTGCCGGGTATCACAATGTCTCTAGAGCCCAAGAGTAAGCACCACATCCAGGAGAATAGCCTCCAGGCCAAGGGGCCCCCCAGGGTCCAGAAGGTGCCGGGCCAGCTGCGGCAGCAGATGATGCCCCAGAGCTGCCATCCTCACCCTCCACTCCCGTGTTTGCTTCTGTGTCTGGGGCCAGTGGCTCTGCCCTAAGTTCCCCTGTGATGGGCACAGGTGCGGTCCTGGTCCAGGAGACTTGCTGTTCCCCCGCAGAAGCCTCCCGACCAGGAGCCCAGGATGGTGCCACCAGCCAAGACAAGCAGGGCACAGACCGCTCCCAGGCTGCAGCGCCGGCACGCAGAGCTTGCAAGGATGTGATCACCAGAAAGGTAAACAAACTGGGACGGTTCCTGCTGGAGAAGTATAAGACCAAGGAGCAGGTCACACTGGCCTTGCTGCTCAAAATCGTCAGGAGGAAGTACAGGCACCTCTTCTCCAAGATCTTAAGGAGAACCACTGAGCTCATGGAGCTGGTCTTTGGCCTGGAATTGAAGAAAGTCAGACCGAGAAGTGACACCTACACCCTGGTCAGCAAGCTGGGCCTCCCTGATGATGCAATTCTGAGCAGTTGTGGGCTGCCCACCACCGGCCTCATTATGTTGTTGCTGGGTGTGATCTTCATGAAGGGCAACCACGCCACCGAGGAAGAGGTCTGGGAGTTCCTCAACATGCTGGGGGTCTATGCCGGCAGGAGGCACCTCATCTTCGGGGAGCCCCGGAGGCTCATCACCAAAGAGCTGGTGCAGCAGAAATACCTGGAATACCGCCAGGTGCCCGACAGCGACCCTCCCCACTATGAGTTCCTGTGGGGCGCCAGGGCCCACGCCGAAACAAGCAAGATGAAGGTTCTTGAGGTCCTGGCCAAGATCAACAACAGGGTTCCGAGTTCCTTCTCCAACCTGTACAATGAGGCTTTGAGGGATGAGAAGGAGTTTGGGGAAGCCCGAGCTGCAGCCAGGGACGCTGCCAGGGCCGCCGCCAAGATCGCTGCCAAGAAGGCCGCCAAGGCTGCCAGGAAGGCTGCTAAGGCCGCTGCCGGGGCCGCCTCTGCTGCCAAGGCCTCTGAGCCTTTGGGGGCCAAGTCCCACAGCTCTTCCCAGGTCTAGGCAGTGCAAGGTCAGCTCTGTCATTTTGTGGGGGGAAGAGAGTGGCAAGCCTCATAGTCAGTTTAAAGTAGTAGGTCTGGAGGGGAGCAAAACATGTATTCTGTTTGTCTTCCTGTTGCTTAGAAGTTACTTGTAGGTCTTTTTTTTTTTTTAATCTTTCAAATATTGCTCCTTTAAATTGAAGTTTTATTTTGTTTAATAGTCTAAGGTTTTTAATGCCATGGATGTCATATATATTACTATTTAGGTTGAAGATTAAGAGTTTTGTTATTTGTAAAGAAATTGAATAGCCTCCAATATTTTCTTTATGCTACAGAACAAAGTAACATGGCACTGGAATAGGATTTTTCATGGAAATGGGAAAGAAACCTGTAGGAAAACATTTGGGATCACAAAATGATGAAAGAAAAGTAAAAGCTGGTTAATTCTCAGTTTGCCTTATATTCTTTTTGCTCTTTGCTTGTAAAATTAAATAATTTATATCTGGGCTTGCACGGCTTATTCTGTAAGAAATTAAATGGTAACAAATTAGACTTTGTGCCCATTCCTTGTTTTGTTTCCCCCACTCTAGCATTAACGGGGCATCCAGTCTTTGGAAGGCTCCCTTATAGTAGTACAGATGGTAAAATAAAGAATATCAAGCCATGGCCCACAGATTTGTAGAGTCGAGCAGCAGCTATCATGTAAGGAACAGAGTGAGATACACACTATGAAATAAATGAATGACAGTTCAAGAAATGGGTTCAGAAAGAGAGCTTCCAGCTTAGAGAAGACCAGTGTAAATTACCTGATCAAGGTAGTGTTTGGCCTTGAGAAAGTGACAGTCCTATGGGAGGAAGTCATTTTCAGCCACACTGCATGTGTGTAGATGAAGCTGTGGGAGTGGTGGGCAGGGGCCAGGCCTTTGATTGGTGGTTCTGAGTTGAGAGACTAAACCTGGAATGGAAAACTCAAGTTAACAGTTACTTTGGGATTTGGGGAAAACCAGAGATGATGTCCACCTGGGGCTTGAGTGGACAAGGTCCTGTGTGCTTGCCCCTGTGCAGCTGAGCACAGTGCCCCAACTAGATGTTTTAGGCATAAGTCATCTAGGGAGTTGCTGAGAAATAAGGGTGATGCTATCCTGAAGTGATATGCCAAGAAGTCACTGGAGAGGCTGGTAGAGCCAGAGCTCATTCCATTAAAAGGGCATTTTAATTCAGCTCTTTTCAGTGTAATTTTTCAAATTCAAAGGGAGGGCTCCATATTTGGTGGCAATGAAAATAGGGGTGGTTTGGATGCAAAGGGGAGGGAAGTCAGTCTTTGAGACAAATCAGTATGTTTAGCTGCCTCCTGCCGGAGAAGACAATCCCAAACCCGTATTAAGTAACAGATGCACCAATGGGGAAACACTACTTAGTTTCACCTGCTCGGCAGCACTTTGGCTGATACCGACTTCCATATTGGTTGGAGTTGCATATTCTCTACTACAGGCTGGACATCAAATTCTGTGTGGGAAGATCATTATCATCTGCGGTCAAAACCATGTTAGTAATAACCATCATTCATTAAAACCACCGGAATTTTCCTAACACTGTGTCAGGTAGTTAACCTACATCACATATATGCCTATAGTACTACATGATAGACGTCATCAGACGCACTTTGCAGATAAAGAAGCTGGAATATTCTCAAACTCAAGGCTGTAAGCGGCAGAGCTGGCCTAGCCCTGGCTCTGAATTCTTCTAGAGCTCACTGCCATTTCTCCCAGTCTGAGGCACACTGTGTTTCACTTCACTTTTCGGCTCACTACAATATGTATTTCAGTGTTAAGAAGCAGGACTTCTACCTGAAATACTCTTTTGGAATACATAGTCCAAGGAATAAGAAAGAAAAATAGCAATACATGGGAGACATCAATAAAGAAAGCAAGCTCTTCAGTGACACTGTCCACAAAGCAAGCACTGTCCACAAAGGACGCGTCAGTAAACTGGGAAAGATCAGGGGCTCACAAAACCATTTGGGTCAGCCCTTGCCCTGGAGAAAACAAACCTATTAGAAGTGAAGTCACGTAAGAGGCTAAGTCTGGCTAGTGAAGAGAAGGAAGATGATAATGTGTTTTCTCTGACGGCACACCACCTGCCCCCGGCCTCCTGCCTTTGGGGCAGCTTCCCTATCTCAAGTCTCTCAGCACTCCTGGGACTCAGTGAACTCTCTGGGAGGTGGGCAGTGGGGCGACTGATCAGGAGTTTGGAGGAATGAGGCATTTTCCAGGACGCCGTTCATAGAAGCAATAAGAGTCAAGATGAGGACCCTGATGAAGGAGGACTGAGGAGACAAGCATCCTGTGATTACTGGAGTCACTGAAAGACTGGCCTGTGTGCACTCTCACACCTAGAAGGCCAAGGAATCCCCTCTTATTTTCAGAGGTCTCAGGGACATGAGCGCTTTGGGTTACCTTAAGTCAAAAGAAAGTGGAACCCCATGCCCTGCCAGCAGCCAAGGTGCGAATCCAGGATGAGAACTGAGGGCACATCCTGACCCAAACAGAGAGGGGCCGAAGCAGCCTGAATCCTGCCATCCTCCCTGAAGGGCAAAGACAGGAGGACACTAATGTAGCACTCCTCGATTTTCCCCCTCTGGCACCTCAGAGAGTGAGGCCTTGATCTGTGGCTTTGAGAACTAGGGCAGTAGAAGGAGGCAGCCCAGGTCCTGCCAGGAATCAAGAGATGAACCCTGAGTGACAATCGAGGGGAGCACAGACCCCAGAACAGTGAGGTGGCACAGAGAATCCCTCTGCCATCAACCCTGGGACACCTCGGGTAGGGCTGTAAGGATGTGAGGGCCTTGTCCTGAGGAGAGGAGCCTCTAGTCAGCAAAGGAGGGTGTCCTTGGCCCTGCCAGCAGTCAAGGTGAGACCCTGAGTGAAGACGTAGGGAACTGAGCGAAGAACTAAGAGAACCATACACACCCACAACCTTGCTGGCAGCGCTGGGATACCTGGGCATCGTTGACAGAACGTGACATACTTCCTCGTATGGTGTCACCAGGGCGTGAGGGACTTATGGTCTAAGGTCAACAATGGCAGGATTTCCAGCTTTTTCCAGAGGCCACAGTGAGTACCCTGAGGACAAAGAGAACCAAATACCCCATAACGGAGGGAACACCATATCATTCATTCCTTATTCAGCCTCAGGAGACCAAGGACAGGTATATGGTCAGACGAGGGGATCCTCACTTCCCCCTTGCTCCTTCCTCCTAGGGGTCCTTAGTGGCACTGGCCTTAGTATTCAGGCCTAAGGGCAAGGGAGGGAGGAATTCCAGGCCATGACGGGCGTCATACCAAGGCCCACGGGACTACCCACCACTACCCACAACAGAAGGGATAACAAAAAAATCTGGGGCTGCCCTTGGTTTCAGGCCTTGAAGAACCAGGGCAGGGCTCTCAAGCCAAAACTCCCCCAACACCTAGTGATATCAGGTCTTTGGGAGGTGAAACCCTTAGTTTGAAGGTGCAGCCACCATTCACTGCAAGGGGGTGGGGGTACTAGGCCCTATGTGGAGCCAGAGTAAGGATTCTTAATGAGGGCTGAGGACCCCAAGGAGACCAGGACAGAAAACACGTCACTGAGCAGTCAGCACTGAGGGCACGTGGGCAGGGGTGATTAGCTGACGACCCCGTTCACTCCCTTTGTGTGGGTCCCGGGAAGCTTTGTGATGTCAACCTCAGAGCAGCAGAGGGAACAGGTCCCATGACCTCCCACCAGTTGAATGATGGTCTTGAGTGGGAAATAAGAGACTCCTCAACCTAGAAGACTGCCAGCCCCTGCTGTCACCCCAGAATGCCTGAGGCAGGGCTGGCAGGATGTAGCCTAAAGCTCATTCCAATTTCCTTCACAGGTTTCCCAAGGCGCAGGCTCATGAGAAGAAGAGAAGTCCCATCAGGTTTTACAGCAGTGGCCCCAGGAAACCTGCAAATGTAGCCTTCCTTATACACAGCAGCTGAAATGGTGTTTCCACTCTGAAGGAGCACACATCTTTCCAACCTTCCTCCTCCAGTGGGCTCTCATCACCTGTCCTCCTCGTCACACTCATGCCTGCTGTCCCTGACTACACAGTCAGAAGAGTAAGCTGCACACTCCTGGGAAATGCCACCGTGCCCGAGGTTCTCCCAGAGTCACGGAATTGAGGCCCTGGCAGCAAAGGAAGAGTCTCCTTCCTCTTCTGTTTTGGAGGGGAGTCCCCAGCTCTCATCATCTACTGTCTCAGGCGGTGCTTCCCAGGGGGCCTAGGAAGTCCCGTGTACCACCATTACTTCTTTGGGCATTTTTGGCATCAGATCTAATGAAGGCGATAACATCCAGGATGAGGAACAGTCATGTTCCTCTGAGGTCTCCCTTTCCACTGAGTGATCACGGGGTGGTGCTCTAAACATGAAAGTGTGCTTGTTTGGGCAGCTCCTTCTACACAAGTATAAAATGAAGCCGCCCATTATGAAGGAAGACATGCTGAAGATTGTCGATGAAAAGCACCCAGTCCGATTTGCTGAAATCCTCAAGAGAGCCTCTGAGCACACTGAGATCTTCCCAGCTGACTTTAAGGAAATCTGCTCAACCAGCCACTCATAGGACCTTGTCAGCAAACTGAAGGCCCCCTACAATGGGAGGGTGTGTGCTGGCAGGGGGTTGCTGAAGCCCACCCAGTCTCCTGATGACAGTCCTGGATGTGATCTTCATGAAGGTCAGCCGTGCCTCTGAGGAAGACATCTGGAAATTCCTGAACATGGTGCAAGTACATGCTGGGAGGAAGCACTTCATCTACAGGGAACCCAGGAAGCTCCTCACCCAA
Organism: Smutsia gigantea; assembly: GCA_032199065.1. Classification (NCBI taxonomy): domain Eukaryota; kingdom Metazoa; phylum Chordata; class Mammalia; order Pholidota; family Manidae; genus Smutsia; species Smutsia gigantea. Next base: position 18,720 of record JAVSCE010021898.1, on the reverse strand, counting down.
GATCTGGAGTCCCTGGAGTACTGCCAGGTGCCTGCCTGTGATCCTCGGTGCTGTGCGTTCCTGTGGGGCCCAGTGGCCCATGCTGAAAACAGCAAGATGAAAGTGCTAGAATTTCGGCGAAGGTCAACAAAACGGTCCCAAGTGTCTTTTCATCGCGATATGAGGAAGAGAGGGCCTGAGCCAGAGCTGCAGCTGGGGCTGGCACTCTGCCGCAGCCGGTATGAATTCCAGGGCCTTACCCAGCAGCTTCTGCAACCCCTACTGAAGTGTGAAACTGTTTTAGTCATCCTGCAAGAAAATGGGACACCACAATAGGGATTTTCAGGGAATGAATCCCACAGTAAAATAGTTGGGATGACAGAAAAGAAAAACAAAAACAGATCAACTTTGAGTTTCCTTATTCCTTTCAGTCTTTCGCTTTACAAAACTAAATGATTTACACCTTGGTATGCTTAGCATGTTAAAGAATGTAGGAGATGTTAAATCTTAACAAGTTAGACTTTCTCTTTTATTCCCCAAACATCAGTTGACCATCTGCTCTTTGGAAGCCTGCGGATTAGTGCTGGGATGGTAAGATCAAGACCGAGCCTCTGCCTATAGGACTTCAGAAGCTAGGAGCTGCAATCATAGATGGAAGATGTGGAGATATCCTCTATGACTTATGGGAATGGGTGGGACTCAAGGTGTCACAGGTGAGAGTAGTAAATTGTAAATTCCATAGGCAGGGTAGTTTAAGTTTTGGGAAGCTTCAAGTCAGTACACGCAGTGTAATTACAATTAAGCTGCCTTATGGACTAGATGTGACTGTGGGAGTGCCGAGTAGAGGCCAGACCCTCAGAGGATGTGTCTCAGGGCTGAGAGGAAAAAATCTTTGAATGGGAAACTGCACTGTGGCGTAAAGTCTAAAATTAAGATCCAATGGCATGTGCTCTTTGATATTTGGAGAACCCAGCAGGGCTTTGAACTGCCTAACTGCAAGTTCTCCTGCACACTGTGCACATGCAGGAAAGGTCCGGCGACAACCAACCATCTTTATCAAGGGAACGAGGCACAGACAGATCTTGCTTATTCTTAAGTTGCAAGTTTCTGTTGCCTACCAGTCGGTGAAATTTTTCAGACAAACCAATTACTTACTCCCATGGGGGCAAGGGATGACCTCATCCTCTGATACTGCAAACCCTGCCTTCCACAGGCCCTGTTTAGTTTCTTTGTTCCTGAGTGCAACCCCATGTTGTGCTTGGTGGCACGTGGTGTTCCTCCTGAAACTGTGCATATACTTGATTCATAAACAGCTGTGTATCTCATCTCTACAGTGTCCAGTGTGTTTGGACACCACACAACCATAGTAGGGAAAATCCTTCCTCACCTCATGGGGTGACTAGGAGGCCATGAAAACATGCTACTGTGAATTACTTTGGCATCATAGATAAGCCAGTAAGAAATCCTCATGCGGGGCAGTGTATTCATTAGCTTTGCTAGGGCTGCCATGATAAAATGCCACAGACTGGGAGGCTTAAACAGTTGAAAGTAATTTTTTCCTAGTTCTGGAGGCTAGAAGTCCAAGATCAAGGAGCTGGCATTGTTGTTTTCTCTGACGCTCCTCTCCTTGGCTTGCAGGCCCCTACAGTTGGCTGTCCCTTTGTGTGCATGCACCTCTCGGGTCCCCTTGTGTGTCCTAATCTCTATTTATAAGGATGCCGCTCAAATTGGACTTTGACCTACCCTAATGGCCTCATTTTAACTCAACCATCTCTTTAAAGGCCTCATCTCCAACAACTACAGCCACATTCTGAGGCACTGTGGATTATGACTTCAACATGAGTTTTGCGGAGGAACACAATTCAGCCCCTAACAGGCAGGACTTGAAGGTGTTCTTGCTCTCATCTCTATGCAGGAGAATACAGTGCACAAATAGGTGTTGTAGGCATATTGTCTCCGGGGGCTTTTTGAGAAACGGCTGAACTCCCTTGAGATAAGATGCACAGAAGCTACTGTGTCAACACTTTTTGCTTTGTAATGGTAGAGCCAGATCCACCTGCATTAAAAGGGAATTTTAACTAGGTTATTTTGAGTGTAAACTGGCAAATTCTAAGAGAGGGCTAGATTTTGGTGGGAAAGAAACAAATGAAAATACAGGTGGTTTGGATGGAAGGACAGGTGAGAAGGCCTGGCCCTTGACAAAATCCTAGGAGCTTTGAGTTGCAATCCTGCTGGGGGAAATGAAAAAAACCACATCAGAATTAAGTAATAAATGTTCTAATGGGGAAAAGGTATTTAATTTTACTTGCTGATGTGAATTTTTGGCTGATTTGGTGTTCTTTTGACTGAGAACATTGCACTTTCTCCTTCATAACACGAATTAAAAAAAAAAAACAACATTCCGACGTAGGACGGTCATACTGTCTGGATAAAAATCATAAGAGCCATTCATTAAATACCCAATATTTGTCATTCAGCATTTGCCAGATGCTTTATATACAGTGCATATAATTGCACAGTATTACAAGATAGGGTTTATCAAATTCAGTCGGCACATGAAGACCTTGCAATATTCTGATTTTCACAAAGCAGTAAATGACAGCGCTAGACTGGTCTGAACCCGTGGTCTGAATTCATCTAGGCACACACTGTTCCACCATTCCCATCCAGAAGCAGACCTTTATTCACTTTTCCCTGCTCCAAAATTTATGTCAGGCAATTTAAAGCCAAAAAAAAGGGGGTGGGGGGATTTTGTACCCAAAGTACTGGACTGGAATAGCTAGCTAGGGCAATAAGAATACCAAAATAAATGAGGGGTATGAATAATGAAAGTAAGGATACACTATCCGGCAACAATAAGACCTACACAAATGGCCATGTGTAGGTGGTAAATACATAGGCCTAGATCAGTGTGGTTTTGTTTTGTTTCGTTTTGTTTCTGGTAGCCCACCTCCCATCCCTAGTCCTCTGCCTTCTTCTTCAGCTTCCCCATCTCATATCCCTCCTGGGACACAGACCCATTTTCTGTAAAATTTGCAAGTAGAAAAATTACTCAAGAGTTTGCAGGGATGTGGCATTTCCCGAGAAGGCTTTCATTAAAGAGACAGGCACCAAGATGAAGACCTAGATGAATGTCGACTGAATACAACGCCTAAACAGCGAGTCAGGTAGAGTTCCCTCACCTACACTGTCAGGCTGATTTCTGCAAGGAAGGTCTGAAGGAGGTGAGGGCCTTGTAAGGGCAGTGGCAAAGGCAAGTGCCTACGGTACTAAAGGAATGTAGTTGAGAATCCTGTGTGAAACTGAGGGTATTCCACCCCAAGACGAGGGGGCAGCAGAGATCCCACCCGTGCTGTCAGCCTAGAGAGTCCGTTATGACTGACGGGGAGAGCAGCGCTCCCCAGAACATCCGGGGCAGCAGAGATCCCGCCCCTGCTGTCAGCCTAGAGAGAGAGAGACTCCGTTATGATTGACGGGGAGAGTAGCGGTCCCCAGAACATCCGGCGCAGCAGAGATCCCACCCCTGCGGTCGGCCTTGAGAGACTCCGTTATGACTGATGGGAGAGTAGCGCTCCCCAGAACATCCGGGGCAGCAGAGATCCCGCCCCTGCTGTCAGCTTTGAGGGACTCCATTATGACTGGCGGGGAGAGTAGCGCTCCCTAGAACATCCGGGGCAGCAGAGATCCCACCCCGTTGTTGCTGAGTGGGAGAGTAGCGATCACTTCCTTCTCAGGGGCCTGAGGAAGACGACTTTGACTGAAGCGGGAAACCACACAACAGGCAAGTGAAGTCCCAAACCCTATCGGGAGGGAAGGTGAAGGGCCTGAAGGAAGGATGAGAGAACCACTCACTCCAGAAGAGTGGTGGAGGCAGCTCCTTTTCCCAGTCGTAGTGGTGACCTGGGCAGATCCTCAGGCCGAGGGAGAGTTCTGCCTAGAGGGTCTCGGGAAGGTGAGGAAGGACCTTGGTTTAAGTGGGCAGCCCCAGTGCAGCAGAGGGAGAGAAGACCCTAACAAGACTATAGGTGAGGGAACATAGGCTTAAAGTTTCCCCAAAGCCCGCCCCGCCTTCCTGCCCGACCCAGCCCACCCACCCCCCAACCCTGTGGGCCGGGTGGTGGAGGGGGGTGGCGACAGCAGGCCGGGGGGTGGTGGGAGTGCCGGTGGGGGCGTGGGGGATGGTGATGGGATGGCAGCAGGCCGGGGTGGGGGTAGAGTGGGGGGGCACAGCAGCGGGCGGGGGGATGGAGTCGGGGGGCATGGCGGGGAGAGGGGTGGGTCACGGCAGTGGTTGGGTGGGTGGGGGTGTGCGCTGGAAGGCAGGGTAGTGGTGGGGGTGGCATGGCGCTGTGGCAGGCTGGGGGTGGGGTGGGTGGCACGGTGCTGCCGCGGGCACGGGGGTAATGGGGCACGGAAGTAGTGGGGGTCACAGCGGGAGGATGGGGGTGTGAGGGACACCGCAGGGGCTGGGAGCAGGGGAGCACTGTGGCGGGCCAGCAGGGTGGGGGTGTCGTGGGTGGCGCGCAGCGGGGGGCTGGGTGGTGTGGCGGCCAGCCGGGTGTTGGGGCATGGCGGTGGGCCAGGTGGTGGGGGGGCTGTGTTTAAAGAGGAAGGTTTGGCCTCTGCAACTGGAGGATTTCCAGGTCTTTCTAGGAGTTTAGGTGAGGACCATGATGTCTGAGGAGAACACAAAATGAAGTACACGAGAATCCAGCCCCTGTTCTCAGCCCTGGAGACCATGGGTGGGAGGGTCTAGGGGCAGGCCACGGCACACATGTCCTCCTAGGGTTTCTCAGGAGATGCTGGCAGGAAGGGAGGAGTCCCAGGCTATGCCACGGGACAAAGGAAAGATTGAGGGGACAGTCCACCACTGAATAGATCACAGAAAATTCTGAGCCCCACCTCTGCATTCAGAACTTGAAGGCTTAGGCCAGGGCTGCCAGGCTGAGGCTCAACTTCACTTGTTTACATTAAATCTAAGGGAGGAAAGATATTTTGTGTGAGGGTGCTGCCAGCAGTCGGCCAAAGGGAGGTGTACCAAGTACCCTACGTGAGAACTGAGGACCCAAGCAGCTGTTGAAGGAGAGTGCTCCACCTAACTCTCAGGTGGGTGTCCCCTGACTGGGATAGGGGCTAAGGGACCCCTTCCCTTGCTCCCTTGTGTCTCAGGGAGGTGTTGGCGTTGGTGTCAACTTTACAATAGCAGAATAGAGGGGGCCTAGGACTTGTCAATAGCTGACATTACAATCGTATTGTGAGCTGAAAACACCCCCACGCCCAAGAACAGAGGCTCCCCACTGGCAGCCTCTGCTGTCACCCCAGTGTACCCCAGATGGAGCCAGCAAGCTATCACCTAAGGTTTCCTCTGAGGTCCTCTGTGAGGTTCTCAGGGAACAGGATGACCAGAACAGGAGCCCTGTAGGGACCTAGAGTAGAGCCCTCACGGAAACTTGCAGAGGTGTCCTTGGTTGGAGCCACGGTGATCTCCCAGCTGAAGGTGCTCACATCCTCTCATCTGCCCTCCCCCAGGTACCCTTACCTCCTCACAGCCTGTCCAGACTCCTGCCTGCTGTCCTTGACCATAGAGTCATCATGCCTCGGCGTCGGAAGAGTAAGCGCCAGGCCTGCCCCACAAGGCACCAGGCCCAGGGTGACACCCAGAGTCATGGGGATGCTCAGGCCACAGCAGCAGCAGCAGATGAGTCCACTCCCTCCTCGTTTCCTCAGCGTGAAGATATTATCCAGAGTCTGCCTGCTGTCAAGCCACGTAGCACTTGCCAGCAGCCTCAGGAAGCACCACCTGTCACCACTGTATCTACTCACACTACATCTGATGAAGCTTCCAACGACCAAGACAAGGATAGGCCAAGGACTGCTGAGGTTCCACTCTACACTGAAGGCTCAGACGAGTGGTATTTAGCCATCAACGTTATTGACCTGTTGGAGGACTTCCTTCTGCTCAAGTATAGAATGAAGCAGCCCATTGTGAAGGAAGACATGCTGAACTTTATCAGCAAAGAAGACAAACACCAATTTCCTGAGATGCTCAAGGAAGCCGCTGAGCGCATTGAGATCCTCTTTGGTCTTGACTTGAAGGAAAGCGACTCACCTAGACAATCATATGACTTGGTCAGCAAATTGAAGCTCCCCAACAATGGGAGGGTGCGTCCTGGCAGGGGCTTTCCAAAGACCGGTCTCCTGATGCATATCCTGGGTATAATCCTCTTGAAGGACAACTGTGCTGCTGAGGAAGACGTCTGGAAACACCTGAATAGCTTGAGAATATATGCTGGGAGGAGGCACTCCTTCTGCGGAAAACGCAGGAAGCTCATTATCCAAGATTTCGTGAGACTCAAGTACCTGGAGTACCACCAGGTGGCTGGCAGTGATCCCCCTCGCTATGAGTTCCTGTGGGGCCCAAAAGCCCATGCCGAAACCAGCAAGACAAAAGCCCTGGAACTTATGGTGAAACTCAAGGAAATAACTCCCAGTGTCTTCCCATCGTTTTGTACAGAAGCTCTGTTAGTTGTGGAAGAAAAAGCCAAGTCAGAGATGCAGCCAACCTTGGTGCCACTGGCACAGCGTCTCTACTTTCCAGGGCCATGCCCACCCCTTTTGAAGTCTGAGAATTTTTATCCTCCAGACCAAATATAACATCACATCACGATAGGGATTATATTCTTAGAAATGCAAAAGAATCCCATAGTAAAATAGTTGGGGTAATGGAATAGAAAAAAAATTAAACATGAGCAATGTTAGTTTACCTGTTCCTTTTAGTCTTCAGTTTCATAAAATAAAGTGATCTATACTTTGCTTTTCATAGCTTACTCAGTAAAGCAGAAGAAAATAAATCTTAATAAATCAGATGTCATGTTTACTGGTTCTTTTATTCACCATACATTGAATATATCTGCTCTTTAGAAGACCCTCTTAGTATTGGGGATGCTAAGATAAAGAAAATCCAGCCTGTACTCAGAATTTTAGAGCTTTTGACTGGCATGCATCCAAGTTAAGATGTTGAAATACCCTCAATGAACCATAGGTAAAGTAAAAAGAAGAGGGTGTTCCTTATAAGAGCAGTTAAGTGGGAATTTCTGGAGCAAGGCAGTTTGGGACTGTTGGAAACTGCAAGTCCTCAGTAGGATGTAATTTTCACTTACACTGAGTGCTGGGCTAGTTCAAGTTGTGGAAGTGGTGAGTAGATGCCCGACCCTCCAGCGCTATGCTTTGGAGTTAAACAAAACCCTATTTGTCTGCTTGGGTTACTATTACAAAATACAATAGATTGGGTGACTTAAACAACTGACATTTATGCTTTAAAAGTTATGGAGACTGGGAAGTCCACAATCGAATGTGACAATGGACTCAGTTTCTGGTGAGACTTCTCTTCCTGGCTTGCAGTGTCCACCTTCTCCCTGTGTCCTCACACAGCACAGAGAGAGGGGGTTCTGGTCTCTCTTGCTATTATTCCTATAAGAGCACTAATTGCATCATGGGCACCCCATTTTCATTACCACACCTAAACCTAATTGCCTCCCAAATACCATCACACTGGGGGTTAGGACATCAACATACGAATTTTGGTGAGGGACACAAACATTCAGTCTACAGTGGAAAACTGCAGCTAGGATTACTTTGGGATTGTGGGTAAACCACAAAGAAATCGCCACCTAGGGCAAGAAAGGAAGGTGTCCTTTGCTCTTGTTCCAGTGCAGAGGAACACAGTGTTCACCTGCAAACCAGCTGTTTGTGCACATTATCTACAGGGAGTTTCTGAGAAATAAGGGTGATACTCCCTTGAGGCGAGATGCCCAGTAGCCACTGTGCTGGCACTATTTGCCCCGAGTTGGGAGAGCCAGAGCCTGCTGCATTAAAAGGGCATTTTAATTAGAATATCTCAAATGTAATTTGGCAAATTCCAAGGGAGTGCTACCTTCATGGAGGGGGGGGGAACAAATATAAATAGAGGTCATTTGGACAGAACGGTGCCTGGGGGGGGGATGGGAGGACTTGTACCTTGACACAAATTCTAGGAGTCTGATTTGTATCCAGCTGGAGGAAAAACTCCACACCTGAGTTCAGTGACAGATGCTCTGATGGGAAAAACTTACTTCGTTTTACTAGTTAGGGAGAGTTTTTGGTTGATTCAGTGTTCTTTGTCCAAGAATATTGCACGTTCACTGACCATTCCTGGATTAAAAAAAACATTCCAAGGGAGGTGGATGGTATGATCTAGGATCAAAATAATAATATTAACTGCCATTCTTTAAATATTATTAGGTAATATTTGCTGGTCATCTTGCCATGTGGTTTGTATATATATACTGTACACATTCCAACAGAACTGTAAAATAGGGCTTACCAAACTCACCTGGAAGATGAGGAACTTGCAATTTCCTCAAGTTCACAAGACTGGTTAGTAGCAGAGCTGGGATTAGATCCCTGGTCTGAGTTTGTCTAGCGGCCACACTGTTCAATGCCTCTCACCCCGAGGCAGACCTTTGGTCTCTAAATTCACTTTTGTTTTCGCTATTCCAAAGCCTATCTCAGGCAATAAGAAGGCACTTGTAGCCAAAGTACTGAAAGGAGGCCTATTGAAGGGGATGGCAAATCTGAGAACCAATCAAAATGTGGAGACTGTCCTTGGGTTCTATTTTCCTGGGATCTTACTGAGAGCGAATTCTGCCCAGGAGCTGGTATTTTGTCGAGCTTCAGCTCTTCCCATCATTACAGCGCCTTTTCCTTAGGATTTCCCCAGTGTGCCTACCTTGGAACTCCGGAGCCTGACTGGCCGGCCAGCACTGCCGTGGCTGCCTCTGAAGGCTGCACTCTGTTCTCAGCGCAGCAGACAGCCCATGTTACCTGCTCTTCCCCGACTTAGAGCATCCCGGCCCCCTGGTGGTCACTTCCTCCAACACGGATGTATATCGGCTTTATATTCCTGTTTATGTGGTAATTTGGAGATCTTCATTTCTCTCTCTTATCTTTCAAACGTTGTTCCTGCTAATAGATGGTTTAAACAGCTTCTGGGTATAAGTTTATGAATCACCTTTACACATTTATTAATGGGCATCGAGTTTACAAGTAGTTTTTAAACACTGTGAATCAAATTGGGAAACCTTCCCACTTATTTTTCATCCAGAACAGGATAACATGGCACTGTCAGAGGTGTTAACTTTGGAAATGTGGAATAACTCGGTAGTAAAATTGTAAAATTGTTGCGATCAAAAAACAGGGCAGAACAAAATGAAAAGATTGTCGATTCCTGTTTTCCTTACCTTTTTTAGTCGGTCATTCAGTAAAATTAAATGACCTACCTGGATTTGCTCAGCTTACTTAAGAATTAAGGAGAAATTCAATCTTAATAATTAGATAATATGCTCATTCGCTCATTTATTCCCTTAAAATTAATTGGACATCTGCTCTTTCAAATAGTCTGTGCTATTGCTGGAGACATTGGGATTTCTGTGTGTAGGAGCAGTAATCTTATGAGGAAGATGTTAAGATACTATGGTAACCCAGAGGGACAATTAAAAAGAAAGAATGAGGGTGTTGGGGTCCAGATGACTACAGTGAAGTGACAGTACAGCATACGTGCTCCAGGTCTGCTTGAGGAACTGCGAGTTCTTTAGTGAAACTGAAGTTTAAGTTTAGCTATGTAAGGTAAGGCCGAGGAAGTGAGGATCTTCATATAGTCTGTCTCAGAGCTGAGAGACTTAAGCTTGTAGTGCCAAATGGCTTTGAATCCTGGATAAACTAGAAAATTTCCACTGGAAGAGGTAAGGCAGCTTTCTGTGCCTTTTCCATTGCATCTGAACACTGTTTACCAAGTAATTGTGCTACCTATGTCACACAAAAACTTGCACAATTTTTATTTTGCAATAAAAAAGTTGCATTTTTATTTCATTTAGTTCGAAATATTTTTTTAAATCTCTCTTGAGATTTTTTTCTACTCATGTTTTTGGGGTGTTTTATTTAATCTCCAAGTTTTGGGGGGTTTCCAGTTATCTTTCTGTTGTTGATTTCTAGTTTAATTCCATTATTGTCGGAGACAGATATTCTATGATTTCTATTCTTTTATATTTAAGATGTGTTTTATGGCCCAGAATGTAGTGTGGATCTTGGTGAATGCTCCATGTGAGCTTGAAAAAAAGTGTATTCTGCAGTTGTAAGAAGTAGTCTATAGATGTCAATCAGATTCAGTTGACTGATGATATTGATGAGTTCAAGTATGTTCTTACTGCTTTTCTGCCTGCTGTACCTGTCCATTTCTGATTGAGGGGTATATAAGTCTCCAACTGTAATGGTGGCTTCATCTGTTTCCTCTTACAGTTCTATCAATTTTTGCCTCACATATTCTGATGCTCTTGTTAGGTGCATTGCTATGTCTTCTTAGAGATTTGACCCCTTTTTCATTATGTAATGCCCTTCTTTATCCCTTATTACTTTCTTTGCTCTGAACTCTGATGTGAACACAGTTACTTCTACTTTCTTTTGGTTAATGTCAGCCTGGTATATATTTTTCCATCCTTTTACTTTTAATCTATAGGTGTCTTTATATTTAAAGTGGGTTTCTTATAAACAACATATAGATGAGATTTATTTTTTGATCCATACTGACAATCTTTTGTTTTCATACTGTTGATGTCCAAAGTAATTTTTGATACACTTGGATTATAATATCTATCATATTTGTTACTGTTTTCTATTTTTTAATCTTTAAATTTTTTTCTTATGTGCTTATTCTGTCTTTTGTGATTTTTAGGTTAAGTAGCTTGACTGGAGGAATCATTTCATAATATATATGGATGCCAAAACATTTCATTGTACACCTTAAGTATATACAATGTTTATTTCCATTCATATCTCAATAAAACTAGGAAAAAAAAAGTTGAGCATTTTATGTGATTCCATTTTCTCCCCTTCCTCGTCGCTTTACGTGTTATCTGCTGGTTGGCTAATCAGACCCTTACCATTGCTATCAAATGCTTGGGCATGGGACAGCCAGTTAAAAGACAATAGGATGGATGCCAATCTTAAGACTCCCATGATAGGTTTCCCTTTGCCCTGTTCTGGGATAATCCCTGGAAACACTCATCTCATGATCCCCTGGGCCATGAGATATCCACCAGACCCAGCTGGAGGTAGTAACTTCTTGCGCTCTCCTTGTGGGGAAACCCTCCCTAGTAAGTGTGTCATGATTGGGTCTTTGGGAATGTCACCCAGAGTGGCCCGAGATTTTTCCCTTTACTCTCTTCTTCACCAACGGCTCCCTGCAGGAGCTACGAGCCTCTGATTTACCTTGGTTCTATGACTCATTGTCCCTTTTGCACTCATTTGTTTCTATTGTTGAGTCTGCTCCCTTTCCTGTTTAGAGGGGAATGGACATTTTTACTCTCGATGGGATCTGCGGGCCTGACTTAACCCTGAACTCCTATCACAAACCCACCTCTTCTGCCTACTCAGGCATCTGAAGGAGCAACATAGCCTAGGGACAAAACCTCTTCCCTGTCACAGCAGCCTTTTTTTCTCATGGCTGCCTTAGTCCGTTGGGTGACAGGAGATGATCTTTCCCAACTAATTTAGTGGTGTCTCTGGGTCCAGAACTTCTGGGCACTAGAGGGCGCCACCTTCACAGTTATTATTCCTTAGGAATCAATAAAAACATTAAATGTCCAAAGAATTTTGTCCCAACAACACTACAGGAAAAGACGCCAGAAAGAGGGCTAAGTGAAACTGAAATCACCAATATTCTTGACAAAGATTTCAAAATGAAAGCCATAAACATGCCCACGGAGCTACAGAAACATATTCATGATCTAAGATCAAGAAAGAGACAGAAATTTTGCAAAATACAGTAGCTGAAATGAAACATACAATGGAGGGAGTTAAAAGTAGATTCTATGAGGTAGAGGAGACGGTAAATGAAATAGAAATAAGGGAACAGGAAAACAAAGAAGCTGAGGCACAGAGGGGGGAAAGGATCCCCAGGAACTCAAGAATAATAAGATTACTGTGAGACCAATCCAAGCAGAAGTATATTCGCATTATAGGGGTACCAGAAGGAGAGGAGAGAGAAAAGGGGATAGAAAGTCTCTTTGAGAAAACGATCGCTGCAAACTTCCCCAGGCTGAGGAAGGAAATAGTCTCTCAGGTCATGGAAGTGCAGAGGGCGCCCAACACAAGGAACACTAGGAAGACAACACCAAGACATAGAATAATTAAAAGGGCCAAGATCAAGGACAAGGAGAGAGTACTGAGAACAGCCAGAGAGAGAAAAATGATCACTTATGAAGGAAAGCCCATCAGGCTATCAGCCAACTTCTCAGCAGAAACCTTACAGGACAGAAGGGAGTGGCGTGATATATTTAATGCAACAAAACAGTAGGGACCCCAACCAAGAACACTTTACCCGGCAAGATTATCACTTAACTTTGAGGCAGGGATTAAACAATTTCCATATATGCAAAAGCTGAGGGTATTTCCCACCCGGAAAACATCTCTACAGTGTATTTTAAAGGGACTGCTCTAGATGGGAGTGCTCCTAAGGCTAAATAGCTGTCACCAGAGAAAATAAAACCACAGTAAAGGAAGTAGTCCAAGTAATTACTACACAAATACAAAATTAAATCAACTACTCAAAAAGTTAGTCAAGGGATACACAAAGAGTACAGCGTATGACACCTAATATATAAAGAGTGGAGTAGGAAGAAGAAGAGGAAAGGGGAAAGAAAAAAGAACCTTTAGATTCTGTTTGAAATAGCATACTAAGCGAGTTACGACAGACCGTCAGATAGTAAGGAAGCTGCCCTTGAACCTTTTGTAACCACAAACCTAAATCCTCCAATGGCAATAAGTACATATCTATTGATAATCACCCTAAGTGTATATGGACTGAAGGCACCAATCAAAAGACACAGAGTTACAGAACAGATAAGAAAACAAGACCCATCCATATGCTGCCTACAAGGGACTCACTTCAAACCCAATGACATACCCAGACTGAAAGTGAAGGGATGGAAAAAGTTATTTCATGCAAATAACAGGGAGAAAAAAGCAGAAGTTGCAGTACTTGTATCAGACAAAATAGACTTCAAAACAAAGACAGTAACAAGAGACAAAGAAGGACATTACATAACGATACAGGGGTCAGTCCAACAAGAGGATATAACCATTATAAATATCTATGCACCCAATATAGGGGCACCTACATATGTGAAATAAATACTAACAGAGTTAAAGGGGGAAACAGAATGCAATGCATTCATTTTAAGAGACTTTACTAAGTCTCATCACTCACACCAAAAGACAGATCAAGCAGACAGAAAATAAGTAAGGAGACAGAGGCACTGAACAATGTGTGAGAACAGATGGACCTAACAGACACCTACAGAACACTCCACCCCAAAGCAGCAGGATACACAATCTTCTCAAGTGTACATGGAATGTCTTCCAGAATAGATCATACACTAGGCCACAAAAAGAGTCTCAGTAAATTCAAGAAAACTGAAATTGTGCCAGCCAGCTTCTCAGACCACAAAGGTATGAAACTAGAAGTAAATGATGCAAAGAAAACAAAAAAGCCCACAAACACATGCAGGCTTAACAACATGCTCCTAAATAATCAATGGATCACAACAGAGATCAAGCTATCTATGAGACAAATGAAAACAAGTCAACAGCTCAGAACCTGGGGGACACAGTGAAGGCAGTTCTAAGAGGAAAGTATACAGCAGTACAGGCTTACCTCAAGAAAGAAGAACAATCCCAACCAAACAGTCTAAACGCACAATTAATGAAACTAGGAAAAGAAGCACAGATGAGGCCCAAAGTCAGTAAAAGGAGGGACATAATAAAGATGAGAGCAGAAATAAAATAAAATTGAGAAGAATAAAATGGTAGAAAGAATCAGTGAAACCAGGAGCTGCTTCTTCGAGAAAATAAACAAAATAGATAAACCCCCAGCCAGACTTATCAAGAAGAAAAGAGAGTGCACACATATAAACAGAATCAGAAATGCGAGGAAAAATCACTATGGACACCATGAAAATACCAAGACATTTTAGAGAATACTATGAAAAATTATATGCTAACAAACTGGATAACCTAGAAGAAATAGACAACTTTCTAGGAAAATATAACCTTCCAAGACTGACCAAGGAAGAAACAGAAAATCTCAACAGAACAATTACCAGCAATGAAATTTAATTGTTAATCAAAGACCTAACTAAGAACAAATCTCTGCCCAAGATGGCCTCACCGCTGAATTTTATCAAACATTGAAAGAAGACCTAGTACCCATCCTCCTTAAAGGTTTCCAAAATGTAGAAGAGGACAGAATAATTCCAAACTCATTCTATGAGGCCAGCATCAGTCTAATATCAAAAACAGACAAAGGCACCACAGAAAAAGAAAATGACAGACCAATATCCCTGATGAACATAGATGCAAAAATCCTCAACAAAATATTAGCAAGCCAAATTCAAACATACATCCAAAAGATCATCCATCGTGACCAAGTGGGATTTATTCCAAGGATGCAGGCATAGTACAATATTTGAACATCAATCAACACCACACGCCACTTCAACAAAAAGAAGGACAGAAATCACATGATCATCTCAATAGGTGCTGAAAAGCATTTGACAAAATTCAACATTCAGTCATGATAAAAACTCTCAACAAAATGGGTGTAGAGGGCAAGTACGTCAACACGGTAAAGGCCACATACGACAAGCCCACAGCCAACATCGTACTTAACAGCGAAAAGCTGGAAGCTTTTCCTCTGAGATTGGGAGCAAGACAAGGATGCCCACTCTCACCACTTTTATTCAACATAGTACTGGAGGTCCTAGCCACGGCAACCAGACAACACAAAGAAAGAAAAGGCATCCAGATTGGTAAGGAAGAAGTTAAACTGTCAATGTTTGCAGATGATATGGTATTACACACAAAAGGCCCTAAAGAATCCACAAAAAACTACTAGAACTAGTAACTGAATTCAGCAAACCTGCAGGATACAAAATGAATACATAGAAATCTGTGGCATTCCTATCTACTAATGATCAACTAGCAGAAAGAGAAATCAGGAAAGCAACTCCATTTACACTTGCATCCAAAAGAACAAAATACCTCGGAATACACCTAACCAAGGAGGTGAAAGATCTGAACACTGAAACTACAAGACACTCATGAGAGAAATTAAGGAGCCAAGGAGCCACCGATAAGCGGAAATACATCCCGTGCTCATGGATAGCAAAAATTAATATTGTCAAAATGGCCATCCTGCCTAAAGCAATCTACAGATTCAATGCAACCCCCATCAAAATACCAACAGCATTCTTCAACGAACTAGAGAAAAATCATTCTAAAATTCATATGGAACCACAAAAGACCCCGAATAGCCAAAGAAATCCTGAGAAGGAAGAATAAAGCTGGGGGGATTATGCTCCCCAACTTCAAGCCCTACTACAGAGCCACAGTAATCAAGACAATACCGTACTTGCACAAGAACAGACCCATAGACCAATGGAACAGACTAGAGAGCCGTGATATAAACCCAACCGTATATGCTCAATTAATATATGATAAAGGAGCCATGGACATACAATGGGGACACGACAGCCTCTTCAACAACTGGTGTTGGCAAAACTGGACAGCTATGTGCAAGAGAATGAAATTGGATTATTGTCTAACCCCATATACAAAAGTAAACTCAACATGGATCAAAAACCTGAATGTAAGTCATGAAACCATAAAACTCTTAGAAAAAAACATAGGCAAAACTCTCTTGGACATAAACATGAGCACCTTCTTTATGAACATATCACCCCAGGCAAGGAAAACAAAAGCAAAAATGAACAAGTGGGACTACATCAAACTAAAACGTTTCTGTATGTTAATGGCCACCATCAACAGAACAAAAAGCACCCTACAGTATGGGAGAATATATTTGTAAATGACATATCCGACAAGGGGTTAACATCCAAAATATATAAAGAACTTACACGCCTCAACACCCAAAAAGCAAATAACCCAATTAAAAAGTGGGCAGAGGATATGAAGAAACAGTTCTCCAAACAAGGAATTCAGATGGCCAACATACACATGAAAAGATGCTCCACATCACTAATCATCAGGGAAATGCAAATTAAAACCACAATGAGATATCACCTCACACCAGTAAGGATGGCCACCATCGAAAAGACCAAGAACAACAAATGCTGGCAGGGATGTGGAGAAAGGGAAACCCTCCTACACTGCTGGTGGGAATGTAAGCTAGTTCAACCATTGTGGAAAGCAATATGGAGGTACCTCAAAAACTAAAAATAGAAATACCATTTGACCCAGGAATTTCACTCCTTGGAATTTACCCAAAGAATACAACTTCTCAGATTCAAAAAGACATATGCACCCCTATGTTTATTGCAGCACTATTTACAATAGCCAAGATATGGAAGCAACCTAAGTGTCCATCAGTAGATGAATGGATAAAGAAGAAGTGGTACATATACACAATGGAATACTATTCCGCCATAAGAAAGAAACAAATCCTACCATTTGCAACAACATGGATGGAGGTGGAGGATATTATGCTCAGTGAAATAAACCAGGTGGAGAAAGACAAGTGCCAAATGATTTCCCTCGTTTGTGGAGTATAACAACATAGCAAAGCTGAAGGAACAAAACAGCAGCAGACTCACAGACTCCAAGAAGGGACTAGTGGTTATCAGAGGGGAGGGGTGGGGGAGGGCGGGTAGGGAGAGAGGGAGAAGGGGATTGAGGGGTGTTATGTTTAGTACACATGGTGTGGGGTATCACGGGAAAAACAGTGTAGCACAGAGAAGGCAAATACTGAATTTGTGGAATCTTACTACACTGAAGGACAGTGACTGCATTGGGGTATGGGTAGGGACTTGATGATATGGTTAAATGAAGTAACCACATTGTGTTTTCATGTGAAACCTTCATAAGAGTGTATATCAATAATACCTTAATAAAAAATGTTAAAAAAAATAAATATATAAAAACACTTTGAACTGAAACAGGAAAACCATACCTAGTACAGAGCCAGATGTAATGCCCGAAGACCAAAGAAATAAGAGGTATGAAGAGCAACAAGCAAAAAGATAGTAACAGGAACAGTTTCATCCTCTAATTATAAAATCTAAGGCAACAGGCACAGAAAATACTGAAACATACAAGGGATTCAGAAACCTGGCACATAAAAGATCACCAGAGCAAAATCTGGAGACTGATCTGAAGGATAATCAACAATTAACTTAGGTCATGTAATGCCAAATATACCACACACAGCAGCAATGATACAAAAAAACATTCCTAGAAAGACGCCTCACAAACACATACTCACTGTGTAAGGAAGCAAGTCTAAACATTTCCTGACCCACTCAGGAAAAAGAAGTGTCAGCCAGAACCGCAGGCCATGTGCATTCACGAGGAGCACACGTCCTAAACTTATCAGTCACCCTTAACTCCTTTGTAGACTTAGCGCCTCACCCATAGCAGTGGAGATGACAGCCACACTCAGGCCACGGTTCCCCATGCCCAAAATCAACCCTGGAAAAATTAAAGGCGTGATTAAAAACCAGTGTGAACAAAAGCAGAAAGTCACAGCAAAGGAAGCCCTGAGGGACACTGAGTCTCCACCCACCTAGAAGCTCGGTGGGCAGAAGGGACCAGGCCCTGGAGTGGAGACAGGTCTGTAGGCGCAATAAGGGCAGCTGACAGGTTGGGAGGAAGGATGTGGAAGTTCAGCCCGTGTTTCTTCCTGAATGCCCGGGGACACTGAGTTTCTACTGCTTCACTGGAGAGAGGGGAAGCGGAAACTCAGGAGCACATGCACCAGAAGCATGTGTAACAGTCAGACGTCGGGGTTGGTGGTGGCAGTGTGAGTCCACCAGCTGTGCTAAAGCACCTGAAACTTCAGCAGTGGGTGAGGACTGGCCTTCGTTAACGGTCATCTTAAGAGAATATAAAACATGAACTAAAATAGAACAGCAAGAACCACAGTAAATTAACAGGAGGCCAGTAAATTCATTCCGAAAACTTCTGGGCAACGACCCTCATGTCCACAAAGAGAGACCACACACTGTGAGAGCGCACAGGCTACTGGGCCCCTCACTCTGCCCTTTGGGATTTGGTGCACCAAGGTAGAGGACAGGGATGGAGTCACATCAGAGAAGGGAGAGACCCCAGGCTCTCTGCCCGCAGTCACTGTGAGGATCTGAGGGAGGACGCGGAGCTACACACCCTAGGGGATATGGGATCCCACACGATCCCCTCCGTCCCCTCACCACACGGTACCTGCAGCAGCCAACCTCGGGAGGCCACAGGCAGCTGGGGCCAGGCGAGGTGTACATGCATTTCAAAGCCGGGCTCCGAGAACTGACATCTTTCGGGTGAGGAGTTGGCCTCGTGTCACGAGAGAGGAGGTAGCTCAGCACCTGCAAGGAGTCAAGGGAAGACACAGAAAGGGCTGAGAGGGACACCCACCAACATGACTGTCAGACCTTGGGGAGGCCCTGTCACGGTACTAGGCGCAGGCCCCCAAATACTCCCTCCTGGGGGTGCTCAGGGGAATGAGAGCCTTAGCGGGAGGCCAGCTGACTCAGCTCAGCAGAGCCTCAAGTTGCAGGACCAGCCCTGTGGAACTCTCGGCAGAACCAAGCCCGTCCCTGCCCCCGAATTCGCCCTCTACCTAAAATTCCCCTTCCCGCCCAC
>JAVSCE010021896.1:0-51094 GCA_032199065.1 Smutsia gigantea | reverse complement strand
GCCTTGCCGTAAGTCTCATTTCTTAAGACTCGTTCAGGGGCCCAGCCACCGCCTCCCACTTGTCCAGAGAGCTTGAGGGTGCTGCAGTCAGCCTTTGCTCGCTGTTGGGGACCTGGAGTCTGAGCCCCACCTCCATCTCCTCTGATCAGATGAAAGTGTAGAGGCCTCAGGGAGGAAAAGCCTGGCTTGGGAATGAGAGGCCCTGGCAGGCTTTGGGACTCCTTGATGGAAGGAGGACCAGATGCAGGGAATAGGAGATAATAATAGTAACACTGTGATAACACTATTAATAAAACAATAGTAAATGATCTTAGTAACAAAATAGGGAATTCATGAGAGCCTCAGCAACAGTAGCCGCAGAGCATCAGTAACAGTAACTATAGTTCTAGGAATGTTAGTCATTACAAAAGAATTCTTAGCCAATGCCAGGCCTATTTTAAGGGTGTTTGCATCCATCATGTTTTAATTTTTTGTATACCTTCTCAGAGCAGATGATTGGGGAAACCGAGGCTCAGATGGCAGAATAACCAGCAGCAAGTAGTACATTTATTATGTGCCAGGTACTCTTCCAAATGTTGTACTTGGGATAATATAACCTACACAACCATCTCACGAAGTAAGTATTAGTCATCTGCATTTTACAAGATGAGAAACCAGGCCCAGAGAGGTTGAGAAACTTGCCCTAGGGTACCCAGCGAATAAACAGTGGAGTCATAACTTTTCCCTCAGCTTGACTGAGTTTAGGCTTCTTCCTGCTTCTAAACCCCTGACCTTTCTTTCATCCGGAGCCTTCCAGAATTCAGACGGCCTAGCCACAGAGACCCCAGACATCCCTTTTCTTAGATCATTTACTTTAGAAAACTTGTCATTGTAAATTCTTTCTCTGTTCTTTTGAGATGTAGGTAAATCTCTTTAAAAAGCCTCTTGCCAGTTTTACAGTCCAGGAAATGTCTTTCTCAGACCTCGGAACTTTCTCTTTGAAATGTAAACATGAAAGGAGCTACCCGCTCTGTCTCCCAGTTTCCCCTAATTTTGTGGATGTCTTTCTCCAAGTAGTAAACTACCTCCTCTCATGGAGATTCGAGCAGGTTTCCTTTCCCAGTTCCCAGGGGTTACAGCCAATCAGCAAACCCAGATGACCCACTGGCTCCCTGAGCCCAGCTCTTAAAAACCCCAGTGCCCTTTGTTTCAGTTGAGTGGGCTGGCCTCTCTCCCCTGCTGTGCAAAGCTCTTGAATGAAGACTTCTTGGCCTGTTTAATTCGTCGGGTGCAGTTTTTTTCTTTGACAATCATGAGCTTTCAACCAGATGTTCCACAGCTTCAGGCCGACCACTAGGTAACTGAGCCTGTTTTTGTCACCTCAGTGGTGTAGGGCCGAGGCAGCCTGGGTTCCTGAGGGTTTTGGGGCTGGAACTTCATCACCTTCACTCCATGGGGGCTTTTTGTGTTCTTTGAGGAAGTTCTAAGGTGGGAAAAAGACTCTGGGATTTCCCTGCGTGCGCAGCTCAGCCTAGGGCTTCTGACGTGAAGTCTCTGGGATCCTCATGTCCTGCTGAGGCCTGCAGTGGGTGGCGATGTCACAGCCTCAGAGCTGAAACAGGTGTTGAAGGATAGCGTTTTTAAAAAGGTAAAATCACAGCTCTCGCACAGATAGAAAATGAACACCTGTTGAAAATTTGATTTAACTCATTTTAATGAGGGACCAAGTAAAATGTTGCAACCAGTTCAAAGAAGAATTAAAAAACACCTCTGTATTGGTGATTGAGAATGCTGAAATTTATAAGTGGATGTCCAACTGGTCGATATCCAGGGGGAGATAATCAACTGTATTCTTCCGTGCAGGAAACTTTTGCTTTGCCATCTCTTTGCTATCAGTTTTGTATTGCTGTCATAGTTGAAGACAATGAAAGGTGAAGCTAACCCAGAAGGGTGTGCTAGACAGGACACCCAGTAATCCTTTCTGCCCATTACAAAGTTTCCCCCCTAGGAGCCCTGGGTGTGGTGGCAGAGGCCCGGACAGTCTGTCCTCTGGGGGTGCCACAAGAATGGAGTAAGATGTTTCACAGGCACAGATGAGGGGACAGAGGAAAGATGTCGTCCTAGTGATTCCCATACTGATGGTGGCACCCCTTTCACCACAACTGTGCAGCCACCTAGGGTTGTGCATTGCAGAGACTATTAGTTTCCTACAGCTGCTATTACAAGTTCCACAGACCGGCGGTTGAAGAGCAGAAATTTACTGTCTCACAGCCCTGGAGGTTAGAAGTCTGCAATCAAGATGCTGGCCGGTGCATACTGCCTTGGAAGCCTCTGGGTCTAGGAGGGATCCGGATCCTCTCTTCCAGCTTCTGGTGGTCCTCGGCTTTCCGTGGCTTGTAGACTCATCACGTCAGTCTCTGCCTTCTTCATATGGAGTACTCCCTGTTTCTCTGTGTCCAAATTTCCCTCTTCTTATAAGGACACCAGTCCTATTAGGTGTAGGTCTACCCTCATGACCTCATTTTAAGTTGATTAAATCTTCAGAGACCCTGTTTCTAAATAAGGCCAGAATCACAGGTCCTGGGGGTTAGGACTCCAGCATATCATAACAAAGACAGCATAGAAAAGAGGTCAGAGGCCAGACTTGCATCAGCAAACCCGTTTAAATCTCAGCTCTCTTACTACTCTGTGCCCTGTACTACGATTACAGTTTCACTCTGAAGGTGAGCTGGAAATTCTCTCCAAGCCTCAGTTTCCTCATCTATGAAATGGGAATAATAGTTCCTACCTTTAGGACTCTTGGGAGAAACTGGTAATGAACGTCAAGGACAGTGCCTGGCATATGGTAAATGCTTAGAATATTGGGAACCCGTAGAGCTGGTAAGGGTGATTCAAAAGCATAGGGTTGAGATGAAAGTATATTCAATCAATGAAAGAATACTGAAATAAGATTGCAAAGGGAGATTCAAAAGCAGTTCTTGTCCTACACGGCAATAAAACCTTAATCTCAGGTTATTTTGTCTACTGGGCAGAAATAATTTCCATCTTTCCCAGGCAAAAATCCCTTGCAACTTAGCAATTTTCTTTACATTTGCAAAATTATTTGCAAAGTTCATGTCCAGACTTTACAGAGTTTGGGCCCTTATCAATAATAAGTAGTAAGACATACAAAGCTACATTCCCTCCCAAAATCAGATCACCCCTGACTGGGTCTATTAGACAATGCTCCAGTAAGATACTGGAAATATATGTGGTTCCCCTTTGTTTTATTTCCAAGTTTTAAATCCGCAGTGCCCAACAGAAAGATATTGGACAACATGTTGAAATTACATCTGTAATTAAAATTTTTCTAGTATTCACACTGAAAAAGTAAAAAAAAAGGTGTACTTAGTTTTAGTAATAGCTTTTTAATTCCACATATGTAAACATTATCACTTAAATATGTCATCAATAGAAAAACATTATAAATGAGATATTTGGGGGACTTTTTTTGTACTCTTCGGAGTCCCATGTTTATTTCACGTTTCTATTACATTTCAGTTTGCACTAGCTCTGTTTTAAGTGCTCAATATCTAAAGCTTTACAACTGAGAAGGACACAGCCTCCATGGTCTTGGGCAAAATCATGCATAATCTGAATCTGATCTTGTGGAAACATGAGGCAAGCCTAAACTCAGAGTGATTCTACCAAATAGCTGACCTCTGCTCTTCAAAAATATCCAGGTCATGCACCACAAAGATTGGCGGACGAAAGGAGACTGAAGGGCCCTGACTGCAAAATGCAGCATGTGCTCCAGGATTTTCTTCTGCTGCAAGAGACGTGAGTTTAGCATTTGACGAAAATCTCAAGGAAGCCCCATCCATTAGGTAATTTATGTTCAGTGTTAATTTCCTGATTTAGATGAGTGTATTCATGACTGTGGCCTTGTTTTTAGGACATACACACCATTGTATATTTAGAGATGAAGGGGCAGCGGTGTCTGCCACTTACTATCAAGGTATTTAGGAAAAATTTTTATATAGAAATAGAGAAAATGATAAAGTAAATGTGGTAAAACGTTAACTTTGAGGAATCTGGCTGAAGGGTGTCTAGGAATTCTTTGTGTCATTTTTACAACTTTTCTGTAAGTCTGAAGTTGAAACATTAAAAAAAAAAACCAGCAACACTAATACTACACTATAAGTAGATAATAACAACATACCTACCACATGGAGTAGTTGTGAGGCCTACAACAAGCTCATTTGTATAAAACAGGACAGTATGTGGCCCCTAAGAAATCCCCACTGTTATTATTTCTTTTATCCTTAAGTCTCTGACACCTTACAGAGTCGATATTTGCCAGGTAAATGCTTGTTCAGTCTGTTAAAGCACCCATTGTTCCTGCGTACCAGGTGCTGTGGTAAGCGCTTTACGTGCCCCACTGAACGCTCAGGGCAGTCTTGTAAAATTAGCGGTTTGTTTTGCAACCTTTATGATGAAAAATCTCACACTAACGACAAGTTGGAAAGATCATGCAAAGCATATCCACTTGCCTTCCACTTAGATTCAATCACCTTTACCATTTTTCAGGCCCCCTTATAAAGCTCTATTTTACAGATGCAAACACTGAGGTACAAACAGGATCAAGTCACTTCCTCAGGGTTTCCCGGAGCTGGGATCCGGACCCACGGAGTCTGACCCCAGAGGGTGCCCCCAAGCAGCTAGCTCACATGTTAAGTGTTGGGCGACACAGACGGGAAGACCCTGCCCTAACCTGTGGCTCACCATTTAGTAGTGCTCGCCATTTACTAGGGGAGCCACCAGCCACATACAGCTGTATATATTTAAGTTAAAATCATTACAATTAAATAAATTTCAAGTTCAGTGTCTCAGGCATGTTTCAAGTGCTCAAATAGCCACATGTGGTCACTGTATGGACGGTGCAGATGTAGAAATTTCCATCATTACAGCATTGGACTTTATGGATAAGAGAGAAGAGGCCTGTGATTTCCATCCATCTGGCAGTGGTAAGGACGGCGAGCGTCAGGGCCTGGTTAGAAAATATATGAGCAGCAGACTGGGGAGCAATTCCGCCAGCTGGACATTTCCTCCCCTCTTATCTTTAATCTACTCTTTTTAACCTTTAATCTGCCCTCATGGGCCTGTTATTTTTTCCTGCTCTCCACCCTACCTGTGGCCTGTCTATTGTTAGCATCAATTCAGTTGTTATGGTTTCCTAATTGTGTTGGCGGATGTCTTGTTGAACTTTCCAGTGGGCTGAGTCAGAACTGTTTTTATGCTGGAATCAATGTCTCTCTTTGGCTTGGGTTGGACTGGGTATATCCACAGGGAGAAGCCGGGTGTGGAGGCCGGGTTGGGACAGGTCCAAGTTCGTGTCCTCTATTTATTACCTGTGCGGACTTGGGCAGGTGACTTCGCTTCGGTGAGCCACTGTGTCTGTGACATGGTCATAACCACGTGCGCTTCCTGGGGTAGCCTGAGACCTATGAGGAGGAGGCCAGTAACAGCCCTGGCTGTGTAGTGCATTTAGTAATCGGTAGCTGCTGTGATTTACAAATGCTGTTGTCTGCCTTCTCCGCTTGGAGTTCTTCAGGCCAGTGCATATGTTCGTGACACAGAGTGCCAACTACAGAAGCAAGATCTAGGATTTCAAGCCAATGAATTAGAAATCTGTACATGATGAGAGTTTACAGGTACCGTCAGGGGTCATGACCATGGATGGAAACTCAAGTTGGGGTTTGTGGGCCATTGGACTTTTATTTGTTCCTGTGAAAAAATCTGACAGTACCACTTCAGCAAAAACTGGCAATGTGGATGTTAACAAAAGATCTGATAGAATGTGCCCTTGTGTTATCATTTAATTAAAGAATGGCCAGAATATCCCAGTCCCCCCCCTTTACAAAGAATAATTGTCACTTCCTTGTAAAGCAATCCCTAGATCCCCCCGTGCCCATGGAAGCGTCTGCCCGTCTATCCTGTGCAACGTGGTAGTCATGAGCACATGTTGAAGGTGGCCAGGGTGAGACACCGAAGTTTTCCTTTAATTTGAATGAACTGAAATTCACACAGCCACCTGTGGCTTGTGGGTCCCATATTGGACAGTGAAGCTCTGCGTGGAGAGCCTGAGTATTGGTGAAACAGCTGGAGGGCTTGCCACTCATCACTGGCTTGGACGAACGAATTGTGATTCCTGATTTGGGATCTAAGCATTGACATCGCTTCTCCCTGACTCCACAGGACTGTTCTTGGGGACTAGTGTCTGTGCTTTTCAGAATCAGTGTGGCCATGGACTGGCCATTTAGTTTCTCAGGAACTTGGATACCCAATCTGTCAAAGGACAGATGATAATATCCCTTTTGCAAGGTGTTGTGAAGTCAGGCTAAAATCCTAAGGCAGCTCTGCCTTTTCCTAGCTGTGTGACCTTAGGCAAGTTACTTAACCTTTCTCGGCCTCAGTTTCATCAACTTTATTTAATTTGGGAATTAATATTACCTCCCTTGTGAGATTATTGTGAGGATTAAGTAGCATCTGCAAAGTACTCAGAGCAGTGCCTGGGACATGATTCAACCTGTATGTGTGTTTGCTTCATTACAATGTACTTGTAAAAGGACTGGACAAAAATTGTAGGTCACGAAATAATTTAGTGAGTCTCCACTGGTGATTTTGGGGTTTCTTGACTGTTTCTCTTGGGAGTTATTTCCCCATGTTACATTAACAATTTATAAAACCATGTTTGATGTTCTCTTTTTCAGTAAGGCTGTTATGCTTTGTGATGCTTTTATTTTTGTTTCACAAGTATGTTTCATACTAGTCTTGATGTCAAATATATTTCTTAGTCCCAGTGTAATCAATCAGACAAGTTTTAAAAGCACTGCCTTAATATTTTTTAAAGTGGAAAGACCTTGAAATTATAGAAGAGTTGCAAGTAGAGTACAAAGAAATGATTTATCCTAAACCATCCAGGAGGGCGTTGCCAGTATTATGCCCCGTCACGTATGGATGGTCAGTGTGCATTTCCTATGAACAAGGACCTTCTCCTACAAAGCCCAAGTAGGACCTCAAAAATGAAAAGTGTTAGCATTGATAAATTACTACATCTAATCCTCCTCCTCCATTCAAGTTTCACCAGATGTCCCAATAATGACCTTCCCAGCGAAGGTTCCAATCTAGCAGCTTGCACTGCATCCCCCTGTCCTGTCTCCTTAGCTTCCGTTAATCTGGAAAAAGTCTTCCTTCTTTCTGGAGCTTCGTGTCTCTTGTGGACATTACAGGCCAGTTTTTCAGTAGGAGTTCCACTAATTTGCATTCATCTGGTACTTGCCATGGTCAGGTTATGCACCTTGGGCAGGAGTGTCACAGAAAAGCTGTTAGCATCTTCCTCCTTCCCGTCAGGATGCACACAGTGTCGCTCCTGTGAGCCGGTATCTTCCGGACTCCACTGCAAAGTCACTCTTTTCCCCTTTGTAATTAATGTGTGTTCTGGGGAGATATTTGGGGATGATGCAAATATCCCATTCCTCATCAAACTTCCAATTTATTTAGTCTCATCAGAATAGACTGAGAGCATCAATGGGTTACAATCTATTGTACACATATATACACATGTACATATTTATACACATATTTACATCTATATTTATTTTTACATCTCTGTATATTGAAACTCATGAGTTTACCCTGGTATCTTCAATTCCAACCCAACGCTGCAGGGTTTATTCTAGCTTTCTTCCTCTGTATAATTGCGACTCACTTCTCCATCGGTGAGAAATCTGGCTCGTAATGTCCTTAATGTACTTATTTACCAGCTCAATTCCCCTGAAAGTAACCAGTCTCTTACACTGCTACTATCCACACCCTCAGTCTCTTGGGTGGACACCCTGCTTACCCCATCTGGACCCTGACACCCTGTTCTGAGCTCCATGTTCCCCCTACTTCAATCCCTTTTCCAGGAAGGGGAGGGAAAAGAGAGAAAGAGATTCAAGCGTTTCAAATAGAATAGATTATTGTTTTGCTCTTCCAGTTTCTACTTCTAAGTTTCTAGCTCTGCTTTCCTCTCCTTTTTCTTGTTAGAAATGCTAGATGCTTCCTAGCCTCAGCAATCAGACAACACAAAGAAATAAAGGCATCCAGATTGGCAAGGAAGAAGTCAAACTGTCCCTGTTTGTAGATGACATGATATTGTACATAAAAACCCTAAAGACTCCGCTCCAAAACTACTAGATCTAATATATGAATTCAGCAAAGTTGCAGGATACAAAATTAATACACAGAAATCTGTTGCTTTCCTATACACTAACGATGAACTAGCAGAAAGAGAAATCAGGAAAACAATTCCATTCACAATTGCATCAAAAAGAATAAAAACCTAGGAATAAACCTAACCAAGGAAGTGAAACACTTATACCCTGAAAACTACAAGGCATTCTTAAAAGAAATTAAAGAAGACACTAATAAATGGAAATTCATCCCATTCTCTTGGCTAGGAAGAATTAATATTGTCAAAATGGCCATCCTGCCTAAAGCAATCTACAGATTCAATGCAATCCCTATCAAAATACTGACAGCATTCTTCAATGAACTAGAGCAAATAGTTCTAAAATTCATATGGAACCACAAAAGACCCCAAATAGCCAAAGCAATCCTCAGAAGGAAGAATAAAGCTGGGCGATTATGCTCCCTGACTTCAAGCTCTAGTACAAAGCCACAGTAATCAAGACAATCTGGTACCAGTACAAGAACAGATCCATAGACCAGTGGAACAAAATAGAGAGCCCAGATATAAACCCAAGCATATATGGTCAATTAATATATGATAAATGAGCCATGGATATACAATGGGGAAATGACAGCCTCTTCAACAGCTGGTGTTGGCAAAACTGGACAGCTACATGTAAGAGAATGAAACTGGATTACTGTCTAATTCCATACACCAAAGTAAACTCAAAATGGATCAAAGACCTGAATGTAAGTTATGAAACCATAAAACTCTTAGAAAAAAATATAGGCAAAAATCTCTTGGACATAAACATGAGCAACTTCTTCATGAACAGATCTCCCCGGGCAAGGGAAACAAAAGCAAAATGAACAAGTGGGACTATATCAAACTAAAAAGCTTCTATACAGCAAAGGACACCATCAGTAGAACAAAAAGACATCCTACAGTATGGGAGAATATATTCATAAATGACATATCTGATAAGGAGTTGACATCCAAATTATATAAAGAGCTCACACACCTCAACGAACAAAAAGCAAATAAGCCAATTAAAAAATGGGCAGATGAGCTGAACAGACACTTCTCCAAAGAAAAAATTCAGGTGGCCAACAGGTACATGAAAAGATGCTCCACATCGCTAATCATCAGAGAAATGCAAATTAAAACCACAGTGAGATATCACCTCACACCAGTGAGGATGGCCAACATCCAGAAGACAAACAACAACAAATGTTGGCGAGGATGTAGAGAAAGGGGAACCCTCCTACACTGCTGGTGGGAATGTAAACTAGTTCAACCATTGTGGAAAGCAGTATGGAGGTTCCTCAAAAAACTCAAAATAGAAATACCATTTGATCCAGGAATTCCACTCCTAGGAATTTACCCTAAGAATGCAGCAGCGCAGTCTGAAAAAGACATACACACCCCTATGTTTATCGCAGCACTATTTACAATAGCCAAGAAATGGAAGCAACCTAAGTGTTCATCAGTAGGTGAATGGATAAAGAAGAGGTGGTACATATACACAATGGAATATTATTCAGCCATAAGAAGAAAACAAATCCTACCATTTGCAACAACATGGATGGAGCTAGAGGGTATTATGCTCAGTGAAATAAGCCAAGGAGAGAAAGACAAGTATCAAATGATTTCACTCATCTGTGGAGTATAAGAACAAAGAAAAAACTGAAGGAACAAAGCAGCAGCAGACTCACAGAACCCAAGAATGGACTTACCGTTACCAGAGGGAAAGGGACTGGGGAGGATGGGTGGGAAGGGAGGAATAAGGGGGAAAAAGGGGCATTATGATAGCACACATAATGTATAATGTAGCGGGGTGGGGGCACACGGGAAAGGCAGTATTTACAGAGAAGACAAGTAGTGATTGACAGCATCTTACTACGCTGATGGACAGTGACTGTAATGGGGTATGTGGGGGGGACTTGATAATAGGGCATCTAGTTAAGCATAATGTTCAAGTAATTGTACATTAACGATACCAAAATTAAAAAATTTTTTAAATGCTAGATGCTGCATAATTTATGTGTTCTTTTATTAACCTGGACATAGCTTAAAATTGTTCCTGGTGCAGTGCTAAACAGCAGTTAGAGAAAGAAGAAGGAGGAGAGAGAGGATGACCAGCAAGGGCAGGAGAGCCTAGCCCTGTGCAAAGCAACAGAGGTGGGAAAATGACATAATCTCATCCCTGTATTTTTCCCAAGGTTTGCTCTCTGACGTCCATGTTTGTGCTTGAGAAAGGATTTCAACACCAGGAAAGGCTTGTTGGGGACAGGGTGGGAGGCTCTACCCGAACTGGCCTTGCTGGTTTTGCTTCTTCCCGGGTTTGCGTTTTTAATGAAGGGCTTATTTAATTTTAATTACATAAGTAATACATGAATATCTTCTTGCTGTAAAATATTCAAGTAATACAGAGAGAGCAAACAGACCCTTTGAGAAACGGGCAGTCAACCAGAGGCAGGGGGACAACTGGGAACGCGATGAAAAGATGTTTTTCAGAATGACGCACGCATGTCACTTTTGACTTGGTGGTTTTCCTCTTAGGAATTTACCTTACAGGCACGGACTCATATGGCTGACACGAGGTCTGCCCAAGTGATACTGATTCCAGTAGTGTTTGTAATGGCAAAAAGCTAGGAATAATCTAAATGTTTATTAGGAGGGGGCTGATTACGTTATTTATGGTACATTCAGACAGCGTGGTGCTCGGTGCGCATTTAAAAAACAAGGCACATTTATGTGTATTAACCTGGAGAGATCGTGAAGATGATATTGTTAAGTGAAAAATAAAAGACGCAGAACAGTGTGCCACTATTGTGTAAAAAACCAAAATCTCTGCACAAATGCTTGTCTGTGCCTAGAATACTTCTGGAAATACCCACCAGGCAGTAAATACCGTTGCTCCTGGAAAGGGCATTGGGTGGCCATGGGCTGGGGGCGGGAGGGGGCTTTTCTGTACTTTCTGATGCATCCTTTCTATCCTTCCTATGTGATTCTCAAGTCATTTGGCTTCTCTGAGCCTCAGTTTCCCCATTTGGAAAGGGAGGGTCATTGAATGAGAAACGGGGATTCTCACTGTGGGGCTGGCACACTGGACCGGCCATTGCAGGAGGTTTTGCCACCCCCACCCCTCCTGGCTGGGGCCTTCACAGGGGCTCAACCCAGCTTCCTGCTGCAGCCCACAGGAAAGAGCCAGGAGCCTCTGCAGCCCCGTCAGCAGCCAGATGCATGCGGGATTTTCCTAACCCCCTGGCAGTCTGTGGTGAGAGGGAAGATGATGCCATCCTTTCCCATGTCTCTTCCTTCCCTCCACACCCTTGTGCCTGGGTCCAGCAGCGAGTTTCCCCTTCGGACTCTCGAGAGCCATCATCACTTCCTCTCCTGGGATCGTGGGAGGGGGTCCCTGGGCTGCTGCTCGCTCAGGCCGATATGCTGCCTGGGGATCCCACCTGGGTTCCGCGTGCACGGAGCCCTATTGGCCAGCTCCAGAGCCCCCTCCTTCCCCAGGGTGTGTGACTTTGGGCACATCATCTGTCTGTGCCTCAGTTTCCTCCTCTCTAGAATGAAAGCAATACCTATGTCACAAGGCTGTTGTGAAGACGTACGAATTAGCTGATAGGTCTCCATCTGCACTGTCCAGTAGGACAGCCACCTGCCACCCGTGGCTATTGAGCGCTTGGAAGGTGACTGGTCCGAACGGAGGTGTGCGTGAGTGGGAAAGGCACCTGCGTTTTAAAGACTTGGTGTGAAAAATAAAAGAAGGTAAAGTACTTCATTAGTAATTTTGTACTGATCACATTCTAAAATGATAATTTTGGTTATGTTGGGTTAAAGTGTGATTAAACCCTCATGTTTCTTTCTGCTTTTTTAAATGAGGCTACTAGGAAATTTAGATTTCCATACGTGGTTCGCACTGTATTTCTATTGGATGGTGCTGACTTAGAAAAGTGCTGGGCACCCGAATTGGAGCTGCAAGCATCCTAGAGCCCATTTTTGTTTTAACAGTCACTGGATTTTCCCCCCCAGCTTTATTGAGGTGTAATTGATAAATAAAAATATACTTAAGGTGTACAAAATGATGATTGAATATAGTATACATTGTGAAATGATGACAACACTCAAGCTAATTAACTTACCTGTCACTTCACATAGTCACCAATTTTTGTGTGTATAGTGAGAACACTTAGGATTTACTCTTAGCAACTTTCAAATATACACTAGAATATCCTTAACTACCATCACCAAGCTGTCCATTAGAGCCCCAGAATTTACCCATCTCATAACTGAAAATTTATACCTTTTAATAACATCTCGCATTTCACCTGAATGTTACTTTGTCTTGTTTGGTTGGTTTTTAAGAACAAAGAAATTAGGACAAATGACCAGCAGATACAGAATTCTGTGATTCTCGAATGCTTAACTCTGTGCATTTCCATTTCTACCCCCTGAGTGCAGCTCCTTTTTCCCTGGCCTGCTCCCTGTTGGTCTGGCTGCTTCCTTGCTCATTTCCCAGAGGCCATTGCTCCTCCGCTGCTGCTGGGCATTTGGGAGGATCACCCTTTCCCTGCCTTAAAGAAATGCATGGCCATGTGACTAGCCGTGGTCAATGAAATAAGAGCAGAAGGGATACATGGTGCTTCCAGAGGGAAGCATTTGAACTGAAGGGTGTGATTTCTCCTGTTCTCTGCTCTTGTTGGCATGTTCACCAACCTTCCAAATGGCCAGGGTCAGAGAGTGAGTGTGATGTGGAACAGAGTCCTTGTAGATCATGACAAATGTGGCAGGAGCAAGAAGTAAGCCTTGTTTGTTCTGAGCCTCTGAACTCTGGAGTTATTACTGCAGTGTACCTTAGCCCATCCTGACTGATGCGTTTCTCCACCGCCCTCACTTGTTCTGCAGCTGGAATCGTTTGCAGATCTGCTCAAGTCCCCATGGTCTATAACCCTCTCATGGCTTCCCGGCACTGTCAGGATAAGGTCCGAATACTTCACTGTGGCTTTCGGGCTGTCCTGCCCTGGCTCCACGCTGACTGCTTCATGCTTATCTTCAGCCTCTCCCACTCGTTATCCTCCCTCCTGTTCCAGTTGAGCTGAACTTCCAGTTCACTATAAGCATCCTGCTCTTCTGCTCACTTCTTGGCCTTTCTGTGGGCTGTTCCTTCTGCCCAGAATGATTTTCCCTTGTCCTGCCCTCTCTCTCTCTCTCTCTCTCTCTGTCTCTGTCCCTCTACGTGGCTAACACCTGCTTCTTCAAGACTCAGTTCAGATATCCAGTCTGGGTCAGGTGCCTCCTTTGGGGCTCCCACAACCCCTGGGCTTCCCCCATAATTGTTCTGGTCATTCTAGAGCGTCTCTTTCTGAGAAACGAGTCTGTCTCTGCCACTGGACTTTGAGTGCCCTGAGAGGAGGGCTGGGCCGAGTTGTCAGGCACTGCCCAGCTTAGGGCCCCAGGCATGAGGGTTTCAGTAAATGTTTGTTGAATGAATAATAAATGAGTTCAGCTATTAAATACATCTCTTAGTCACAGGATTTCTGAGAAGTGGGGGTGCCGTCTC
This sequence comes from Smutsia gigantea, assembly GCA_032199065.1. Lineage (NCBI taxonomy): Eukaryota > Metazoa > Chordata > Mammalia > Pholidota > Manidae > Smutsia > Smutsia gigantea. The sequence goes on along the minus strand of JAVSCE010021896.1, from coordinate 37,328 downwards.
TGCCTCTTTTCTCTGTATTTTTCTACTGACTAGTGTTCTCCAGAGCTGAGACTTGATAGTTGGCATAATTCATTCCTGAATGTTGCAGGGAAATGGCTGTGCTTTCTGTAGAAAGTCCCAGAGAAATCCTTTTTTTCTTGGCACCTCTAACCAATTCAATCCAAATTTCTTTGCTGACTCAACACCTTCACCAACTTTTGTCTTTACATTTTCCCAAACATGTGTAATGAAAAATTTCAAACATTTGAAATTGAAAGTTTTATAGTGAAAACTCAGGTACCTATCACCTAGATTCTTCACTTAACATTTTACTCAACTTGTTTTATCACTTACCCAGCCATCTTTCTATTCCTCTGTCTATCCATCACTTCCTCTAATTTTTCTGATGCATTTCAAAGCAAGTTGCCATCGCCAGTACAATTTCCCGGTAGCACCATCCTGTGTGTAAAATTGACAGAGCCCAATATTTATTTACATTTCATTCTTACTTTGTTTTCACTGAGGTAAAGTTTGCGTGCACTGAAATGCACAAATTTAAATGCACTGTTAAAGGAGACATGACAGATGTGTCCGCCTGTCCCAGCCAAATCCCTGTCACCAGAGCATCCCCAATTACTCCAAGCACTTTATTGGAAACAATCTATTTAATCCATCTGATGACTCTTTGCAGAAACAGAGGACTGCGAAGGTGATATCCCTAGCCCAGTTTCAGAGTAAGTAATTGGCTGACCCAGGATCTGAACCCAGTAGGCATCTTAACTGTTAAATGTAAGAGCAAATGGGCACCACTGTGGGGGTTTTGAGTCATGAAGTCAGGTTGGTGTTTGAAGGCGCCCCCTGGTGGCATGAGGAGCATAGTCAGCTCCTGGTTTTTGGCCAACGCGGCTACAACGTTCAACTAAATCCTGCCGCAGAGACACCAAAACATGGACCCTGTCTGGGTTCCCGGGTGTCTCCTTGAGAGAGAAGACGTCGGAGCAGGTCCTCAAACCACAAGCGGCAGAGGCTTGAGAGAGCCCGCCCTGTTCTGGGAAGAAGGATGCAGCTTTGTGTGGGAGGGAATAGCGGGAGGAGGCTGGGGAGATAGGTCCAAGCCCATTTGGGAAAGAACCTTGGCCTTGGGACTTTGTCCTGTGACCCAGTTAGGAGCCTGTGAACCAGCAAATTCCAAAGACAGAATTGGAGGGTGAGGCATAGGGTTTTTCATTCTGCCAATACAGATTTTTAAAAAAGAGACATTTTTAGGCATGCTGAAGGCTTTTATTGAGCACCTACTGTGTACTAGGGAATGGTCTCGGGCAGGATCTGGGTCTCTTGTTCAGAGTCACAGGAAGCCCTTCGTGGAAGAAATGGATGAAATTAAAGATAATTGCAGGACAAGGTCAGGGCAATGAACTGCTGGGAATGTGCTGAGGTGAGGGGCTTACAGATGAGTTTGGAGATAGAAGGGAATAAGCTTGAAAGTCTTTGCTCTTTATATTATTTAAAAAATAGGTCATATGGTTTTTATGGTCATTTCTTATATTCTGGCGATTTGGGATGGGGAAACAATCCAATTCTGGAAAAACCATTATGCAAATGTTTTATGTAGTATTGGTACACAAGCCTTTTGTGCATCCTCCAGTCCCCTAGGCTACCTCCTTCCCAGTGAGCTGGACAGGAGAGATGATGCAGCACGCCCAGGCCTGGGGAGTCACAAAGTCACAATTTGAATCCTGAGCAGACTGGTTCAAGCTCTTACCATTTTCCCCTATTATTTAAATGACCATTTTCTTGAATTTCATGTTTCTTACAAGCTCATGCTTTTTCTTTTGGCATTATCATTGGCTTTGCTCGCTCATACGTCTGTGGATCAACTATTAGCTGACCCAGCTTGGTCTTGGCTGGGAGGCTTGGTTTTGCACTACGTGTCTGTCACCTTCCAGTAGGCTAGCCCGGGCTTGTTCTTATGCTGGTGCAAAAGTGCAAGTGGCAATGTGCAGGGCCCCACAACTGAGACCTAGGCTTGAAACAGGCACCTCATTCTGTCTGTGAAAGCAAGTCACATGGCCAAGCCAGAGTCTTATAACTACGAAGTTACGTGGTGAAGAAGTGGGGCCAGCATCACAGTCTGCATAGTTCCAAACGTTTTGGACTCTGCTCCTGGGCAGGAGAGGTCAGAGGCCCTTTGGAGGAGGAGGACCCCTGGAAGCTCGAGGGTAGGGCATCTTTGAAGAAAGCTCTCAGGCTCAGGGTGGCCAGGGTTGGTGCTGGGGAAAGCAATGAAGTGGTAGAGGGTGGCTGAGCAAAGGAGCTGCTGTGTTTACATTTCTGGTTTGGGTGTGGTTGTCTAGAGGCAGCTGGCAGGAAGCTTTGGAAGCGTCCACATCTGCTGGTTGTTGAGTGAAATGCCTTGACATTATTTCATTTTGGTCACTGCATTATCTGTTTTGAGTTTTTTAATCTAGAAAGATTCATTTAGATCTCTCTATCTATTATAACCGTTCTTCATAATTTTTGCCTTTGGCTCCATTGAGCACTGGTTTGTAATAAAGGTGCAGGTGAGGGTTTCATGCATCCCAAAATCTTTTGAGTTCATTTCAGAATCTTTCCTTGTAGGTCTTCAGGCCTCACAAACTAGTGTTCCATCCTGGCTCCATGCCTGTGATGTGCAGAAGCCGCTTACTTGTCACAAGAGCTCATAAAGGCTGGGACCTGGACCAGCAATATTTTACAAGTGAATGAGATTTAGTGGTTTGCCCGAGCCAATTTCCCAGGACATTCACTGCTTGTAAAAAATAACTAACCCCAGATGATTCTAGAACTTCCCTGGGTAAGGCAAGGCTGGCTGGGCTGTCAGCAGCAGATTAGAGACGGCTGTCCGGGCACACTCCCTCCTCTTGGGCTCCTGCGATGTGGAACGGAGGGACAGCCTCATCTGCAGCAGCCATTCGTTCTCACAGTAACTGTGGGGCTGGCTTCCCTGGTTCCTGGTCTCCTGCAATGGCCTCCCTTTCCTCAGAGCTCACAGACTGAGAGGCTCATGTCTGTAATAACAGTGCTTTATCAGCTAGGCTGGCCAACCCAAACCCAGCCTTCCACATTTAAAAGACTTGTCCCTCATGGTGCCTTTGGAGTGTTAACCAATTTCCCTGTGTTTTACCAATCAGTACTCAGCTCTTCTCGTCCTTGGCCTCTGAGCAGTGGGAGACAGCCAGTACATCCTGGCCGCTCAGGAGTCATTCTGGCCCAGAGCAGGACCCTGGCTCAAGTGTGGGGCTTTTGCAATATTGAAGGTACTCCCGACTCCCCCGCCCCACGCCGTCACTGTGACCCTAAGAGCTCTCCCAGCAGTGACCATCGGCCCAGGAACAAATTCCTACCACCCAGCTCAGGTGGAGCTGGGAAGGAATCTAGCAGGCCCACACCCTGGCACCCTCAGCCTGTGGCCACCAACCACCTGGGAAGGCTGCTCCCATGTCAGGACAGCCCATGGATTAGGAATTGCGTCCATGGGGCCTGCAGGCAGCTGGCCTCTGGCAGCTTGAGTCCTGAGGGCCCCGGTTGCTCCGCTGGGCAGGGGCAGGCTTGCCGCCCCCAGGCTCCTGCCAGCTCCTGCCTCTCCGTGTCTCCTACTCTGATGGTACAGCCAGACTGCTTGGGTTCAGCTCCTCGTTCTGCACTAGGAAGTGTGCTTTGGCATCTTATTTAGATGTGTCGATCCTCAGTTTCCCCACCTATAAAACAGGGATAATACAAAAGCACTGACCTCACAGAGTTGTGAGGATGAGATCAGTTGACACATGGAAAGTGCTTCAAGCACTCCACAAACACCGTCCATATTATAATTACTCACAAGGGGTCAGACTCCTCCAGACATGTCGATCCCACCCCTCAGCGCTGTGAGTGCCGAGAATGGGGAGGATTCAGGGCCCACGGTGGCTTGTACGACATGGTGAGTGTATTTATCTGTCCTGCTGCTGACAGGCATTTGGATTGCTTGCAGTTGGGACCGTGACAAGGAGTGCTGCTAGGAGCATGCTCGGAGCTGTCCCTGTGCATTTCTGTTGAGGACATAGGCAGGACTGGAAGTGCGGGGTCCCAGGGTGTGCAAATGGTCAGCTAAATACCGACAAACCATCTTCCGAAGTGGTCGTATGTACTTACTGAATTTTAAGCCATGAGACGGTATTTCCTATTCAAAGAAAATGAGGATGTACAGTGACAAATGCCACCAGGTTGCCCAGACATTGCTTGAAGTTGAATGTATTAGTTTCTAATTGCTGCTGTGACAAATCACCACAGACTTGGTGGCTTAAAACAGCACAGCTTTAATGTCATACAGTTCCGGAGGTTACAAACCTTAAACAGGTCTTACAGGGCTAAAATCAAAGGCTGCGTTCCTCCTAGAAGCCCTGGGGGGAATCTGCTCCTTGCCCTTCCCGGTTGCCCGGAGGCCGCCCGCGTTCCTTGGCTCGTGGCCACATCACTGGGGCGTTTCCTGCTGGTGTCGGGTTGGGTTTTCTTCTCTGACTCGCATCCTCTTGCCTCCCTGTTATAAGGACCCAGGTGGTTACATCGTACTTTTCCTGATAATCCAGGATAATCTCCCCATCTCAAGATACTTAATGATACATACCAGGTCCCTTTTGTTGTGTAAACAAACATATTCATAGGCTCAGGGGATTAGGCGTGGGAATCTGGGGGGCCATTATTCTGTCTCCCACATGGAGGTACAGAAAGACTGGTGAGGCCCCTGCAAATGGACCCTCAGGTTCTGGGAAAGAACATAAAAGCCAGAACAGGCTCTATCATGTCTAGCTCAGCCAGGGTCCCAATGCCTAGCAAGCCCCTGAAGAAGTGGGGTGTCAGGACTTCCCCTATTGGTTACTGAGATTTCATCTCTTAATATCAATTCAGGTAATGACATTGAGCTCTTCCTGTGCCAAATGATGTCCTAAGAGTTTCATGAGGATTAACTCATTTTACACTGCCACCAGCACCCGCACCACCACCAGCAACCTCACCACAAGTTTATGTATGGTTATTATTTCCCCTCTACAAATGAGGATCCTGAGGCACAGAGAAGTTAAGGAACATTCCCAAGGTCACACAGCTAAGACAGGGCAGAGCTGGGATTCAGGCCTTTGCCTTGGGAGGACTGCAGTCTTCCGTAGTGAGGCCGGCGGCATTAAGCAACATTCCCACCCCAGGCCCCTGCCATCCCTTTCAGGAGCACACGGCCCACCCTCTCCAGTGACCGTCCTGAGTTTTCCCAGAGGCCTGGGAAACACTTGAGAGAAGGGAGAGAGCCACCTTGTGGTAAGAGAGGGAATCTGAGCACCAGGGCTGTTTCCCCGTGTACACGCCACCTGGCCAGCCCTGCATTCTCATGTCTCCTGTCTTGAAAGTAGAGACATACTTGTCTTTTATTCTGTTTTATCGAAAAATTTTTTAATTTAACTTTTTTTATGGGTTAAAACAGCACAAAATATTGATGGGTACAGCTCAATAATATGTGTCTATGTATACAACCATGTAACTACCACCTGGGCCAAAATATAGAATGTTCTAATAATTCCAGAAGGTTCCCTTGTGCCTGCTTCCAGTTGATACCACTCAAAGGTAACCACTTTCTGACGCACAGGTTAGATATACCTGTTTCTGATATTTATATAATAGGAGTCATACAATGACATGGTCTTATGTCTCTGGCTTCTTTCACTTCATGTCATGAGATTCACCCATGTTACATGTAGCAATATTATTATTTTTTTAATTGCTGTGAAGCATTTCATTTTATGAATATACCACATTTATTTACGCAATGTCTATTATTGATTTGGGCTTTTTCCAGTTTTTAGCTATTATGAGTAGAGCAGCCATGGACATTCCTCTACATGGATAAATGCAATCACTTTCCTTGGGAATACACCCAGAGGTGGCATTGGTAGCCTATAGGGCATAAATATGAGCAATCTTGTATGCACAGCCAAACATTTTTCCCAAAGTAAATACCAGTATTTTTTATCCATCATGTAATTATTTCAGTATTTGAAAAAGAAATCTGAGTCTTGAGACATGCCCAGAAAATCAAACCCTATGTTTAAAATTTGTCTTGAATTAAGGTTGCTCATTTCCTGATCATCCTTCCCCTGTTTTTAAAGCTGCCAAGGTAACATGTTGTTGTTTTAGTTTACATTTCCTGGCTTCATAGGGAGAGAAATATAACATCTCTTCCAGTCTCCTAGCACACTACACCATTTCTGGGTAACACCATGGTCTGAGGCCTGGGTCCAGGGCAGGGGTGTGGGGTTTGCGGGCAACCACCCAGAGGCACAGATTCTGCCCCATTTACATTTACACAGACCACTGTAGACTACTGCCCTAGGACCCTACCTCTCTTCCTTTAGGATAATTCTTTTAAAAATCAAGACTTTCTTTCCTAATTATCCCATCCAGACTTACCACTTAACTTGGAACCCTGAAGGAATAGTGTGGTGGCCAGAAACACTGTATGGAAGAGGGTAGTGACCAAGTCACTGAACAAATGTTTGCTGAGCACCTATTCTGTTGCAGGCACTGGGGCTACAGCAGGGAATGGACAGGCAGAAATCCCTGCTCTTGTGGGGCTTGTTGTCTAAGGACGGAGGAAATGCTACAAATGAGTGTGATGTATGATGGCAATAAGTACAAAAGAGAGAAAAAAGCTTAGGGAGAGGGAGTGCCTGGGTTGGGAGGGGATGGTTGCAGTTTTACGAAGGGTGGTCAGAGCGGCGTCACTGAGAGCGTTACACATATGTATGCCCTATGATAAAGCAATATCTAGCAAAGACCTGAAGGAGGGGAAGAGTGCACTGTGGAACAGAAGGAACAGCCAGTGCAAAGGTCCTAAGGTGGGAAGCATGCCTGGTGCTTTGGCAGAGCAAGAGGGAGGCCAGTGTGGCCAGAGTACAGTGACCCACGGAATGTGTTTTAGATGAGGTCAGAGAGATAAAGAGGTGGTACAGAGAGTGTAGGACCTCGTAGGCCATTGTGAATACCTTGACTCTGACTCTGAGTGAGGTGGAGAGCCACTGCAGGGTTTTGAGAAGAGGGTTTAGACTTAATTTTAAGAGGGACCATTATGGCTGCTGTGCTGAGAATAGAATGGGATTGTGGGAGGGCACAGGCGGAAGCATAGAGACCGCTGGCTTTTGCAATAATCAAGGTGGAGAGTGGTGGTGGCTTGGACCAGGGAAGTAGCAGTGGAGGTAATGAGAAATGGGCAGATTCTGGAGGAATTTTTCAGAATTAGGAATTAGGCTGTGTGAGTGGATTGGATATAGCCTAGGGGACATGATAAGGAAAATATTCAACACAGTCGTCAAGGTCAGCAAACCCCTTTTTTCCTCCAGTTGGCAAAGCCCTCCCACCTCCCTCCCCCCTCCTCCAGGCCCCTCTTTTGCCCTGCACAGGCCGAAATGCCACATGTCAAAATAATATAAATTGCTCCCCTTGCTTGTGCTCAGGGCTCAGACCTTGGGAGATTACGCCCCTCTGAGCCCGCTGGTGTAAGAATAAAACCTCGACACTCCAAGACCTCCGAGTGCCGCTTGGTTCTTCCGTCAATGATCCAGTCCAGGTTTTCCAGCATTTTCCGTAACAGAGGAAGAGAAGAAGGTTAAGCATAACTCCACTATTGTGGTCTGAATAGCACACTTAAAAACCCTTTTATCATGGATAATTTCAAACATTCACAACAAAGACAAATAGTATAGGAAACCCAGTGTAGGTGCCAAGGAGCTTCAGGAATAATCACCTTTGATCAGTTTCATTTCCTCTATGACTCTACCCATTTTCCATCCCATGTTATAAAGTTAATCTCAGACTTTATTTCATTTAATTTGAAAATCCTTCAGTATATTTCTTCAAAGAGATAATAAGCACCCCCCTTTTGTTAATAGACGTGACACAAGACTATTATTTTACCTGTTAATGGTTGACTTTCATAAAGACCACCAGAGTCTTAGGAGTGCCACAAAGGGGAAAGTTAAGTAAGGCTCTTTGAGGTAGGTTCTTCAAAACAAGGAACTGGCTAGGATTGGGCAAGGATTATGCCACAATGGTTTATGGTCAGTGAGCACAATAAAATGGGGGCCTTGTGACAAGTCTCGATAAGCCAACTGTTGTCTGATAAGGTGAGTTTTTGCTGTGTGTTATCCTGACAGGGGAGCTGTTTGCCCAGGTAAATTGGTTTTTAGGAATTTCCTGGGGCAAATAATGAGTTCCCTATTGTTTTACAGACTTATTCTTTCAGGCAAAACTTCCTTGGAACAAACCAATAAGTCATGTTGAAATACATGGTTTCAGTTCTCATATCTAATAGAGTTTCAATAGTTAATAGGTTTAAATAGCCAATCAATTAATAGATTTCCTTACCTGTCTCATAAAAATATTTTTCCTGTTTTGTCAAGTCAGGATCCAAACAAAATCCACACATTGCACTTGATTTTATGTGATTAAGTCTGTTTTAAACTATAGCTTCCCCTCTTTTTTCTCTCTCTCTAAAAATAATTTTTAACCAAGTCAGGTCATTGCCTTGTAGAGTTCCCACAGTCTGGATTTTGCTGATCGTGTATCTGTGGTGGTGTTTAACATGCTCTTTTGCCCTGTAAATTCCTTTTAACTTGGTAGTTAGAACTACTGATCTAAGCTATGCAGCTTAAAAAATATGTCAAACAGTGGGAAGATGGCAGAGTAGGAACACCAGGAATCTACCTTCCCAGTTTGACCTACAGTTCTACACGCTGGTAGAGTCTGTCTGATATGACTGTCTTGGAACTCCAGAGTCTGTTCAGGGTTTGCAACGTGCAGGGGCAGGCTTGAATGGTGAATTGCGGTTCATTTCAGTCAACTTCAGCTCTTAGTACAGTAGCAGCTACCCATCCACCACCCCTAGCCACGTGACAGACATGCTCCCGGAGGAGGTTGCATGCAGCTTGCAGGAACCAGAGCAGGCAATAAGGACCCTGTCTTCCAAATACCGGGGATCTGTTCTCTCATCACCGGTGGCTGCTTCTGATCACAGAAGTACAGACAAAGTGGTGGGCAGCTGTGGCTGTCACACCTCTGCTGTTGCAAGTCCCTCTCTCTCCAGCTGAAGTGACTTCCAGGGGATTTAAAGGGCTGACACCTTTTCTCCTTCCTTCATCTTTGCTTTTTCTTATTTCGAAAGTCAGACATTAAAGAGTAAGGCATTCAAAAACAACTATATATGTGGAAAAAATTAGAAAGTGACCGTGCATGCCTAGGCAAAGACTCAGAAAAGAGCTGAGAAGACTTAAGGTTACACCTCAGGCTGATCCTTAGTGCAGAGATAGTCTACAAAAATCAAAAACAAAACCAAGAAAAACAGCAAACCCTGGGGAAAGGAAGACTCTGGTGCCCAGAATTAACACATTGTTAGATCCAGATGTCTAGTATTCAACATAAAATCACAAGGCATACAAAGAAACAGGAAAATATGGCTATTCAAAGGAAAAAAAATTAACAGTTGATTTATTGGTGACAGCAGGAACAAATGGGTTGGACTGGAATCTGGTAAGCCACCAAACACAAAATTAATTTTCTTGGTATAACAATCCTCCCCTCCATCTCTACTCTGATTTTGTTTTAAAAAGGTAATTTAAGGTAGGACTGAAAAACAGAAAAATTGTTACAGTATTACAGTTTGTGTGTGTGTGTGCGTTTACAGCTTTATTGAGTTATAATTGAAATACAATATACTGCACATATTTAAAGCATACAATCTGATGACTTGGGGCATATGCTTACACCTGAGAAACCTCACTATTACCACAGTCAAGATAATGAACATATCTGTCACTCCACAAGTTTCTTTGTGCTCCTTTGTTATCCATTTCTCCCCCCAACCCCATCCTAGACGACCACAGACCTGCTTTCTGTCACTGTAAATCTAGCTTTCTATTTCCAAGGTTGTACATAAATGAACCCATACAGTATGTACTCTTTTCTGTCTAGCTTCTTTCATTCAGGATAATTATTTTGAGATTCATCTGTGTTTCTGTGTGTATCAATAGTTCATTACTTTTTTTTTTTAACTGAGTAGGATTCTAAGGACATACCATTATTTATCTGTTCAGTGTTGATGGGCATTTAAAGTTCTTTTCAGTTTTTGGCTATTATAAATAACCAAAACAAATGTTATGAACATTTGTATAAAAACCCTTGTATGGACTTATGCTTTTGCTTCTTTTGGGTAGTACTCGGGAAAGGAATGGCTGAATACTGTGTTGAGTGTATGTTTAATTTTTAAAGAAACTTCCTAAGATTGGGGACAAAGCAAAGTGTTCACCTTCACTACTTTTATTCATTGTACTAGAAGTTCTAACCAGTATAATAAGAAAATAAAAATAAATAAAAGACCTACATACTGAAAAAATAAAAATAAAACGGTCCCTATTTGCAGATGACATGATTGTTTACTTAGAAAATCCTATCGAATAGAATCTAAAAAAAAAACTCCTGGAACTAATAAATGAGTTTAGTAAGGTTTCAGGCTGTAATGTCAACACACAGAAAAATCAATGGCATTTACTCTATGTACTAGCAGTAAAAAATTGGAAACCAAAATTAAAAGTACCATTTACAATTGCTCCAAAAAGTGAAATACGAATCTAACAATATATGTACAGGATCTGTATTCTAGAAATTACAAAACTAGAATTCTCATACATTGCTGGTGGGAATAAAAAATGATAAAACACTCTGGGAAACAGTTCCTTTATTTCTTGTAAAATTAAACACACTCTTGACATGTGACCCAGCAATCCTAATATCCTGGAGAAATAAAATTTTGTTTACATAAAAACCTGGACACAAATGGGAATAGCAATTTAACTCATAATTGCCCAAAACTAGAAAAAACCCAAACATCTTCCACGGGCTAAAAAACAAACACTGGTATGTCTATGCAATGGTTTATCAATAAAAAAGAACAAAGTGTTGAGATACATAACATGGATGACTCTCAAAGGCTTTATGCCAAGTGAAGGTAGCTGATCTCAAAGTTCCATACTGTGTGATTCCGTGCCTGTAATGCTTTTGAAAAGCCAAATCTATAATGATAGACAACAGATCAGTGGTTGTCAAGGGCTGGGAGGAAAGGAGGATGTGATTACAAAGGAATAGAATGAGAGAGTTTTTGGGGTGAAGAAACTATTTTGCTTGTGGAATTGTTTAACTTGTCCAAGTGTTATTTTGCTGCAAAATAATTTTTTTTATTGTAGCACTGGTTTAATGATAAGTGTTGCACATTCAAAGAATGAGTCTGCCACATTTTGCTTATCCATTCCCCTAGTAATGAATATTTAAGTTGCCTCCAAGTCCCCACCAAAAACACACAGTAGGATTATGCAAACTGTAATTCTAAAAATTTTAGCATAGAGCAAAAAACAGATTGTCCAATAAATGACAATTTTTATTAATATTAAATAATAATAAAAGGACCTAAACAACTAGTTTTCTAGCCCCTGATCAAACCTGACCTCACATTCTGATTTCACTGCCCCAAACCAGGATATGGCCACACAGCCACTGCAACACCATTAAGGAAATAGAGGAATTTTCTAATTCTTACCTTTCTGCAATGCACATCCTTCCTGAGCTTCTGCCTTTTTTCTTGGTGCTTTTTTCTCCATATTAGTATAAAATTTCAAGTGATTGGATAACGGTGGTGATGGTCAGTTTCGTTGTGGAGAGGGGGGTGTGTAGTAGAAGTTTGGTTCACTTCAATAAGCAGCTTCAGAAGACCCATCACATAAAGTTGCCAGTCAACGTTACGGGTGCTGTTAAGTTGTAAAGCTGTTGGCGACAAGGCCTGACGCTGAGGCGCTATTACCTCCTCAGAGGAGGCGATCCTTTGTGTAAAAACAGTGAAATGTTGAAGTTAAAGCGCCCGTCCAGGTGTGCTGGGACTCTGCTGAGGGAGACCAGTCAGGAAAGGTCCACTGGAGCTGGCAGTTAGATGCCTAGTGGGGCCCTCATGGGTGCGTAGGTGGGAAGGGGAGATGGGATTTCCGAGAGGGAGCAAGAACAGCCCCGGGGGGAGCAGTAACTATCCCATCCGAGGACAGAGGCTAAGTCCAGCTGGATGAAGGAGCAGATGTGCTGCAGAATTGTCGTTCACTGTCACTGCTGTCTCTCCCTCCCCAGCTCTCCACTACTTCTCTTGCCCCTTTTTCCCCCATTCGGTCTTAGAGCCGTTACGGTAGAAATGCAAAGCATGGAATTTTCAAGTTCCAGTCTAAGAATGAAGACCTTGTGGCATGATTGTTGCAAACAGCAGTAGATTTGAGCCGAATGTGTGGTAGTGGGCTGTGTAAGGTGGACAATAAATTCGGGGGGCTGGGCCTAGTACCTTGGGAGGAAGCAAGTTCCTGTAAAGTCACTATTTCTCCAGATGTTGGGGGTGGGGGCTCCTCAGCATGGGACGCCAAGGCAGCCCCAGATTGCTGAAGCACCCCAGTGGCACTTGAGAGCAGTTGGAAGAGACCAGCGGTAGCTGAGGGCCTGCGCGGATGCCCAGCAGTGCCCACACAGGGTTAGAGGTTTCCCAGAGGAGGCCCGCAGAGGTGGAGGCCGGCCCCAGGCATCGGTATGAACTTGGACATGAGCAGCAAAGAGCAGCAAAAGAGGCCGTAACCAGACAGTTGCCTCCTCACCAGCAAAAGCCGTGGGTGAGGACAGTGGAAAGGAAAAAAAGCCCAGAATTCAATTTGAAATGACTGAAAAAACCCTGATGTGACTAAGTTTATTCAAACTGGTTATGTGTCTACCTACCGCTAGGTCAAATGGGGCAATTGTTATAAACAAAAATATCATAAGGACAAGTATTTTAAAATGTTTTTATATATGTTTAAATAAAACACTATTAGAAAGTTCTCACAAGTGAGTTTGTGGCCTGAGAAATTTTTACATTCTGTGTAAAGCTCTTTGGCATATGTTATGAATTTTAAAACACCAAAATAATTCACAGGCCAGTTTTCAGAAATTGTGTCATGCCCCCCCCCCCATCCACTCAGGAATTTCCCTTGTAACTGTCTCTGTGCCACTGGAAAGCCAGTGTCCTACGGGCAACACCTATTTGGGTAGTTTTTTTTTTTTTGGTTTTGGTTTTTGACTTTGTTCTTTGCCCCAAATGATATTTCCCAGCCATGGCTCCGAATGCTCATTTCCCAAACTTATATGCTGCCCCCTCATTAAGTTAAAATTTAATTTGTGCTGCCTCGTCCCCCTCTTTGAGAGATTCAGCAAAATGACACAGTGGGGAGCTGGATGCCTAGGACAAGATAAAGTAGTAGCTGGAGTGGGGCTTTAACTCTAAGAGTTGGTTTGAACTTTCTAGAAAGAACGTGGCTGGAATATACTATGGTCATTTTATCCCGGCCTTTGTTGGAGGGGTTAACAGTTTACATTGAAAGTCTCTGCTCCCACCCCCAGTGCAGTTTACTATATGTCAATTAAACCTCAGTAAAGCTGTTTTTCAAAAAGTTAAAAGAACTCTGTCCCTCCTTACTCTACTTTTTGTTTTGCTCTATACAGCTTCTATATCCTGCAGTCCTTTACAAGGATAGATTTTATGTGTTCTTGAGTAATAAGTCAACAGATAAATTATGCATGAGAATCTAAAAAAAAAAAAACCTGCCCCCACCCCCAGCAGTCCCAGGCCCCCCATCCATCATACCCTCCTGAGCCCCGGGCTCCCTCCTGAGTCCTCTCTGTTCACTGAAGAGGCATGAGGTAGGCAGCAGAGAAGGGAAGGGTGATGTCAAGTGGGCAAGAGATGGGACTCAGGGAGAGGGGCCTATTACACTCAAAGAATGTGGAGTCTGATTTTTCTCATTCTGCCATCTCAGGGAAACACTAGGACGCAAAGAGGGCTCTGGCCTTAAGCCTGGGCTGGGAGTGTGCTGGAGGCCAGTGTTCGTCTCATGGCCACAAGCTTATCAGAGTGAAAGGAAAGCCAGACTTTAGGTCAGAACTTCCAAGTTCTGGTCTTGGATCTGCCCCTAGTTATGTCAATGTGGGAAACTCACTAGTTTTCCAGATCTCCACTTCCCTTTCTGCAAAATGTGTGTGTTGAAGAAGATGAAGTTTAAGGGCCCTTTCAGCACTAACATTCCACCTTCAGTCTTGGCATACACAAATCACAGCAGAAACTTTATTAGAAATGTCAAGTACATGCACAGAAACTGTGTTCTTAGCTCTGCACCTGCTTCCCACTTGTGGATGACCACCAGTCACAAGGCTGTCAGAAGAGGTGTCCCGTGACCTGGGCCGGAAGCGCCTTCCCGGGAACCAGGGAGCAGCTGTAGCAGGAACACCAGCAGCAGTAACTAATCTCCAAACTGAAACCGGAAGCCGCGGGACCCCACTTTCAATCTTTTGGGGTTGGATGGGAGACTGGTATGGACACATTTCCTTCACCCACATGGGTCCCACTGTAAAGACCCCAGACATCAGCCTGCAACCAGCTACAGATGAACAGCCCTTGACCTCCAAAGGTGAGCTGATGCCTCCTATGGGAAAGGAAAGATAGGGAGACACCTGGATGTTTTAGGAAATCAGGAGGAATCCAGTCTCCCCGTCGCCCCCTTCCTGGGACCCGGAGCATCAGGACCTCTTGGGATCCACTTGGATGTCTCGTATTCCAGCCCCTGAAACCATGAGATGTTCAGTTTACCTCCAATGACCTGAAGTCTTCCATGATAGCACTGAGTTGTGCCATTAGGACAGGGAAGAGAAGGAGCGCTTGGGCAGGTCCCCAAGGCCACACAGGTTGGGCAGTGGAGGGTTGCTGACCCACTGGAAGCTGAAGCAGGAGAGAGAGGGACAGTTAAGGGTATGTCCTGCCTCTGGGGTTGTCCCTGCTGGCTGCCTTCTCTTCCTCATCTCTGCCGTGATGCCACTCCAATAGAGGCCTCCCCACCCTTCTCACGCTGATTTTCTTTGCTGTCAGAATCCCACCCCACATGACCTCCAAACTCTGTGCTTAGGTGTGGAGATACAGAGATGAAACGGACAGAGTTCCTGCCATCCAGGATCATTGTCTAGAAAGGGAAAGACGTGCAAGTAATAACTATGATATGACTTGGTAGGCACCGTATCCAATATAATGGCCACAATATAACTGCCTATGAGGATTTGGTATTTTTACACCGCAGACACCTGAGTTGAGACAGAAGATGAACAGAGGTTAGCTATGGGAAAATGGGGGGTGGCTGGGGGGTAACAAAGGAAATGGCAAGGGCAGAGGCCTGAGGGTGCGAGCCAGCTAGGTGGACTTGGGGACTTGTGAGAAATTGCCGTGTTGATATTCAGCTGGTAGGCCCAGGCCAGCATCAGAATAGATGGCCAGTACCATCTCCACCGTGGAGTATTTTGAATACTAGCCCCAGCTGGAACACCATACATGAGAGGCAGAGAAGGGGATACACTGAAAAGATAGCTGGGCCAGGTCACATAGGCCTGGAGGCCAAATGGGAGAACTGGGCTTGTGGTCAGGCAGCAACGGGGAAGCAATAATTGTTGGACTGATTATGCCACCACCCTGCTCGGAAACCTCCGCTGACATCTTCCACTTAATAACACAAAACCCCGTTTACACTCCAGCCTTCACTGATGGCCCTCTGCTCTGGGCAGTGTTTAGACCCTAAGGTAACAATCGAGAAGGAGAAAGACAGACGCAGGTCTGAGGTCCTTTTGTGTGTGGCCCGCTGGGGGCTGAGCCAAGTAAGAACACAGAGCAGGAAGATCTGTGGTCTCTTTGGGGACGTAGCTTCTCTGGCTTCTCTCACCTTCCCAGGTATCCGGGATCTCTCTTGTCTTCCATAACTCGGATAAGTCCTCTCTGTTGTTGCAAAGGGACTCCTCACAGTAGCTGCTGTAGGAGACTGTGGTTATGCCCGGGGGTGGGGAGTGCTGCACGGACGTCATTTCCGGGAGCCCTTCTGAGATGCAGCCCTTGGTGGCCAAAACTGCTGCCTTGGCCCCTGTTAGGAGACAGAAGGAAGGAGAGTGGATGGCGGGTGGAACGTCAGGCCTGCGAGCCGGGAGCAGCATTCAGTGGACATAACTGCCCTTCCTCCCACCAACCCTACTGCCCCGTATCATTTCACCTGCTCTGATCAACAGCGCGGATTCCTGGCAGAAGGTCCCATTGTCACAAGTCTCAACCCTCTCTGTGGTCCAGTTAAACGCGCTGCCTCGATGCTCCTCTATACTCACGGAGATGCCCTTGGAGCAATGCAGAGCTGGCGCCACTGGGGAGAAAATGAGAACATAAGCCCTTCTCCGCGGGGCCCCGGTCGCTCCTTTTCCACCAGAGGCCCATCCCCTGCGGGCCGGCGGCTCTCCCCCCACGCCCCGGGCATACGGGTTAAGGTGGAGGCCCCCAGGAGGAGGAGGAGCAGCGAGCTCTGGACGGCACTGGGGCCCATGGCTTCCGTCAGCGAGGTCTGAAGAGCTGACCAGGATCTGTGATTGGATGGAACAGAGGAACCCTTCAGCCACATAGCGGGAGAGCAGGTTCTGGCAAGTGCCAGCTTCAGGGCAGAGCCTGCGGTGTGTCAGGCTGTGACCTCCACAGTCAGTCTGTCCCCGTTCAGCTTGTGTGTTTGAGCAAGTCAAGTGTATCGTGCCTCAGTTTCCACAGGTGTAGTCCTCGGACCCCGCCACTCGTTCCCTTAAGACCAAGGAGTTGACAGCCGAGGGCCCTCCAGCCTCGGGGTCCAGGAGTCCGGCCCAGCCCCTTCTCCCTCAAACTCAGGGGTGCAGGTTCAAACCCTGGGGCTCTCCAGGCCTAGGCACCTCCACCCCCAGCTCCCAGCTCCATCAGAACCCGGGATCTGAGATCTCAGCCCTGTCCTACCTACGGGCCCAGGAGTTCAGCTTCGGTCACCTTCTTCCCAAGGACAGTTGATTATGGGACCCCCGCCTCCTCCTCCCTCAGGCCCAGGAGTCCAGGCCCCACCCCTCTCCCGCCTCCGACCCAGGAATCCTGGCCCCCAGACTTCTCTCTCCTCAGGACCCAGGACTCTGGGTCCCCAGCCCCCTTTTCTTCCTTAAGGGAACAAAATTCCTCCTGGCTTCCCCAAGACTTTCACCAGAATCTCCCGGTGCCGAAGGAACAGCCCAAACTTCCTTTCTCTCCACTGCCTCCTACAGTCTCCTCAAGACACAGAAGGCGGGGCCAGCTTTGGCTGTTGGGTCACTCGAAGCCCCATTGGTGGACGCCAAAGCATCTGATGAGCTCATTGGATGAACCTGGAGGACTGCAACACCCCACTGGCCCTGAGAGCTGCCTATTCCTGATGGCTAGGGCGATGCGCATGTGCAGAATGGAGAGGGGCGGGGCTTGGGGACAGAGACCCGGCTGTGCTTGCTGCGCCAGGCGTGCGATGCGGCGCATGCCCAGTTGAATTCCTTACTTTTTTCTGTCCTCGGCTATGGAAATTTCTCGTCTCCAGCCACGCTAGGAGGACAAACCCTTGGTCCTCACCCACTGTGCCAACCTCGCTGCTCAAACGGCCTCTCACGTCCCCAGCTACAGGTGTGGGTCAGGGTCCCAGATCTTGGCCACAATTGCCAGTTCAGGACCAAGGCGTTAGGCGGGACTGGAGGGCAGAGACGGCGTGTGGAGGCTGCCCAGAATTCCGTCTCTGGTCCCCCACCCTCCTCGCTAGCGTTTGCCCTGCCTCTTCAGTCCTGGCCCCACAGCTGACTTCCAGTACCCGTCATGAAGGTCATCTTGAATTGACTCTTGCCCTGGGTATTAATTTTCTGGTGGGGCCATAACAAAGTACCACAGACTGGGGGCTCCAACAACAGAAATGTATATTGCCTCACAGTTCTGGATGCTGGAAGCCCAAAATCGAGGTGTCGGCAGGGTTGGTTCCTTCTGAGGGCTGGGAGGGAAGACTCTGTCCCAGGTTCTCTCCTTGGCTTGTTGGGTGGCCGTCTTCGCCCTGTGTCTAAATGTCATCCTCCCTCTGTGTATCTCTGTGTCCAAATGTTCCCTTTGTATAAGGGCACCTGTCATATTGGATTAGGTCCCACCCTAGTGGCCTTGTTTTAACCTGATTCCCTCGGTAAAGACCCTCCTTTCTAAATAAGGTCACTTTCTGAGGCACTGGGGGTTAGGACTTCAACATATGAACTTGGGGGCCAATCGCAAACCACAAAAACCTGTTAGAGAGATTTGTGCTGCAGACTAGGTAGTGAGTACCAACGGGCGCTCCAGGGGCATCCCAGTACTGTTTTGTAATTTCTCCGGTCGTAGTCTCATTCCTCATGCAGCCTGGCTTCCCAAGGAGGTTGCCTTAACGGCTGGTGGAGGATGGTGTAAAAATTCAAGATCAAGGGAATGTCCCAGAGGCGAGTCAGGGGCCCAGGGGCTGAACCAGGAAGCAGTGAGCTGAAGTCAGGGCTCCTGTAGATGGTAATACATACGAGTGGGTGTGTGTGCGGAGGGACCATCCGTTCCTACCCCAGCCTGTCACCTGCTTCTGCTCTTTTTTCTTATTTAATTTTATCAAATGTACATCAGAGTGGTTCAACAGTCCCCATCCCCCCACCCACTCCCTTCGCCCTTCGGAACTGCTAGTCACTTCTCAGTGTCTGTGAGTCTAACGCTGTTTTGTTTCTTCTGTTTTGCTTTGTTTTTAGACTCCACAAATAAGTGAAATCATATGGTATTTGTTTTTCTCTGCCTGGCTTATTTCACTGAGCGTAACACCCTCTAGATCCATCCATGTTGTCACAAATGGGAGGATTTCTTCTTTTTATGGCTGAATAACATTCCATTGTGTATAGGTACCACCTCTTCTTTAACCATTCATCTTTTGATGGACATTTAGGTTTTTTCCATATCTTGGCTATTGCCACCTGATTCTATTCTCCGAAGAGGAATGGGACGTCACCCCTGGCACACAGTTCTGATTCTTCCTGGGGGCTCTGGTTTCTCCTGCCTTCAGGTTTGCCATCTTTGTCATCTTTGAATAATTACATATCAAAGGATCTGGGAAGGAAGTGCCCCTCGCTGTCCCTCCAGGTCCCAGACTTGGGAAAATGATCATATTTTTAGGGGGTGTATAGGATGGTTTATTTTATTTTTTAATTGAGGTACATACAATAAATGCACAAATCTTACTGTACAGCTCCATAAATTTTGACGTGTGTGTATACACTCATGTAGCCATTGCCCAGATCAAGGTAGGTGATCACATTCTTGAGTCATGCCCCAAGTGACAAGGCCACAGAGTCCTGGCCACTTATCATTACCTGACTTATTATTTGTCTATCTTTATTTGTATGCTCAGTGACTACCTTCCCGGACAAGACCACAAGCTCCATGAGGGCAGGGATTTTTGTTTGGATTTGTTTGTTCCCTGGTGTATCCCCAGAATCTACCGCAGAGCCTGGCAGTAAAGGGGACTCAAATAAATGTAGATCACACAGAAGCTCAGTGAGGTGGTGGTGCTCGAAAGATGCAACTAGAACCTACATCTCTCTGCTTCAGTCACAGGCTTTTAAGCACTGTGCTCTCCTTACCTGCCGACTCATTTCTCTCGTGGGACCACTGCCCACGTCCTTGGGAGGGCAGTCAAGGCCATCCACGTTCCAGCCTTTGGCTCTTCCTCAGTGGGCTCCCACCGCGGCCTGTTTGGGCAGTCTGTGCTCTTACACCCTCGTGCTTTCTCAGGAGCTGTTCTAGCAACTGGAAGGGACTGTGACTCCGTACACTCCTTCCACTTCCTTCTGATATCTTGTTGCACCCCAGCTTCTGCTGCCTGGCCTTGTTGATGCTCAATGAATATTCGCTAAACTGCTGAGGTTCAAAGTTCCCTGGTGTGCCTTTCTATTAGGAATGTTTGCTTTGTGGTATAATGACCTTATGTGTGCATGTGTGTGTGTGCACATCTGTATATGTGTGTGAGTGTGCATACAAGTCTTTGTGTTTGTGGTGCGTGTCTGTGTGCATGTGCTCTGTGTATGCTGCGTGTGCATGCATAGCTGCATTTGTAGACCATGCCTGGGTATATTTATGTGTGTAGTGTGTTTCCTTCCAGCTGTATCTGATCCATCTCTGTGTACCCAGCACATAATTATAGTATAGGTGTTCAGTATATGCCTGCTATGAAATAAATTTCCTATGAACATTCATATACCAGACCTTGTTTAGACATATGTTTTTATTTTCCTGGGTTAATGTGGAACAGCTGGGGCATAGGGTAGGTGTCTATTAGGTTTTATTAAGGCATTCCCAGAACTTCTTCCAAAGTGGTTATACCATTTTACATTCTTACCAACAATGTATGAGAATTCCAGTAGCTCCATATTCTTCTAACCTTTGCTTTGTCAGACTTTTAAGTCTAACTATTCCAGTGGGTGTGCAGTAGCATCTCATCATGCTTTCAATTTGTATTTCTCTGAGAACAAAAATGTTAAACAAGTTTTCATGTGCTTATTGGTGAGTGCATGATCCCGAATCATCTCGTTGCTCAGAAAACAAAAGCACTCTAACAGACATTACTGGGACAATGGAGGAAAATCGAAAATGGACTACGTATTTGACAACATTGTACCAGTGTAAATGACTTGGGTCATGCGCCTTGTGGTTGTGTAGCATCAGGCTTTTATTCTTAAGGAGGTACTTGCTGAAGCATTTAGCAGTGAGCGTTACCAGGTCTACAACTTATTTTTAAACTTTAAATATATTTTAAAATTGTGTGTGCGTGTGTATAAACAAGTATAGCACAATGTAAATAATTGGTGGATCCAGGGATAGAGTGTTCTCTGTATTTACTGTCCTTGCAGCTTTTCAGTAGGTTTAAAGTTTTTCGAAATGAACACCTTGGGGAGTAAAAAATTTGGCTCCTTGAAGACAAATGGAATCAGGGGCTCTTGACTCTCCACAGCGCTCTGGTGTGGACTGGGCCCAGTGCGGGGCCTTGCTCAGGGCTCAGAGATGGGGAAACAGGTGGGGGCAGTCATTGCCCAGGGAAATGAGGGCAGTGAGGGAGGTGGTGGATGGAGCTGGAGAAACCCAGAGAAGAAACACTTGTTCCTCACATCGTTAAGTCTCAGGGGGCAAAAAGTATGTTTGCTGGGCATATATTATAGAGGAAGGCCCACCCAGGTGTGAATGGGTCTGCTTTGTCTTCTATAGGCAAATATCCACAGCCTGGCATGGCCCAGGCTTCTACCTGGTGAACCCATTGGCCAGTCAAGAAGCAGAAAGAATGGGTCAACCAAGCTGTGTGCGGTGGGGCCCAGAACTGATTCTAGCTCTGCACAGTCTGACTCAGACACCTTGTCAAGCCCCATTCCCTCTTCCAGTTTCTGGATCCTCTAGGAGAAAGGAATTGTTGCAATTGTTGCTCTTGCTAGGAAAAGTAAACAAAAGAAAAAGAAGAGAAGCGAAGAGAAGAGGGGAGGGGAGGGCAGGTAGGGGAGGAAAGGGAAAATAACTGAATGAGTACTGGCCCTGGTGCCCTAGAACTCCTAACTGTGATGCTCTGTGGCATCAGTACCCGGTGGTGTTTATCACCGTTGGTATTTCTGTTCTTGTGATGAAGGTGGTGTTTGTAGAAATTCACTGATAGCCATGCATGGTGTCGTGGTTAGGAGCTGGCCCCTGGAGGCAAATCTCTCTCCTGCCCTGGACTCGTGTGCTGTGTCTTGCCCAGATGCCCTTGACCAGCTGGTGTGGGCTGAGAACATCTCACAGCTACCCCTTCTCTGGAAAATTGCCCTTAGCAACTGGGACCCCCTTACCAGGGAGGCCACACTTTCTCAGCATCAAGGGCCAACCTTGGCCAGTGGCTGACTGGAATTGTTTAGATGGACTTGTTTTATGGCAGATCCAACTCTGTGGTGCAGTGTATGGGATCCAATTAAAGTGTGTTTGCAGCCAGGACACCTCCTCCTTAGCCTGTCTGCACTCCCCTACCCACATCCCTCACTCCCCTTCTCTCTCCTGAGAACTCTCTCAGGAAGGCACTTGAAGAAGAATCCCTGTCTTTGGCTCTGCCTCCAGGACATCCATCCCAAGGAAAGCACTTCCCAGCTGAGTGTATTAGAAATTTTAGCAACTTCCACAGATACAAAATCAAATTAAATTCCTGTGATTTAACATAATAGGTGTTTGTTTCTCACTTGCATCAAGTATACGTGGTGGAGTATTTTGGGATTGGGGGGGTGTGTGCCCAACTTTACTCAGGCTTTCAGGGGCTGAGGCTGCTGGGTGCTCTGCCATCTGTCACATGTGGCACCGTGTCAGTATACAGCAGGGAAGAAGAAGGCACTCCTGCTTATTAATCACTCCAGCTCACAAGCGACACCTGTCATTTCTACCCATGTTCCATTGGTAGGAACTAGTCACATGGTCCACCTGGAGGCAAGGGGGGCTGAGAAATATAGCCCCTGGCTGTGCAGAATCCTCTTAGGAATATCTTTACACCCTGAAGACAGCATGAATCTTTGGTGGGCAGTTATCCCTGCCACATTGTGTGACCTAGAGCAGATTGGTTAACTCGCCTGGGGCTCAGTTCCTTTCCCTATAAAATTGGGTTATTAATAGGATCTCCCTCATAGATGTGGTCATTATTCAATCAGTTGAAACATACAAAGTGCCTGGACTAGGGATAGAACATTTTGAGGGCTGAGAATATTCACTGTTTTTCTTATTCGATGAGAACATACTTTGGGTAACATATAGGTCTTGATCCTCCGCACAGCCAATGAGTTGTGGATGATCATTAGACCTACTTTACAGAAGAGGATGATGGAGTTCAAGGAGGGGAAGTTAATGTCCTGACTTGGTCCTACGCTGCTGGGCCCTGGCCTGCCTTTCCCCTCTCATCATCTATCACTCTCCTCTTCTCCACTACAGTCTAGCTACCTGCTTTCTTTCTAATCCTCACAGAAGCCAAACTTGATCTTACCACATGGTCTCTGTACCTTCTCTTCCTTTTACCTAGAATGCTCTTCCCACATATCTTTCCAGGGCAAAGTCTTCATTCTGCTCTCAACTCAAATGTCACCTCCTCAGGGAGGCCCTCCATGATCCCAGCTCAGTCACTTACTGTCCCATCAGCTGGTTCTCACTCTCCACCCACAACCCAGCACCGTATTTTGTGCTCATGTATTTGATTAGTGTCGGTCTCTCTCACTAAGCTGTGAGCTCAACAGAAGCAGCGGCCTCAGGCTCGAGGGTCTTCCTGTATCCCTACCCCTAGGACAGTGCCTGGCACAAAGTCCAGCCTCAGGAAACATTTGTTGACAAAAACGAGATGCTTCATTGACTGCCTAGGACCCTATGCGCCTATGTTCCCATCCTTTCCCTTCCTCCACCAGGGACAGGCTCAAGGCCACCCACACGTCTGGTGGGCGCCATTCACACAGCAACAATGTACAGACTTACTGAGGGCTCTGTGGACACCTTTTCCTCCGTATTCATTCATTCATTCGTTTAATATATAGTCACTGACCACACTAAATTCACATTGGTTAGTAGTATAAATACAGTGGAGAAGAGAAACATGTTTCTGTGTGGCAAATTTTAAACTTGCAAACACAAATAAAAATAGAATGCATAGAGTTGTCAAAAAGAAACATATGATTGCAATACCTGTTCATTACTATTTGCTCTACTACTGTTCTCCCCCTTGCTCTTCTCCCTTTCCTCTCCCTGTCTTCCTCTGACCCCACATATAGCCTTTGCTGTCACTGACAAGTGCCCTGGATCCTGCCCTGTCTCTCCCCTACCCAGCGAGCTAGAGCTGCTTTGCACTGGTTTTCAAAGGCCGATTGTTAGCACTCCTAGGAATTTACCCAGACTGATTCAAAAAGATACATATGCAATCAATCGGATTAAAGATGGCAGCGTGAGAGGTGAGACAGAGGCTTCCTCCTAAAACCACATATAATACGAAAATATAATTAATACAACTACTCCTGAAAGAGCAACAGGAAAGAGAACTGCGCCAGACTGCATACACCTGGAGAAAAGAGCAGACCTCAGAGAACAGGGTAACGTACCAAAGCTGTGGCCTGGTGGGACCCAAGCCCTTCCCCCACCCCAGCTCATGGGCCGGAGGAGGAGAAACGGAGAGGGGAGGGAGGGGAGGCCTAGGACTGCTGAGTACCTAACTCTGGAGATCTGCTCTAGGAGCACAAACCTACATTTCATGGTGCTTGCATGGTACTCTCATGAGAAGGGGGTTGGAAAGCTAAAACAGGCAGAATTCCTGGAGAGACTGAAATTCCAGCCGCTTGTGGAAAACAGGGATCCATATCCAGCTGCTAAGGGACAAAAGAAAGGCAGGCAGTCTGGAGACTTGCCAACAAGGAAGCCCTTAGCAAGAGGGCTGCTAAAGGGGCAAGGATTGCACAGAGCTTACTGCTCAGGGGAAAGGACAGGTAGACAAAATTGTCTGGGTGCACTCTGCCCAGCAGGTTGGGAGCTTTCACGATCTTCAGGTGCTCCAGCTCTGTGGCTGGCTACACAGCTCCAAGGACCCCCTCCGGACACACAGCCTACTGTGCCTTTCTCCTGGCCAGCCTGACCTGGCTTGCAAACCGGCAAGCCCTACTCTGGTGTTAGGCCAGCTAGAGGGAAGATATGTCTACAGCAACTACAAACGCAAAGCATAGAGGCTTATACCTCTGTGCTCGGCCCACTGGTTCAGGCAGTGGAGTCAGGCATAGCAGCTGGGAAGCAGGAAACAGCTCTTTCCTTTCCCCAGGCACCAATACCGCTCCCCAGCGACCCCCAACATTGCTCCAACGGCTGAGCAGCTCCAGAGAGTAGAGCTTCTGGGCACTAGAGGGCACCATACACAAATATGAAATGCCAAAGGAACCTGGTTCAAAGTGAAATTATTAATAGGACTCTTGAGAAAGATTTAAATGACATGGAACTTATGAATCTTCCTGAAAGGGAGTTAAAAATAAAAATCAGTGGATTAAAGATGACGGTGTGAGAGGTGAGACAGAGGCTTCCTCCTAAAACCTCATATAATATGAAAATAGAGCTACTACAACTACTCTTGAAAGAACAATGGGAAAGAGGACAGCAACAAACTGCATACACCTGGAGACAAGAGCAGCCCTCACAGAAAAGGGTAACATACTAAAGCTGTGGTCCTGCGAGATCCAAGCCCTTCCCCCACCCCAGCTCACCGGCAGGAGGAACAGGAGCGAGCAGGGAGGAAGTGGAGATGTGGGACTGCTGAATACCTAACTCTGGAGATCTGCTCTGGGAGCACAAACCTACATTTCATGGTGCTTGCATGATACTCTTGTAATTAGGGGGTTGCAAAGCTAAGACAGGCAGAATTCCTGGAGAGACTAAGATTCCAGCTGCTTGTGAAAGCAGGGATCCATACCCAGCTGCTCGGGGACAAAAGAAAGGTGGGCAGTCCCAGAGACTTCCTAACAAAGAAACCCTTAGCAAGAGAGCTGCTAAAGGGGCAAGGATTGCACAGAGCTTACTACTCAGGAGAAAGGACAGGCAGACAAAATTGTCCAGGTGCACTCTGCCCAGCAGGTTGGGAGCTTTCACGATCTTCAGGTGCTCCAGCTCCCTGGCTGCCTACACAGCTCCAAGAACCCCTTCTGTGACAGGCAGGCTAGTGCAACTTTCTCCTGGCCAGCCCCACTGGGCTTGCAAACTGGGAAATCCTTCCCTGGTGTTAGACCATCCAGAGGGAAGATCTATCTAAAGCAACTAAAAACGCAAAGCACAGAGGCTTATACCTTTGTGCTCAGCCCACTGGTTCAGGCAGTGGAGACAGGCATAGCAACCAGGAACCAGGAAACAGCCCTTTGCTCCCCGGAGGCACCAATACCACTCCCCTACAATCCCCACATTACTTCAGGGGCTGAGCAGCTCCAGAGAGTAGAGCTTCTGGGCACTAGAGTTCGCCATACACAAATATGAAACACCAAAGGAACCTGGTCCAGAGTAAAATTATGAATACAACTCCTGAGAAAGATGAAAATGATATGGACCTCATGACTCTCCCTGAAAGGGAGTTCAAAATAAAAATCATTAACATGTTCATGGAGGTACAGAAAGATATTCAAGAACTCAGGAATGAATTCCGGTGGGAGATCCAATCATTGAAGAACATAATGGATGGTATTAAAAGCAGATTGGATATGGTGGAGGAGACAATAAATGAAATAGAAACTAGAGAAAAGGAATACAAAGAAGCTGAGGCACTGAGAGAAAAAAGGATCTCTAAGAATGAAAGAATATTGAGAGAATTGTGTGACCAATCCAAACGGAACAATATTCGCATTATAGGGGTACCAGAAGAAGAAGAGAGAGAAAAAGGGATAGAAAGTGTCTTTGAGGAGGTAATTGCTGAAAACTTCCCCAATCTGGGGAAGGAGATAGTCTCTCAGGCAATGGAGGTGCACAGACCTCCCAACACAAGGGACCCAGCGAAGACAACATCAAGACATATAGTAATTAAAATAGCAAAGATCAAGGATAAGGACAGACTATTAAAAGCAGCCAGAGAGAGAAATAAGGTCACATACAAAGGAAAACCCATCAGGCTATCATCAGACTTCTCAAGAGAAACCTTACAGGCCAGAAGGGAGTGGCATAATGTATTTAATGCAATGAAGCAGAAGGGCCTTGAACCAAGATTACTTTATCCGGTAAGATTATCATTTTAATTTGAAGGAGGGATTAAACAATTCCCAGATAAGCAAAAGCCGAGAGAATTTGCCTCCCACAAACCATCTCTACAGTGTATTTTGGAGGGACTGCTATAGATGGAAGTGTTCCTACAATTTAATAGCTCTCACCAGAGGTAATAAAACCACAGTAAAGAAAAGAGAACAGCTAATTACTAAGCAAATGCAAAATTAAATTAACTATCCCCAAAGTCAATCAAGGGATAGACAAACAGTACAGAATATGATACCTAATATACAAAGAATGGAGTAGAAAGAAAAAGGAGGAAACAAACAAACAAACAAACAAAAAAGAACCTCTGGATTGTGTTTGTAATAGTATATTAAGTGAGTTGTTAGACTTTTAGATAGTAGGGAAGTTAACCTTGAACCTTTGGTAGCCACGAATCTGAAGCCTGCAATGCCAATAAGTACATACCTATCCGTAATCACCCTAAATGTAAATGGACTGACTGCACCAGTCAAAAGACATAGAGTCACTGAATGGAAAAAAAAACAAGACCCATCTATGTGCTGCCTTCAAGAGACTCACTTTAAACCCAAAGACATACACAGACTAAAAGTGAAGGGATGGAGAAAGATATTTCATGCAAACAACAAAGAGAAAAAAGCAGGTGTTGCAGTACTTGTATCAGACAAAATAGACTTCAAAACGAAGAAAGTAGCAGGAGATAAAGAAGGACATTACATAATGATAAAGGGGTCAATCCAACAAGAGGATATAACCATTATAAATATATATGCACCCAACACAGGAGCGCCAGCATATGTGAGACAAATACTAACAGAATTAAAGGAGGAAATAGAATGCAATGCATTCATTTTAGGAGACTTCAACACACCACTCGCTCCAAAGGACAGATCAATCCGACAGAGAATAAGAAAAGACACAGAGACAACAATACACTAGAAAAGATGGACCTAACAGACATCTACAGAACTCTGCAACCAAAAGCAGCAGGATACACATTCTTCACAAGTGCACATGGAACATTTTCCAGAATAGACCACATACTAGGCCACAAAAAGAACCTCAGTAAATTCAAAAATATTGAAATCCTACCAACCAACTTGTCAGATCACAAAGACATAAAACTAGAAATAAATTTTAGAAAGAAATCAAAAAGGCTCCCAAATACGTGGAAACTTAACAACATTCTCCTAATTAATCAATGGGTTAATGACCAAATCAAAACAGAAATCAAAGTATATATGGAGACAAATGACAACAACAACACAAAGCCACAACTTCTGTGGGACGCAGCAAAGGCAGTTCTAAGAGGAAAGTATATTGCAGTCCAGGACTATTTAAAGAAGGAAGAATATTGCCAAATGAATAGTCTAAAGACACAATTACTGAAATTGGAAAAAGAAGAACAAATGAGGCCCCAAGTCACCAGAAGGAGGGACATAATAAGGATTAGAGAAGAAATAAATAAAATTGAGAAGAATAAAACAATAGAAAAAATCAGTGAAACCAAGAGCTGGTTCTTTGAAAAAATAAACAAAATAGATAAACCCCTAGCAAGACTCATTAAGAGAAAAAGAGAATCTACACACATAAACCCAATCAGAAATGAGAAAGGAAAAATCACAACGGACCCCACAGAAATACAAAGAATTATAAGAGAATATTATTAGAATCTATATGCTAACAAGCTGGAAAACCTAGAAGAAATGGACAACGTCTTAGAAAAATACAACCTTCCAAGACTGACCAAGCAAGAAACAGAAAAACTAAACAGACCAATCACCAGCGACGAAATTGAATTGGTAATCAAAAAACTACCCAAGAACAAAACCCCGGACCAGAGGGATTCACCTCTGATTTCAACCAGACATATAGAGAAGAAATAACACCAATTCTCCTTAAAGTTTTTCAAAAAATAGAAGAGGAGGGAATACTTCCAAACTCATTCTATGAAGCCAGCATCACTCTAATACCAAAACCTGGCAACCTCACCAAAAAAGAAAATTACAGACCAATATCCCTGATGAACGTAGATGCAAAAACACTCAACAAAATATTAGCAAACCGAATTCAAAAATACATCAAGAGGATCGTACACCATGATCAAGTGGGATTCATCCCAGGGATGCAAGGATGGTACAACATTCGAAAATCCATCAACATCCTCCACCACATCAACAAAAAGAAGAACAAAAACCACATGATCATCTCCATAGATGCTGAAAAAGCATTTGACAAAATTCAGCATCCATTCCTGATTAAAACTCTCAACAAAATGGGTATAGAGGGCAAGTACCTCAACATCATAAAGGCCATATATGACAAACCCACAGCTAACATCATACTTAACGGCGAGACGCTGAAAGCTTTTCATCTAAGATCGGGAACAAGACAGGATGCCCACTCTCTCCACTGCTATTCAACATAGTACTGGAGGTCCTAGCCACGGCAATCAGACAAAACAAAGACATACAAGGCATCCAGATTGGTAAAGAAGAAGTCAAATTGTCACTATTTGCAGATGACATGATATTGTACATAAAAAACCCTAAAGGCTCCACTCCAAAACTACTAGAACTAATATCTGAATTCAGCAAAGTTGCAGGATACAAAATTAACACACAGAAATCTGTTGCTTTCCTATACACTAACGATGAACTAACAGAAAGAGAAATCAGAAAAACAACTCCATTCACAATTGCATCAAAAAGAATAAAATACCTAGGAATAAACCTAACGAAGGAAGTGAAAGACCTGTACTCTGAAAACTACAAGACACTCCTAAGAGAAGTTAAAGAGGACACTAACAAATGGAAATGCATCCCATGCTCTTGGCTAGGAAGAATAAATATTGTCAAAATGGCTATACTACCTAAAGCAATCTACAGATTCAATGCAATCCCTATCAAACTACCAACAGCTTTCTTCAATGAACTGGAACAAATAATTCTAAAATTCATATGGAACCACAAAAGACCCCGAATAGCCAAAGCAATCCTGAGAAGGAGGAATAAAACAGGGGGAATTACGCTCCCTGACTTCAAGCTCTACTACAAAGCCACAGTAATCAAGACAATTTGGTATTGGCACAAAAACAGACCCACAGACCACTGGAACAGAATAGAAAATCCAAACATCAACCCAAACATATACAGTCAATTAATATTTGATAAAGGAGCCTTGGATATACAATGGGGAGATGACAACCTCTTCAGCAGCTGGTGTTGGAAAAACTGGACAACTACATGTAAGAGAATGAAACTGGACTACTGTCTAGCCCCATACACAAAGGTAAACTCAAGGTGGATCAAAGACCTGAATGTAAGTCATGAAACCATAAAACTCTTAGAAAAAAACATAGGCAAAAATCTCTTGGACATAAACATGAGCAACTTCTTCATGAACATATCTCCCCGGGCAAGGGAAACAAAAGCAAAAATGAACAAGTGGGACTATATCAAGCTGAAAAGCTTCTGTACAGCAAAGGACACCATCAGTAGAACAAAAAGACATCCTACAGTATGGGATAATATATTCATAAATGACATATCCGATAAGGGGTTGACATCCAATATATATAAAGAACTCACGCACCTTAACAAACAAAAATCAAATAATCCAATTAAGAAATGGGCAGAGGACATGAATAGACACTTCTCTAAAGAAGAAATTCAGATGGCCAACAGGCACATGAAAAGATGCTCCACATCTAATCATCAGAGAAATGCAGAATAAAACCACAATGAGATATCACCTCACACCAGTGAGGATGCCAACATCCAAAACACAAACAACAAAAAATGTTGGCAAGGATGTGGAGAAAAGGGAACCCTCCTACACTGCTGGTGGGAATGGAAATTAGTTCACCCATTGTGGAAAGCAGTATGGAGGTTCCTCAAAAAACTCAAAATAGAAATACTATTTGACCCAGGAATTCCACTCCTAGGAATTTTTTTTTATAATTTATTTTATTATCATTAATATACAATTACATGTGCAATATTACGGTTATTAAACTACCCCTTCATCAGGTCCTCCCCACCAATCCCATTACAGTCACTGTCCATCAGCGTAGTGAGATGCTATAGAATCACTACTTGTCTTCTCTGAGTTGTACTGCCCTCCCCGTGCCCCCGCAACATTATATCTGCTAATCGTAATGCCCTTTTTTCCCTCTTATCCCTCCCTTCCCACCCATTTCCCCCAGTCCCTTTCCCTTTGGTAACTATTAGTCCGTTCTTGGGTTCTGTGAGTCTGCTGCTGTTTTGTTCCTTCAGTATTTTTTCTTTGTTCTTATACTCCACATATGAGTGAAATCATTTGATACTTGTCTTTTTCGGCTTGGCTTATTTCACTGAGCATAATACCCTCTAGCTCCATCCATGTTGTTGCAAATGGTAGGATTTGTTTTCTTCTTATGGCTGAATAATATTCCATTGTGTATATGTACCACATCTTCTTTATCCATTCATCTACTGATGGACACTTAGGTTGCTTCCATTTCTTGGCTATTGTAAATAGTGCTGCAATAAACATAGGGGTGCATCTGTCCTTTTCAAATTGGGCTGTTGCATTCTTAGGGTAAATTCCTAGGAGTGGAATTCCTGGGTCAAATAGTATTTCTATTTTGAGTTTTTGGAGGAACCTCCATACTGCTTTCCACAATGGTTGAACTAATCTGCAGTCCCACCAGCAGTGTAGGAGGGTTCCCTTTTCTCCACATCCTTGCCAACATTTGTTGTTGTTTGTGTTTTGAATGTTGGTCATCCTCACTGGTGTGAGGTGATATCTCATTGTGGTTTTAATTTGCATTTCTCTGATGATTAGCGATGTGGAGCATCTTTTCATGTGCCTGTTGGCCATCTGAATTTCTTCTTTGGAGAAGTGTCTATTCATGTCCTCTGACCATTTCTTAATTGGATTATTTGCTTTCTGTTTGTTAAGGTGCATGAGTTCTTTATATATTTTGGATGTCAACCCTTTATCAGATACGTTTTTTATGAATATATTCTCCCATACTGTAGGATGTCTTTTTGTTCTACTGATGGTGTCCTTTGCTGTACAGAAGCTTTTCAGCTTGATATAGTCCCACTTGTTCGTTTTTGCTTTTGTTTCCCTTGCCCGGGGAGATATGTTCATGAAGAAGTTGCTCATGTTTATGTCCAAGAGATTTTTGCCTATGTTTTTTTCTAAGAGTTTTATGGTTTCATGACTTACATTCAGGTCTTTGATCCACCTTGAGTTTACCTTTGTGTATGGGGCTAGACAGTAGTCCAGTTTCATTCTCTTACATGTAGCTGTCCAGTTTTTCCAACACCAGCTGCTGAAGAGGCTGTCATCTCCCCATTGTATATCCAAGGCTCCTTTATCAAATATTAATTGACTGTATATGTTTGGGTTAATGTTTGGATTTTCTATTCTGTTCCACTGGTCTGTGGGTCTGTTTTTGTGCCAATACCAAATTGTCTTGATTACTGTGGCTTTGTAGTAGAGCTTGAAGTCAGGGAGTGTAATTCCCCCTGTTTTATTCCTCCTTCTCAGGATTGCTTTGGCTATTCGGGGTCTTTTGTGGTTCCATATGAATTTTAGAATTATTTGTTCCAGTTCATTGAAGAAAGCTGTTGGTAGTTTGATAGGGATTGCGTTGAATCTGTAGATTGCTTTAGGTAGTATAGCCATTTTGACAATATTTATTCTTCCTAGCCAAGAGCATGGGATGCATTTCCATTTGTTAGTGTCCTCTTTAATTTCTCTTAGGAGTGTCTTGTAGTTTTCAGAGTACAGGTCTTTCACTTCCTTCGTTAGGTTTATTCCTAGGTATTTTATTCTTTTTGATGCATTTGTGAATGGAATTGTTTTTCTGATTTCTCTTTCTGTTAGTTCATCATTAGTGTATAGGAAAGCAACAGATTTCTGTGTGTTAATTTTGTATCCTGCAACTTTGCTGAATTCAGATATTAGTTCTAGTAGTTTTGGAATGGAATCTTTAGGGTTTTTTATGTACAGTATCATGTCATCTGCAAATAGTGACAATTTGACTTCTTCTTTACCAATCTGGATGCCTTGTATGTCTTTGTTTTGTCTGATTGCTGTGGCTAGGACCTCCAGTACTATGTTGAATAACAGTGGAGAGAGTGGGCATCCCTGTCTTGTTCCCGATCTTAGATGAAAAGCTTTCAGCGTCTCGCCGTTAAGTATGATGTTAGCTGTGGGTTTGTCATATATAGCCTTTATGATGTTGAGGTACTTGCCCTCTATACCCATTTTGTTGAGAGTTTTAATCAGGAATGGATGCTGAATTTTGTCAAATGCTTTTTCAGCATCTATGGAGATGATCATGTGGTTTTTGTTCTTCTTTTTGTTGATGTGGTGGATGATGTTGATGGATTTTCGAATGTTGTACCATCCTTGCATCCCTGGGATGAATCCCACTTGATCATGGTGTATGATCCTCTTGATGTATTTTTGAATTCGGTTTGCTAATATTTTGTTGAGTGTTTTTGCATCTACGTTCATCAGGGATATTGGTCTGTAATTTTCTTTTTTGGTGAGGTCTTTGCCCGGTTTTGGTATTAGAGTGATGCTGGCTTCATAGAATGAGTTTGGAAGTATTCCCTCCTCTTCTATTTTTTGAAAAACTTTAAGGAGAATTGGTGTTATTTCTTCTCTATATGTCTGGTTGAAATCAGAGGTGAATCCCTCTGGTCCGGGGTTTTGTTCTTGGGTAGTTTTTTGATTACCAATTCAATTTCGTCGCTGGTGATTGGTCTGTTTAGTTTTTCTGTTTCTTGCTTGGTCAGTCTTGGAAGGTTGTATTTTTCTAAGACGTCCATTTCTTCTAGGTTTTCCAGCTTGTTAGCATATAGATTCTCATAATATTCTCTTATGATTCTTTGTATTTCTGTGGAGTCCGTTGTGATTTTTCCTTTCTCATTTCTGATTGGGTTTATGTGTGTAGATTCTCTTTTTCTCTTAATGAGTCTTGCTAGGGGTTTATCTATTTTGTTTATTTTTTCAAAGAACCAGCTCTTGGTTTCACTGATTTTTTCTATTGTTTTATTCTTCTCAATTTTATTTATTTCTTCTCTAATCCTTATTATGTCCCTCCTTCTGGTGACTTTGGGCCTCATTTGTTCTTCTTTTTCCAATTTCAGTAATTGTGTCTTTAGACTATTCATTTGGGAATGTTCTTCCTTCTTTAAATAGGCCTGGATTGCAATATACTTTCCTCTTAGAACTGCCTTTGCTGCGTCCCACAGAAGTTGTGGCTTTGTGTTGTTGTTGTCATTAGTCTCCATATATTCTTTGATTTCTGTTTTGATTTGGTCGTTAACCCATTGATGAATTAGGAGAGTGTTGTTAAGTCTCCATGTATTTGTGAGCCTTTTTGATTTCTTTCTAAAATTTATTTGTAGTTTTATACCTTGGTGATCTGAGAAGTTGGTTGGTAGGATTCCAATATTTTTGAAATTACTGAGGTTCTTTTTGTGACCTAGTATGTGGTCTATTCTGGAAAATGTTCCATGTGCACTTGAGAAGAATGTGTATCCTGTTGCTTTTGGGTGTAGAGTTCTGTAGATGTCTGTTAGGTCCATCTGTTCTAGTGTGTTGT
The DNA here is from genome assembly GCA_032199065.1 of Smutsia gigantea. Taxonomy (NCBI): domain Eukaryota; kingdom Metazoa; phylum Chordata; class Mammalia; order Pholidota; family Manidae; genus Smutsia; species Smutsia gigantea. The sequence continues at coordinate 2,988 of JAVSCE010021896.1, read as the reverse complement.
TCAGTGCCTCTGTGTCTTTACTTATTTTCTGTCTGGTTGATCTGTCCTCTGGAGTGAGTGGTGTGTTGAAGTCTCCTAAGATGAATGCATTGCTGTCTATTTCCTCCTTTAATTCTGTTAGTATTTGTCTCACATATGCTGGCGCTCCTGTGTTGGGTGCATATATATTTATAATGGTTATATCTTCTTGTTGGACTGACCCCTTTATCATTATGTAATGTCCTTCTTTATCTTTTGCTACTTTCTTCGTTTTGAAGTCTATTTTGTCTGATACAAGTACTGCAACACCTGCTTTTTTCTCTTTGTTGTTTGCATGAAATATCTTTTTCCATCCCTTCACTTTTAGTCTGTGTATATCTTTGGATTTGAGGTGAGTTTCTTGTAGGCAGCATATAGATGGGTCTTGCTTTTTATCCATTCTGTTACTCTGTGTCTTTTGATTGGTGCATTCAGTCCATTTACATTTAGGGTGATTATTGATAGGTATGTACTTATTGCCATTGCTGGCTTTAGATTCGTGGTTACCAAGGGTTCAAGGGTTGCTTCTTTACTATCTAACAATCTAACTTAACTTTCTTGTTAAGTTATTGTAAACACAGTCTGATGTTTCTTTATTTCTCTCCCTTCTTATTCCTTCTCCTCCATTCTTTCTATAATAGGTGTTTTATTCTTTGCCTTTAGTTAGTATTTGGATGGTCTGCTTTCTTTGCTATGATTTTTTTTTTCTCTAGTGACATCTTTTTAGCCTGAGGTGTGCTTCCATCTAGAGCAGTCCATTTAAGATATCCTGTAGTGGTGGTTTATGAGAGGCAAACTCTCTCAACTTTCATTTGTCTGGAAATTGTTTAATCCCTCCATCGTATTTAAATGATAATCGTGCTGGATACAATATTCTTGGTTCGAGGCCCTTCTGTTTCATAACGTTAAATATATCATGCAATTCTCTTCTGGCCTGTAAGGTTTCTGTTGAGAAGTCTGATGATAGTCTGATGGGTTTTCCTTTGTAGGTGATCATTCTCCTCTCTCTAGCTGCCTTTAATACCCTGTCTTTATCTTTGATCTTTGCCATCTTAATTATTATGTGTCTTGGTGTCTTCCTTGGGTCCCTTGTGTTGGGAGATATATGAGCTTCAGTGGACTGCGAGACTACTTCCTTCCCCAGCGTGCGCAAGTTTTCAGCAATTATTTCTTCAAAGACACTTTCTATCCCTTTTTCTCTCTCTTCTTCCTCTGGTACTCCTATAATGCGAATATTGTTCCGTTTGGATTGGTCACACAGTTCTCTTAATATTCTTTCATTCCTAGAAATCCTTTTATCTCTCTCTGCCTCAGCTGCTCTGTACTCCTGTTCTCTGTTTCTATTCCATTAACAGTCTCTTGCATCTCATCCATTCTGCTGTTAAGCCCGTCGATCGCTTGTCTGATTTCTGTATTGTCTTTCCTCAGTTCCCTCACTTCCTCCCTCAGCTCCTGCACATTTCTCATGAGTCCATCAGCATGGTTATGACTTTTATTCTGAATTCTTTTCACGAGGCTGTGCATTTCCATCCCTTCAGACTCCCTCTCTGGGGTTGTCTGGTTGATTTTGGTCTGAACCATATTCCTCTGTCTTTTCATGGCTATATAATTGGTCACTGATATTTGCCATGTATGTCAGTCAGCTGGGCTCTTTAAGACTTTAAAAAGAGAAGAAAAAAAGAAAGAAAGAAAGAAAGAAAATAAAAAACAAAAACAAAACAAAAAACAAAACAAATCAAAAAAAACAAACAAAAAAAATGCCCACCGGACGTAGATTCTGTGGGAATGCTCTAGGTGGCGCTATTGCCCACTATTCCACACCTTTGACTGTGCCGCTCCACAGGGCCCTTTATCGCTCTGGCAGGGGTGGGAACGAATAGGAGGCTGTTGATCTCAGTGAGAAGTGTAAGTATGTCTACGCTTCCTCAGTCGCCAGCTAAGGCGTCTGAAACTCCCCAGGACTCCCAGCCTGCTGGGCTGAGTGTGCTGGGGCGATCCGGCTCCTCCGCTGGGCTCCTGTCTCTTTAAGACCGCTGAGGAAAGCGCGCACTTTTTTTTTTTCCTTCCCGGAGCTGGCTGCAAGCACCCTGGCGCGTTCCCCGCTCAGATCCTGCCCCTCTGTCTCTCCAATCTCCGCTGCCCTGCGCAATGTGGGTCAGCGCTCCCCGCGCAGATCACTGGGGCTGGCTACTTCGCGGGGTGCACTTCCACTCCCTCCCGGCTCTGGATCCTCTCCTCCCGCCGGTGCGCTGGGGTGGGGGAGGGCTCGGGTCCCGCCGGGTCGCGGCTCCGTATCTTACCCGCCTCTTGGGATGCCGAGTCCTCTCGGGTGTAGCTGCACGCTGTGCGCTTTCCTGTGTATTCTCGTCTCTCTTTTAGGAATAGATGTATTTTCTGTGTTTTCGTAGATAAATGCAGTGTTCGGAGGAGATTTCTGCCGCCCTGCTCACACCGCCATCTTCCCGGAAGTCTATAACTCCTTATTAAAAAATAGAAATATATTTTGGGCAGAACAACAGAGCAAATAGACTTTATTTTTTAAAGAAACAATCAGATGAGTAAAAAAAGAAAAAGCAGGGTGCCATGTTAAAATTTATTCAGCATGATTTCTCTTCTGTATATTTTGGCCATGAAGGTAATGCAAGCAGAAAAAATCCAAATTTTCAGAAAGTTACAGAACATAAGACCAATAATCAAGGAGGGCCATAATCTAAAATTTATTAATTGCATGCTCAGTATGCTTAATACATCCGAGCTAGGTTAACAAATAGTTCAAACACACCAGGGGCCCCTACTGCTGCCTAGCAGCCCCTGTGCTCTCCGTCTCCTGCAGGCAGGCCAGCTGGCTTGCTCCGCAGAAGGCAGGACACCTGAGCCCCGCTTCCTTACAGATGGTGGGGGCCTTGAAGGACGCCCACAGCCCCATGGACACTGGGATGCAGGAGTTGTTTGCCAAGCAGATGCTGACTT
>JAVSCE010021894.1:0-41190 GCA_032199065.1 Smutsia gigantea | reverse complement strand
GCAGAGAGGAGGCAGGCCTGCTGCCCTTTGGGGGCGGGGCAGCTGCAGCAGCCCGGCCTGGTGACAGCCCCTACTCCGCCTGAAGAGTACCCCGAGCCTGATGTGACCCTTACTCATGGCTTTTCTGGGAATTTGTTTATTTAGAGAAGATGGAGATTCTTTCTCATACAACCCTTAAGCCCTCTTACCCAGTCTGGCTTAGAGAGCAGGAAGTAGCCTGCATGTGGGAAGTCATTCTGAGAAGGAACAAATACTTTTTCCTTTTATCTTGCAGCCTCCCTCCCCCATCTTCCTCAACTAATCCCGCCTCATGATAGAAACTTTCATCCAGGCATCCAGTCAACAATCCATTCTCGCAAACGCGTGCGGAGGGGGTCTGGTGTGGGAGGACACTGTGTGTCCTCCTCCGTGCCCAGCTCAGGGCCTTGCATATACTGCAGGTGCTCAACAGTTTTTGAATGAGTGAATGAGTATGGGTCCTGCCCTAAGAGCTCGGAACTCCAACAGGACCAAGACAGGAGGGAGACCTGCTGCAGTCCCTGCTCTCAGCCACCCCTGAGCAACAAGGAGACATTGTGTCAGGGCTCTGGACAGCGATCGGTGCCAGGGACAGCTGGCTGGGCCACCGAGCCCTTTCGTTCAAGCTGTGCGCAGCCCTGGCTCACTGCTGTTTGGCAGGGGAAAGGCATCTTTGAGAAAGCAAGAAAGCCAGCTGACACACTTGGCCCTGTTTCCTAGTGAAAATCTAGAGTCCATCACTGAAACGTCTGCTTTCATCAAGCACAGGGTAAAAGGATTTCCCTGGACTCCAGGAAACCCCAGGATGAGGAACCAGTGCACCCCCAGTCAGCCTGTCACAGACAAGGGGGGGCACCCAGTCCCAGCCACAGGGCAGGACGTGAGTGCCACTCTGAGGGCAGCGTGCCAAAGGCTGGTTTCACTCAAAGACATCTGCTCTGTGTGCTGTGCATGGGGGCTTCTGGGCAGCCCCCCCTAGAGAAGGCATCACGAGACAGCCATGGTGCATAAAAGGCAGGGCAGTTTGGCCCTATCAGACACGATTTAGGATGTCCTCTGACCCCACAGTTTCACTTCTAGAAAGTTGTTCTGCATACCTACGAGGATATTAACCACAGCAACATGTGAAAATGGGAACAACCCAAATGTCCCTCAACAGGGGCAGGGCAGATAAAAGGGACATGATGGAATTCTCTGCAGCCACTTAAAAGAATGAGGTAAATCTGTACAGGCTTACTTGAAAAGATGCCCATTAAATAGTGTGATGAGGGAAAAAAAAACAAGTTGCAGAATATATATGGCCTGGTACCATTGTTTAAAAAAATAAAATAAATAAAATAAATATATGTCAACATAGGTTTGTGTGTATTAAGTAAAATTTAGTTCTTCGCAGAACTAAACTAGTGAGGGGGTGACTGTCATTACTCCCCCTTTTCAGACAAGGGATCTGGCACATGGGAACCTCCCTGAGGTCACAGAGTTGTGGAGTGGACGAGTCAGGGCTGGAGCCCAGGCACCCTGCCCCAAGCCCCGTCTCCCCCAGCCGCCCAGTCACGGCTGAGTGAGGACAAGACCAGAGGGCACATGTGCCAACTGCTGACCACCGTAACTCTGGGGACTGCTGCTTTTTCACTTCACACATTTCTCATAAGCAAGCAGTACTTTTGGAACTTAGATGGAAAATATTTTCAAAAGCAAAGACAGTCACCCCCGGCTGTTTTCTAGCATGTCCCTCCGGGTGCCCAGATGGGGTACTCACCTCTTGGCTGCTCAAGAAAACATCGGTGGGGATTGGTTCTATCTGCACTGAGATGTCACACATCTGGGCCTTATTCCTGGGCTTCTGCTCCTTCTCCATGTGCAGCTGGAGTTGGTGTTTCTCCTGGGAGGCCCTAAGGGCAGAGCAGATGAGTCACCTGCAGCAGGATGGCCAGTAGCACGAAAACTTCTGAGAACCTGCGTTACCTTTGTACCCAGAACAGGAAAAGGTAACTGAAGCCATTTTTACAGGTAACTGAAGCCTTCGAGCCTTCAAGTCTCCTGCCTGTAGATTTCTGGAGATTTTAGTTTCAGGGGCTTGGAGGATCATGGCCAGGGCAGCAGGCACCTACCCACACTTGCTTCCTACCTTGGTTCCGGGGACCCCTGCTGTGGCATTTACTGCATGACTGTGAATCCTAACACTTCATATATGTTAACACTTCTGGTTCTTATAATGATACCATGGGTAGGGGACTCTCCTTGTCCCATTTTAGAGGCAGGGAAGGAGACACACAGTAATTTACCTCTAGCCATGGAATGCGTATGTGGAGGCACCTGGCTTTGAACCCAAGCAACCTGGGTCTGGAGCCTGTTCCTTTAACCACCATGTGAATCTGTCTTGACCATAAGCCATGAGGCACATGAAGCTACAGGGTATACATGAGATGGTAATTTTACCCAAACTTTCTTGGGAAAACATTACTCTTATGTCAAAATATAGATAGGCAATGGATGAAAATGCAAACTCATGTGTATTTTTTAGACTAAACCATGGGACAACACTAAAATTTTATATTTATTTTAAGCTCTGACACCCCATTTGTACAACTGTTCAATCAATATTTATTAAGTTCCTTTATGTGCCAGGCACTGTGTGAATGCTGGGAGTCAACAGCAGGCAAGGTCTATATACAACGGTCCTCATGGGGAAGGCAGACAATTAAATAGCCAATGGCCGTGTGAGAAGTGTTAGGGTAGGTGGAGTGCAGGGGCTCAGGGGTCCTTGGCTATGTTTGGTGAGGGCAAGGGATGGGGGGCTTCCTGGAGAAAGTGGCATTGAAGCTGAGCCCTGTCATCTGGAATATAGGGCAGGAATATTTAAGAAGCATAGAACTAAGCAAGGCCCTGTTTTAAGTGATGAGGCCACGAAGCAATGAAATGTGTCATCCATCCATCCATCCATCCATCCATCCATCCATCCATTTGTTCATTCAGCTCTTCAGTCAGCCTTTACTGAGCCCCTTCTCTCTGCACAAGGCTCCTGGGGCACTTGAGGTGCTGGGATCCCCACGGCATGTGGACCTTCCCACACACCTGAGTGCCTCCTTGAGAGCCTCCAGCTCCCTGTCTTTCTTTTCCACTAGGCTGGTCAGCTGTGCCATCTCCGCCTTGAGCATCCTCAGCTCGCTGCTTTGCTGCTCGACCAGTGCCACATTCTGCTCCAGTTCCATCTTCTGCTTCTCGTTAAGTTCCCCTGGAGTGATGGGAAAGCTGGTGAAGGGGTGTCCGCTAGGGCCCCAGGAGGTCTGGCAGGTCTACAAGAACCATGTGGTGGGTCCACCCTCCAGGAATTCTCAGGGGGCTTCAGTAATAGGCAGAAGATCTGCTTGTATCTTAGCAAACAGCAAAACAACCCACACCGTTGCCTTTCAGTGTGTGCTGGCTCTAGGAGGCACCAGCACGGCCGATGCTGTCAGGGCCCCGTCTATGTGCCTGTGGCATTTTGGGGCACTCCAGCGACCTTCAGCTGCCTGCTTCTGCATCTGTTCGTCTAAGGGTGTTTTAAGGCCTCTGGAGTCTGCTCTGATTATGTGTCTGCCTGGTGCAAAAGCCTCCAACCAGTGACAGGTGCAGACTGGAGTAACAGCCCAGCACCCTCACCGCTCAGGTGGGCAGCCCGGAGGCATGTGTTCTTACCCTGCCCCAAGTATGCCCTGCAGATAAATTCCAGTTTCTTACTGCACTGCTGCCTCCTCCCCGCCCTCCATTGCAACAGCATTATTTGCTTTTTTTTCCTTTCATGTCCTCCTTCCAGTTTCATTGCTGCTGTTTACTGGAATTCTCTCAGATAAACTGCCTGCAGTGGAATTCTGGTCTCAGGGAAAACCCAAACTAAGATATATGCATTCCCTCCAATTTTTATAGAGACCCTATAATGCAGTTACTATTAATATCCCCATTTCACAGATGCAGAGAGACGCAGAGGTTCAGAGAGGTAAAGGGTTGTGCCCGAAGTCAGCAGCTAATAGCAGATCCAGAAATGAGTCCAGTGTCTCCTGATTCCAGAACTAGACATTGTAGCCTCTCTACATTTTCTCATGCCTTAGGAAGGAAAAATCACTCTCTGAAAAATTCAGCCCTAAGTGCAATGGAGCTGCTAATAAGTGTAGCCATAGGGAGAAAATGCCACTGAAGGTTTGGAATGCACAGGGTTTGAGATGCGGACAAGATAGCGCATTCCTCACCCTCCCTCCACTTCCCCAAACTAGTTTTAGCTGCTGGCTCCTGCCTGCCTATGCCTTCTGGCTTGATGGAGCCTAAGGATGGGAACAAGAAGGTTCTGGGAAGAAGAAGGGAGGCAGAAACAAAAGGATGGGGAGGAGAGAAGAGGAGCAAAGTAGGAATATTCAGCCCCATCACTTTGTGTCTGCTCGGAAGAGAGAACTCAGTGTCAGCCCTGCTCTAGGTGGCCCCTGGGGTTCACATCAACCGTAGGAAGCAGGTACATGGCAGGTGATTCTGCGTCAGAGGAAGAGGAGGCCTGGAGAGCGAACCTTGCTCTGAGTCCCAAAGCTGCCGAGTGCTGGGGCTTGTGCAGGCTGGCCCGCCCCAGGTGGGTCCATGATTGCCCTCCGAGCCTTTGCTTCTGGACACAAATCCTCTCTGGCAGAGGGAGATTCTCCCCCAAAAAGAAAGTTGCATTTCAGTGCTGACGTCTGAGCCCTCGAAGGATGCTCCCTGTGTCCCCTTGCTATAGAATCAGTGTTGTGTCCAGGATATAGTTTTTGCTGATGCTGTTACAAGGGCTATAACAGGAAAGGTCAAGTGGGGTTTTTAATGCCAAGCTTTCCAGCTGGTAAGCTCCTTTTTCTTTCCTTTCCTGAAGTGGGTCAGAAAGTCAAAGACACAGGCAGTTGTACAAACCTCTCAAATCCGACATTTGGCCATGGGCTTCTGTAAGGTTTTTCCTTAACTTCAGGATGAGCTCCTGCTGAGACAGGATTTCCTTCTGAGCAGTCAGTAAGTCCTCTCTGCAATTCACAAGAATAGGCAAAGTCAGTTTGACTCAGTCTCCGTGGTGTCCAGAGTGCCAAGTGCAGATGCAAAGTGACCCTCCAGCCACCACGGTCCATGTGATACCAGTTCCAGCCGGGGCAGTAAGCACATTCTTTAAAAATTCTCTGAACAAAAATTCATTTTGATGCACCTTCATTAATAAAAAAAAATACATGGAGATAGAACAAAGGATCCCAGCTGGGGCTGGTCTGAGGCTGAACTAGGACTTGCATTAGGGCGACACCTCCTCCCGCTCAAGCATCCGCAGCACAAACTGATATGCTGGGGGCTCCTGATCTTTGGTGGAAAGAGGAGAGGAGACTATTTTTGGGGTGTCAGGGGTTCTTTGAGGATGAGGACGGAGAGAGAGGGAAGGATAGTGTGGCTTCCATACTCTGACCAGCTTAAAATTCCTGAGGGAGAGAGGTGGGGCCAGAAGTGAATGAATGGTGTTCATCGCACCCTTTGTGGAAGTGTGAGCTCTGAGGCCCAGATCACCCCATGGGGGACACAGGGAGGGTGAGCTGGGAATGCACCCACCCCAAGGCAGGACGTTTTTGGCTCGGGAAAGATGGCTGTGCCCAGCAGAGCTGGGTTCCGAGGGAAGGGGGCCTAGGGGTAATGGCAGGTGAGATGCCTTGATGGGGGTTAAATGAAAAGAACCTGGATATGTTTCTGAGCAAGCGTGAGACACCCCCGCCTTGAGGGAGGCACACTGTGTGTGTGTGTGTGTGTGAGGAGCGTGTCTCGCCCACTCCTAGGGGTCTCAGGGCCTCAGTCGTTGGGCAGGTAATCGTGTCACTTCATTTGAGTTCACAGGCTTTTGAAAGCCTGGCTCTTCTTATATAGACCTTTGAAGGTAGAGTTTATTATGAAGTTAAGCAAAATACTGGCAGGTTGCAATCAAAATAAAAGATGAGTGAACACTGGAATGGACAGAACTACATATATACACACGTGTGTGTGTGTGTCTATCTGCCATCTATCTCACCTATCATCTATATATCTATTGATCTATCCTTCTTGGCTAGTACTCTTCCAACTTGAGGATGAAACTTTCCAACTAAAGGGTGCACATGAGCTAACAGGGTGGACCAGAGAAGAGCAGTGTGGATATTGGGTCTTCTCAAGTCATGGCTACATGGTCTTTAGAAAGTGTTCCACCAGAAGCAGTCAGTTAGGAAATTTTCAAAATGTGGAGGCTGGGAATCTCTGTCTTTTGGGGGTAAAACCCTCATGGTGTTAGACTTCAGTAACTGGTAGATGGTACAAGGATCAGGCTGGTGGTTTGTCTCTTTTGAGAAACTCTCTGGATGCTTTCCCTGTATCACATGAGTGACTCTTGTTCATATGCTGCGTGGCAGTGGGCTTTCTGGATCTTTCCCACCCACATGGGGTTTTGTTTCTCCAGAAACTGTCAGTTCCTTGAGGTACAGACTTTTGGGTTGGGAGGGGTCTTGAAGTTCATTTATTTCAAACTCTTAACTTTCCCCTTCTCCAGGATCCTCCTCCACTACTTTCAAAAGGAGTCTCCACTGTTTGAAACCTCCACTGTCTGCTTATGATACCTAGAAACGGGCTTGGCCTCGAGCAGGAACTCAGGAGAAATAGCTAGCAGGGTGTCAGCCTTTACTGAGCAGCTTCCACGAGCCTGGCACATGCCTCTGTATGTCACAAACCAGGAAGCTAAGGCACAACAAGGAGACATGACTTGCCCAGGGCCACACAGCTAGAAAGTGTTGAGCTGAGATTCAAACACATATCTACCCAGGTCTTTCCATGATGCCATCCTGACTTGCTAAAGGAATTGAGAAATTCAAATAACAGCGAGGATACCCCAGACTCTGCCTCCTTTTTCAGATTCTGATGACGTGGGTTTGGTCTGGAGCTCACACACCCCTTGGGTACTCACATCACGTGTTCACACACGGCATCTTTGGTGCTGCTGTCCAGCGGAGGTGCTGCTGGCGGGGCTTGCTGCATTTCCTCCTCCTGGGCTGAATCAGAGGACACACAAGTGTGTGACAGTCATGTAACAGAGGCTTCCCTCCCTCTTTGCTCATAAACACACCTGTGTCTTTCCCAACTTCTAAGCCCTCCCTGCACCTGCAGCCCTCTCCACCTAATGACACCCACCGTGCATTTGGCACTGCAGGCTGCCCACCCACCATATAAGAGCTCAGGAGATCTTTGCAGCTACCCTACAAGGCAGGGTACACTGACTCCACATACAGATGAGGGAACTGTGCAGGACTGACGGAAGCCACCGGCTAGGAAGCTCTCTGCTACGGCAGTGGGAGGTGGAGATGTAACCTCTGGGCCACACCTCCTGCGCTATTTCCTCCTTTCCTCCCAGACAAGTCTTGTCCTGTCCTTGCTTGCCACTCACTCTCAGCCCACTGCCCTCCAGTGTCCATCCTCACCCTCAGCCACACGTTCACTCGCCCATTTGTTCACTCAACAGATGCTATGGGATGTCCACTTTATGGCTTTGTGGCAGGCACGGATCTAAGTTTGGGGTGACAAAGGCCTTGTCACCCTTCAGGTTCCAGCTTAGACCTCCTCCGTCTGACCTGGACCTGGGCTGGAAACCGAGCCCTGCCCCATGCCCTTGTCATGGTGCCCTGTTCACCTGGCTTACTGCAGGGACCCTGCCTGGCTTGTCCATGCTGCATCCCCAGTGCCGAGAATGAGCTTGGAATGTAGCAGATGCTCAGTTAACAGTGCTGAGTGAACGATGCACGAGGTGAGCCCTGGAAGCTTGTCACTGGCTTGAGACTACGACCACGGTTCTCAACCCCCACCCCGAGAGACATGTGACAATGTCTGAAGGCAATTTTGGTTGTCACACTGGGGCAGGAGTGCTCCTGGCCTCTGGTGGGTGGGCCAGGCATGCTGCACAATGCCCTGTGATGGGTAGGACAATCCCGTAATAAAGGCTTATTGGCTCCAAACAGTGCCAAGTTGAGAAACCCTGGCCTGAGCCTCTACTTCCAGAACACTCTCCGAGAGCTTATGTTTTTGCGATAAGATGTGTCCCCTTGGTCATTTAGGGTGAATACCTGCTGCCAACTCTGGGTTCTTTTTTCAGCCTCTTTTGGGTTTAGTTTTTAAGAGACAAATCCTGGCTGGTTATGAAAGCATATTAGACAAAGTCTCAAATTGCTGAGGGCAAAAGAAGCCTTTGAAAGGCCCCTGCGTGGGATGTTTTCATGTGGAAAAGATGATTCCCTGTCACGCTGCTCTGGCCCCTAAGAGCCCCCGGCAGCCTGTGCGTCTGCCTGGCTCACTGGCTCGGCACAAAGGACGTCCAGACTCATTGCTGTTACTTCTGCTTTCCCTGGGCTTTGAGGGCCCCGAACCTTGTTGTTTAACAAGGAAAGGGGGCCTCCAGAGGATAAGTGAGCTTTTAAATGAGGCATGGCCTTTTCTTATCAATTAGCCTGTTGTGACCCCAGGGGAATCAGAACCTGCCCTGACTAAGATTTCCTCGGCGTCTCTTTGGACCAACCTGGGTCATTGTCCTTCAAAGTCGCGATCTCCCCTTCTATTTTTTTGTGGTGTTCCGTCACTTTCTGGAGTCTTTCTTCTAGGCTTACGATTGTCTGGGCGTGCTGTTTTATTTGCTCCTTGTATACCATGATTTCTTTTTCAAAGCCGTGCCTCTGTGAGCCCTGCTCTTCCTGAAGTCCCCTTATTGTGTACTGCTGCAGCTGTGTCTGCTCCTCCATCACCATCTGGGAACACAGGGAATGATGAATGCGCTCCTGGCAGCTGGAGGTGGTGGCAGTAACAGCAATGACGCTCTGCTCCTGTTGTGCCCCCAGGCACGGAACTCAGTCCCACCCCAGGGTCTTTGCACATGCTGCTTGTTCTGCATGTACGTTCCCCCAGCTCCCGGCATGGCCGGCTCCTTCTCCACTCCCATGTCACCCCCTCAGAGAGGCCCCTCCTGACTGCCTATCTGACAGAGCAGCCTGACAAGGCACTTTCTATTCCATCACCCTGTTTTATTTCCCACGAGGGGCTTATTACCACCTGAATTAGCTCCTTCCTTTAGTTTTCATTCCCACTGGAATGTAAGCTCCAGGAGAGCAGAAATTGATATTTCATTTGCCAATACATCCACAGCATCAGTGCCTCGATCCCTGCCCCAGCATCTGGACCTTGACGCTCAACAGACATTTGTTCAATTAATGAACAGTTTTATAAGAAAAAAGTGAGTGAATCTGTATTGCTTAAAACCAAGAATTACCAATGACCCCCATATGGTGGCTAAGACCCTTTCCCACGGCCGCCCTCTCCTTCCTGAGACTCTTCTCCGGGCTTCCATCTCGGGGCCTCCACCTTGACCCCATCTGCTCCTCTGACCACACCTTGGGCCCCTGCTCCTTACTCCCAGCTGGCACGGTGGCCCTTAGCCTCCAATCTCCTCCCGACGTGTAAACTCTTTGCCTGACAAGCTCACCCCCCCACCACTGTTTTGACAACCACACCAATGAGCCTATCTTCTAAATTTAGACATCTTGTCTTACTCTCTCCCCAGATCTATTTTACCATGGAAGGTTTGGGCACTTTTGAACTTGATACCCTGCCCTCACCATAGTCTGAGCTCTTCACCTTCTCCCGGAGCACCTCCCCACCACGGCCCTAGCCCTGGACCTCATGCTTCCATCCATGTGCCACCCCCAGGTCATCTCCCTCAGTGCCCTGGCCCGAAGCCTGCCCATCTCCCTCGGCACCTCCCTCCCCTGGGTACCCACGTCCTGTCACTCCTATCATGTCTTGCCATTTCTCTTGTAACTCTCCATATAGTGACTCCTGCCACCCCAAGGGTGTAGGTTCCTATGATTCTGGGTCACAGTGATGGCCACGCGCCACATGGCCAGCTCTGGCCCCTTAGGCTCACTCTGTGCACTTCTGCCAGGGGAGGCCTTGTGCCCTTCTTGCCCACAGACCTGTGGGTTAGATGTATGAATGACGGACGAGCACAACATGAGCCCTGGTGGTGGAGGGCCTCGAATGCCGAGGTAACATTGAAAATCGTTATCTTAAAGTCTGTGGAATAGTCATCGATCACTAAATCCTGGGGCTGCTCAGTCCCTCGGCCTGATCCTGTGAAGACGCTGTATTCTAACGCCTTGCATGCCCTGGAGAGAGAGCGTCATCGCTGGGGCCTCTGTTTACGTTCCATACTAAGCCAGTGCTTCCAAAGGGGGTGCTTTGGATGCCCCCCAAGGGACATTTGGCAAAGTTGAAGATGTTTTTAGGTGTCACAACTCAGGGGAGGGTGCTTCTGGTATCTACTGGGTAGAGACCCGGGGTGGGGCTAAACCTCCTGTAATACACAAGACCACTCCCCAAGAAAGCGTTATCTGCCCCAGAACATCAGCAGCGCCACGGAGAAGCTCTGTCTGAACCATGCATTCTCATGGCGTTGGGAACTCGCACTGAGGGAAAGATTCTCCCGTCCCCAGAAGGCGCCAAATTACCATTTTTGTCTTGGCCTTTTCCAGTTCAGCTGCTGTTTCATGTAACTTCAAAGCGAGGTGCTCTGCTTTTAGACTTTCAGCCATCTTTGATTTCTGAGTCTCTTCCACCACAGCCAGTGCATCATTTAATTTATTATTTAAATTTTCTTCTTTTTGTGCTTGTAAGTCTATTTCCTAGACGAACCACAAACATCGAATTAACAGAAACTCAGGAATAAATGTTTACCCTCACCTCTGCCTCCCCTGTTTTCAGAGGTGAACTCTATTCTGTTATTGTTTGGGTGATCTTTTAAAAATCCGAAGCTCATGTTTTTCTCCGGAAGGCTCCAATTACTATACAGTTCTCTTTCCTGTGCAGAGATCTGTCTCCCTGTGATTTCTGGTCTCTGAGCTCAGTTCTGTCATCTGGAGCTTATTGAGTAAGTTTTATTTTTCTTTTATGAGACAGCCCTTTAAATATTTGAGGAGGGCTGTCATGTCTCTCTCTAAATCTGTTTTCCAGGGTAAATGTGCTGAGTTCCTTCACCACTTCCCCACATGACCTGCCTTCAGAACACTCCTCTAGCTTCCTCCATTTCTTTGTCCCGGGGATGACCTGACCTCTTCCCTCCAGCCTCTGGCAAGCCTGGACTCCACTCGCCATGTCCTTGCATGACTTACTCCTTCTGGAACACATCTTCCAAACTTTGTCAAATTCTACTCTCCTTGACTCCCTTCTCAGACCACAAGGGATGTGGGTTTTGTGAAAGGCCCTGTGATGGGGACTCAATGAACTTTATTTACTTAGTTGACTTTATTTTTTAAGAGCAGTTTTAGGTTCACAGCAAAACTGAGAAGAAAGTATAGAGCTTTCTTATATGCCCTGTTACCTCCCATGCACGGCCTCCCCCATGATCAGCATCTGCCACCAGATGGGACATTTGTTAGAATTGACGAACCTACACTGACACCTCATACTCACCCAGAGTCCGTAGCTTCCGTTAGGGGTCACTGCTGGTGGCATGCCCTCTCTGGGTGTGGGCGAATGCATCCACCATTATGGTATCGGAGTAGTGTCGCTGCCCTAGGCATCCTGTGTGCTCCAGCTATTCACCCCTCAGCCCCCAACCCCTGGTCTTTTTACTATCTCCATAGTTTTGCCTTTCCAGAATGCTATATAGTTGGAATCATACTGTAGATAGCCTTCACAAACATTATTTCATCCAACCTAACACATATTCTTGAGAGGTATAACTGGGCACTACTCTCAGACTCTGTTGGTAGTGTAAGCTGCTATGACCTTTCTGGGGGTCATTTGGGAATGTGCATCATAAGCATGAAAAGGTTCACCCTCTGGGACCCAGGAATTCTGCTTTTGGGCATTTATCTTAACCACACATGTGCACAAAGACCGACACAGGGTTGCTAGTCTAGTAAAAAGTGAGAAACAGTGCCCGGCCACAGGGGAGGAGTAAATAAATTGGGGCCCACCTAATAGTGCAAACCCAGGTCATGATTCAACGGCAGGTTGTGGGAGGATGGATGTTCAATGCCATGGAGACATTGTTATAATATAATACATATTTTGTAATATATTAAGTTAAAAAAACAACACCCCAATCAGCAGGCACAGTACAACCCTGTAAGGCACTTTGTAACAAATTGATACTGTTTATATCTGTAATGATGATCGACATGTAGATAGTCTAGAAGGAATCATGCTAAAATGTCACTAGTGGTAACTGCTCAGTGGATTATGGGCAGTTTCTATTTTCTTCTGAGTGATTTTCTGTATTTTTCAAATTTTTTAGAGAAACAGATGCTCCTATTACAACTAGGAAAGGAAACTGATTTAAGAAACAAAATAAAACAAGACAGTCTATTTTCTCCATGTAATTCCAGGCAGCCTCACCTGGGAGCTGCTTCATTCTCTTTGTGTCACCACTGAATGGACCTGATTCTTTTTGGGGTCTTAACATCACTGTTACTGTTGAGAAATCCCAGTGCGGACAATGTTCAGACCCGGCCTAAGGAGGTGTTCGCTGAGGACCCCGTCAGGCATCCCACAGAGCAGCCTGCCACCGACAGCTCACAGCGAAAACACTCCAGATGTCCTGCGGGATCCATGACACACTGAAATGGTTTCTTTGATGGGCTGTGAAGCTGCCTAAGAGCAGAGCACGTGTCCAGGCATCTTTACTCCTTGCCAGCAACCCAGCACCTTACTCAAGGCCAGGAGAACAAGGTTCACTGTCCCCATGGGTCTGAATTCATTGTTTGCCTCCCCTCTCTCCTCTTTCTCTTACAGAAATCCTATTTTTGCCTGTGTGAATGGAATCAGTTTTTCTGTTGCTCTTCCATGTATATAAGTAAAACAGCATGCAAATAAACTACTCTATGGGGAGCGGCTTAAGTGGCGAGTCCTGTTTCTCCTTGCCTGCGGCGATGCCAGCAGCCTGCCTGGAGAGCTGTCACAAGCCCTTGCCCTCTGATGTCACCCCCATGCCATCTAAAGCTGTGCTGAAGACGTCGCTGGTCGCACTGCAGAGTCTTCTGTGTGATGCCTCTAGGAGGGATTCTCTCTGGGTTGAGTACCAAGAATGGTCCAGTTCCCATGAGCAATTGGTCCATTTTCATCTAGCGAACTGCAGGGCCACGTGGGCTTCCCCTTGCACTGTGACTGCTGCAGTAAAGTCCGTGACCCATCCACTGATTTCATGATACACGTTGTTGTTGCAGTAGCCTCGTTTTATGATCCATCTTATGTCCCGACTAGTATACTTTAAATTTTTAAATTTCTCCTTTCCTCCTACCCCTAACTGAAGTATTTTATGGAGGATCTGTGGTAAATCATGTGGGGAAACAAGACTGTTTCAGATGTAAACAGATGGCTGTTCCTGGGCTCTCTCAGCCGGCAGCATGGAGCAGGCACCAGGACGTCCTTCGTAAGAGCGACAGCCCAGAGCCGACAAGTCTTGCATTGCTTCATGGACTCTGTTCTGTCTTCTCTGGACACACCCCAGTTGGTCAAGGCCCATCTTAAACACTGGTGCCCAGGACTGGTGTGTAATCCAGATGTGGTTTATGGACACTAGTCTCCCTCGGGCACTGCTGGTCCAAGTGCACCAATACCACTTGGGTTGCTTGTTAAAGATGCAGATTCCTGAGTCCACCCTACAGAGAGCGAGCCAGAATCTCTGGGGCGAGATTTAAACAGGCATTTAAAACAACCCCCCAGTGACCCTATGCATGCCAATGTCGGGGAACCTTTCTTTCAAAGAAAGTGATCCATGATTGATGTGAGTAGACTCAAAGACCTTTTCAGTCCTGTCTTGTCTTGAAAGTCCTTTGAAATTTACCTGTATTTAAGTTTACGGCACTATTGTCAGGTTGTGTGTGTGTGTGTCCCTTGCACTGTTGGGACCCAGGAGGGGTGAGTTATGCCGTACAGCTTGGAGGAGCCCACGACAGGGTCGTGCAGAACCGTTTCTGCTCCTCCTGTGTCTGCTACTCCCTGTAAATGCAGTTTGGTTATGAAGGTGATGGTAACAATGATCAGTTCTGCTGGAGACACTGATCAAAGTGGCCAGAAATTCAGGCATCCATCTCCTGACGTTCCCTCTTTCCCCCCAGACAGCTGAGCCCATGCAAGGTGATGATGATGAAGGGTTCAGAGAGTCCTGGGTTTGGATTCTATCCCTGTACTTACTTCCTAGCTGTGGGCACAGACAATGATAAAAGCAGCCAACACACACAGCATTCCCTGAGTGCCAGGCACTTTCCCACATTTTCTGTGTATGTTAGCAATTAAGCCTTACAGTTCGAGGAGCATGATTTCTTGGTATCCTCTGTATCTCCTAGATGGGGAAAGTGAGGCACGGAGACAGTAAAGAACTTGCCCACTGTCCTCCAGCCCGAGTGGCAGGGGTCGGATTTGACTGCGGACGCCTGCCCTGCCCCCCGCCCCTGGCCCTGCTCTTAGCCATGCAGGGTCCCTGTGCATCGTGGCCTCTCCAGGACTAATACCTCTTGCTGCTCGGTTATGCGGCTCTCCAGGTCTTGCACCCTTTTCTTTTCCTTCTCTATGGCTTCTTTTGCTTTGTGTTTCTCATAGGCAATGCTGCTCTCTGAAATCTGGAAGTCAATGACAAGTGGTTTATGGAAGTGTGCACGAGAAAGAAAGAGAAGTGACACTGCAAAGGGCAGCCGGGATTAGTAATCACTGAAACCAGTGAGTCAGGGCTTGGGAGCGAGCAAGAGCTCAGGGAGGGAGGGGTGAGAATCTTGGCGTGCTCACCAGGGTGACAACCTGGAAGTCACACTGGGTTGGTCATGTGCATAAAAGAGTTAGTTATTCACCACCCAGGATTTCTGGGCTGGTGTACAGGAAGTGACATGCTGGTGAGTGTTCAGGTCAAGGCGTCTGGCGCTGAGCCAGAACTGAACTGGCATGTGTTGGACCAATGTGGGCCCTCGCTGGGAAGTACCTGCCTTCTTGGGAGGAGCAAAGTGGTGGGGGAGAATGCTTCCTGTTCCAGCAGGCCTGAGCCTGGGGCTTCAAAGGACGCTAGGGGTCTCTCCCCAGCCTACAAAGGCTTGAGTCCAAACACTGATGTCCAGGACAGTTTGGAACTGAGACCATATACCCCAAAGGTCAGAGGATGGGGAACTTCACCTAAACAAGCCTCAGGAGGTGCACAGCCAGAGTGAGGTTGGAAACTATCTGCTGCTATTGAAACTTATCATTGTGCCCCCGTATAAATATGAAGCCCACAGGGAAATATTTCAAGTGTATGCCTAGGTGCACAGATGAAAGCCAGAAGAGATGGGCACTGAAACGTACACAGTTCTGGGGGACTGGGATTGTGGTAATTTCCGTCTTCTTCTTTTTACTGGTCTGTAGCTTCTATATTTTATTGAGCAAACATACATTATTTGGCAAAAAGAAAAACCACTGAAAATTGTTATAGGGAACCTATGCTGGGGATGGAAGGAGATTTCGGGATGTGTGGCCCCGGAGGAAGAGATGAGTTTCCCAACAGCCCTGCTGTTTTAACATAGCCTCAGACCAAGGCCTCCATCCAGCCCTCCGTGCTCTGCACTCGGGCCTTCCCACCCAACCTGGGCTCCCTGCACTGGCTTGGCATTTCCCCACTGCCAAGTCTGCTTAAGATTGTCCAGCCCCCATCCTGCTAGTGTCCTTTGAAGCCCCAGGCTCAGGCCTGCTGGAACAGGAAGCCACCTTCCACATGCTCTGTGGGAAGGGCTCTTTCCCTTCTCCTATTACATGCTGCTTGGCATATTACAAATGAAAATAATCATGATGCTCACCACTCTTTAATTCTTGGCACCAGGTACTGAATGCATTAATGCATCTAATCTGCCAACCTCCAGTTAGCCTTTGCCCAATTATCCGTGTTTTACAGGTGAGGACATGGAGACTGTAACATCCCAAGGTCACACCACCAGGCAGTGGGGGTGCAAACTTGGATGCTGGGCCCTGCCCTAACCATTCAACCACCTGGCTCCAGACCGTGCCTTACCGGTCATCCCGATTCAGACCCCACCCTGTGTGGAGGCAGGAGACATGCTTACATGTTCACACTCAGGCTGGCAGAGTCTGCCACACCATCTAGCAGAAGCCTATCCCTTAACAAGGCTCACTCTGTATGGCGCTCTCTCATCCCACCTGTGCTCTGTCCTCATTTGCTGCACAGGCTGGCACAGTCCCACTGGCAAGGTCTTTGCTTGACTGTCCAATACTGCCCCCTCCCCTGGGCTGTGCACGCCATCCTTCCTACCCCACATGCACCCTGACCTCTCCTGACAGGTGCATTACAATGAATGCATTGTCTCCTCAGGACAAACCTCTAGGGTGGCTGTCACTACACCCACATTACAGATGAGGGCACAGAGAGGGCAAGGGGCTTGCCCAGGGTCACACAGCGTGGTAGGGCAGAGCTGGAAATTGAACCAGAATCCAAACTTTAGCCCATACGCTCTCTTGCCATACCTTACTCCAGCCACTGTGTCTCCTTCCAGCTTCTTCCCTTTGACCCTCACTTGGCTTCCACCCTTTTCCTCCTGCCCCCTGGTTAATTCAGGTCCCTGCCCTCGCACTTGGGCCACTTTACTTGGTGGTGTTCTCTCCTCCATCCTCCCTTGGTGCCCCTCCCCACCTCTGGGCCTCTCAGACACCACCTCCTCCCTGACTGCGAGTCGCCCTTTAACCTGCCCTCTGATCGTTCCCCTGTGCTGTGGCTCTGGAGTCATCCTGTGTGTTTGTTTACATGGTTGTCTGTCCGTCCGCCCTAAACTGGAAGCTCTGGGAGGGCGCGGCCCTAGGCCACCTTGTGCACTGTGGTGTTCCCAACACCCATCAGGGCCTGGCACACAGCAGGTGCTCAGTAAATATTTGTGGATGGATGAATGAAATGGAGTTAAATGATTCACAGAGTCATTAGCTCCTTTTCTGGGAGCTCCAAGAGGGCCGGCATGTGTCTGTGTCCCCCATCCCTGGGCCCACCTCACGGAGATGTTAGCATAGGTCACGGAGTGCCCCCCTCCCTGGCCTCCAGTTTCCCAAGAGTCCTTCTCTGACTTCTAGGGCATGACTGGGGCATTCGGGCCGACCTGAGGGACATCTTTCCTCTCAGCCTTTCACGGCGGCTCCAGGCAGGGGTGGCTGGTCGGCCCCGTGCCCAGGCTAGTGGAGCTGGCTGCGTGGGGATGTCTCCAGCTCCGCCTGGGCCTGGCACTCAGACTTCCCTCACCCTCCAGTCTCCTTCAGGAGTACTTCTCATCCATTCTAGAAGGTGCTGGCCTCTGGCACTTACTTGCTGTGATTCCCCGTGTGCGCATATGTACCTGTCTATTCCACCTCACCCTGCAGTGTTCATGTCCCTATGAAACCGGGTTGCTGAGCTGTAGGGAGTGTTCTTCCACTGTACCCACACTGGGTTGCATCATATCTTGTGATGATGAGAGGAGGATGCTGGCTGAGGGTCTGACCCAGACTCCGACCCAGGGCTCTTGGCCAGAGTGGACCTCTCTCCCCTAGGTAGGTGAGCAGGGCATGCCTACACAGAGGCCCTTCCAGGTGCGAGGTGCCCTTCTGAGTCCTTCGCAGATATTACCTCATTAACTCCCGTGAGGCTATAAGACTGTTCCCGCTCCCATTTTAACTGAGGTACAGGAGGTTCCGTGACCTGCCCGACGCCATACGGCTGGTAAGCTGTATCATGTGATAATGGCCACTTCAAATGGCGGTCCTGCCCTGGGACCTGCCTGCTCTGCCAGCCTGCTCTCTCACGGGGCCCGAAGCACGGCCTCGCGTCCCGCTGCCGGGCTCCTTCCCTGGGCGCTTTGGCAGTGACAGCCCACTCTCTCTCTGCTCCTCATACCTCCTTCTGGTGGGTTAAGTGGTTCTCCAGATCTTGAACTTTCCTCTTTTCTGTGTCTAAGGCCTCCTTTGCCCTGCTTTTCTCATGGGCCATGCTGGTCTCCAACACCTGAAAACCAATGACCAGTCTTTTTGGTCGGCTGCATATCGAGGGGGGACTCAGTCCTTATGATGATACCAGGAATCGTGATAACAGCCCAAACGCCAGGGCTTGGTGTTACATGCTAGGGCCCTTGGCCAGCACTTCACACACAGTTTACTCTCACAGTAAACTACTGCAGATCTCAGTGGCCCCATTTAATAGATGATGAAACTGAGGAGCAGAAGTTGGTGAGGGCCCCAGGGTCATGCAGTTTGTTACGGGTGAGCTCAGGACTCGAGCCCTGCACAGGGGAGAGCACGCTGCCTGCAAACAGAGGCCCTCGGCTAGGAGCAAGTGATCAGAGGGAACCAGGTCTGTCTTATTTTGGAGTCTGAGCTCTTATCACTGTGCCAGGCAGCTTCTCTGATAAGAAGAGGAATCTCATTAATAATGGAATTTCCCATTATTGAAATAAATCTCTTAGAAAGAATCAGGTTTCAAGAGGAGGGCTGTGTATTGAATTAAGAAGGCACAACCCACTAATTTCTAGAAGGGGTGGGAGTGAACCTCACAAGTGAAGCTCTGATAGGGAAGAAAGTGTGGTTAGGTACTCGTGATGAAGGAATTTTATTTAGGAAGTTACTTGCTGATAAGCCATTCAATTAAATGGCTTAATGCAAATTACTGAAGGACATACAGGCCTGTTTCTAGTCACTGTGAGAAGAGGAGGGCCCTTGAACTCTCAAATGGATTGTGTTTTAAATGTCAGCTTAACTGTCAGATGTCTAGAACTCAGAACATGGTTTCCGCTATAAGCGGTGGTTAGGATCCCAGATCATCCTGCATGAAGTATTTAATGCACAATATGGCTGACAAGCTATCTATTTTACAGTAAGAAGTCATTTAAAAAGCCCCAACACTCATGTTGCAATACCAGCCCTAAACAAAACTGGAGAGCAGTCACATTGTGGGAGCTTTACTTTTGCTTTCAACATACGAGGTGGGCTCTAGGGTAAGACATTTTTCTGTAAAGAGACCTTGGCATGTCCAGTGACTCAGGGCTGTTTCCACTGCATCTGAGCTCCTGTCTATACTTGGGGCCTTCCCCTTGGCAGCCCCTGGCAGCTGAGATGGCCCTGCGGGGAGACTCTCCTTACATGAGCCACCTACAGGTCCTGTCCCCTCAGCCACTTACTCCTAAGTTCCTAGGCAGGGAATGGGAATTAACCCTTAATGTTATCTCAACACCACATTAGGACCTAGTGATTCTGTTGTTCTTAAAGATTCACCTGATAGTGTGGCAGAAGGTCTAATAAAAAGAAAAATCAGATAACTGTTTGAAGTTGATTGAAGTCTGTGTCTGGACTTTATCTCAGATTCACTCAAGAAGCCTCAGAGAGGTGGGTGGATGTTTTCCTAGGCTTGAGGTGATCGGCTACAGGTCCTCCTTGCAAGGAGGCTGTCCCCCCATCAGACTTCCCTTAAATCTGTCTCCTGAAGTCCCCCATGACCTCAAAACCTCTAAATTCAAGGGCCTTCCAGCCCTGAGCTGTTGACCTCTCTGTGGCATTTGGCCCCAGTAAGCCCTTGGGAGACCCCCTCCTCATGACCACCCCTGGTGAAATAACTCAGGGCCAGGCCTCAGTGACACTGTTTACAGAGGGCCACCAGGCACAGCTGTCTGGAGGACCCCAGGGAGACCCACCATGTAAACATTTTCCCTCCTGGCCTCACGTCAAATTGCACGGGTTCTGCCCAGCGGTCTCCTTACTTCTCCCTAAGTGCTGGGGGGATGAGGATTTACTCTAGGGAATGAGGATGGAGAGGAACTTGATAGAAACGAGGTCCTAACAGAAGCAGAAGTAGGAGTAATAGTAATAGCTGCCCTTTACTGAGCCAGGATTCTGGGCTGAACACTTCCCTGTCCACGGTCGCTGATCCTCACAGCCACACTTTAAAGAAGGTAGGGACTGAGAGACCTGCTGCAGCTGGGAAGTAGCTCAGTCTGGACTCGCACCCAGGTCCCATCAGGCTGCAGAGCCAGCACCCTTCATACTCCTGTGGGCGGCCTCAGGATCAAACAACTAATGAAAGCATTTTATGAAAATACTCAGAGATCTGAGGGTGATCACAAAGTCCACACGAGTCAACAATGTGATAGAGCTTTCCCCAGAGGACAGCATCTTCACCAAGGGAGAGGAGAGGCCTGCCCGAGGCCACCGTGGCTGGAGAACTGTGTCTGGGGTCTGGTTCTGGCTACCGGCATTTGGGAAGAAAATAGACGCTGGGTTGCAAACTCACATGCCTACAGAGGCTAGACAGTTACCAAAGATGAAGTGGGCTGTGTTAAATGCAACAAAGAACGGTGTGGACTGTAGCCAAGTGCTGCTACTTGGTTCAGCTCTAGTCCATTTTTGCCAAGTGGGAAGGAGGGCCAGATGTGTTGACTTTTCAGAGAGGGCGGAAATTGAATTTTTAAGTGAATTTTAGGATTCAAAGACAATACTCTGGGGCCAACATAATATTTTCACAGGCCCCTTTCAGCCCATGAGCTGCCAAATATGACGCCTAGAGAGCAAAGCAGGTTGGGAGGCAGCGGGGGACAAAGCCAGGCTCCAGTTCCGTGAGGCACGTAAGGAGAAGCAAGGGCATTTGGGTCTGGAGAGGAGCAGGCGACTCTGTTTTCAAGCATCTAAAAGGTTATTTATTATGTGGATGAAGTCTTGCAGGAGCCCAGTAGGTAGGTGGAGGATTGATATCCTTCTGGGAGAAAGAGTTTGATTTCAACTCAACCTAAAGGAAGAATTTTCTGCCAGCCCAAAGTGTCAGCACCAGGATGGACTGCCCTGGCCTGTAGACAAGTCCTTGGTGGTGGAGCTGAAGGCTGGAGGATTTCAGGATGTTGCTGGAGGATTCACATGGCCCTGAAGTCCCAGGACTCTGTAATTCCTCCATTTCTATGTGTTGGAACACAACATCCATGCAGAAGATGCTCGGGTCATCCGTCCCAACCTGTCTTCCAAGCCCTACCTGTGACTGGATTTTATGCAGTTTCAATTTTTTAACTGGCTCTCAAGGCTACAGTTTTAGAGTCCTGTCCTTGAGGCCCCCCATGCTTCCCAAAGTAGCTAAGCCCTCCCAAGGACAAAGTACTCCAGGAAAGTTCCACCACACTGTACCCCCACCATCTGTGGTTCTGAACTTCCTTCCATACGGCCCTCAAGCCAGATTTGGGCTCGAGCCGACTATCTCCCTGAGCTGCGTACCTCCTTCTGGCGGGTTAAGCGCTTCTCCAGCTCCTGGACTCTGGTCTGTTCTTCCTCTAATGCTTCCTGTGCTCTGCTTTTCTCTTGAGTAATGCTCTCTTCCAAAGCCTGAAAACCAATGACTTCTGTTTAATAGTTACCATGGAGGAATCTGGACCCTGTGCCAGGCATCACATGGGTTAGCTCTTCACTCCCCACAACAATGCCCCGGGAGACTGTGGGCAGCTAAGAGCCTGGGATCTGGCATTGGCAGGCCCAGACAGAGACCCAGGGCGTCCTTCCTAGCTGCCCGACCTTCACTTGAGCTCTGGCTGCCTGCATTCCTGAACTGCTTACCTTCCTCTGGCCGGCTAAGCGCTTCTCCAGCTCTTGGACTCTCTTCTGTTCTTCTTCTAATGCTGCTCTTGCTCTGTTTTTCTCCTGAGTAGTGCTTTCCTCCAAAGCCTGAAAGTCAATGATTGTTCACAGACATGGTTACCATGGCAGGGATCTGGACTCTGCGGCCACTGCACTGGCCAGCTCTTCATGCCTCGCGACCCCACGAGAGCCTCTGGGCAGTACAGCCTAGGAGCTACGAGCATGGTCGCTGGAGTTGCAAGCCCAGCTTAGAGTCCCAGGTCCATTCTCCCTAACTGTATGGCCTTGGGCAAGTGAGAAGCTGTAGAGCCTCAGTTTCCTTATCTGTACAGAGGGGACACGATGGTGCTTCCTGCACGGGCTGATACAAGGAGCAGATGAGATGATGAATGTGAAAGGCTTGGTACATGACAACCATTCATTATTAAGGGTCGGGCATGTCTTCTGTCATCTCCACTTTGCAGATGAGGAAACAGAGATTAAGGATCTGCCTAATTTACCAGTATATTACCTGAGTAGGGATTTCCATTTTGCTCTAGAGTCTATATTCTAAACCAGGGCTTGGCAAACTATGGCCTGTGGGCCAAATCTGGCCTGCTGCCTGCTTTCTGTAAATAAAGTTTTATTGGAACGTCTCCACATTGACTGCGGATTGCCTAAGACTGCCTTCCCTCTGCAACAGCAGGACTGAGCAGTCACGACAGAGAGTGTACGGCCCTCGGAATTGAAAATACATTCTGTCTGGCTCTTCGTGGAATAAGTTTGCCAGAGTCTGATCTAAACCATTAGCGTGTGCACAAATCAGGGGAATGCTGTGAACAGTTCTTAATACAAAAGAATGTTCATTCGATACACAGGAAGCTAGAATTTCTTACCATTGAAACAGAGTCCTCAAACAGGTCAGGATTCATGAGAAGGAAGTTAGTGAATTTTGACGCAGGGAGTTTTAGAAAGGGTGGGGGTGACGGTGTCCCGTGGTATGAGGAAGGCTCCTTCAAGCTGGGACAGCTGGTGCTAAAGTCTGGGGTGGGCCTTCCAGATAAGTCCCCTGGTGTCAACCTGATCAAGGTGAGTGCGGGGGATTATGAGCCTCAGTGGGACAGTAATGGACATGAGCGTGGTCTGTCCGGGCAGCAGCTGACTGTGCTTCCCTCCCTGCAGAGGGTAGTGCACACTGAGCTCTGTTGTGTGTGGAACGGCTGTGAAGCCAGCCCCCGAGGCTCTGTCTCTGTGAGGACCTATGTTGTAAATGGGCATCTGGGTGGCCTAGGCTGGTGCCCAAGGCACTGTTGAACATGGTGGGGCTGATATACACCCACGGTGGAAAAAAACAATCCAAAACTAAAAGTAAAATTAGACATTTGGAAGTGGAGAAGCTAATCAGAGAGGAGTAAGGAAGCAGGTGGGAGTTTTGTGAAGATTTTGAAGATTTCTAGATCCTTTCTGGCTTTATTTTCTTCTCTCTTGAATGACACTGGCCTTTTCTGTAACTAATCGACTTTCAAAATGGACCCATTTTGATTTAAGGCTATTGTCAATGTTGCTTTTATGAAAATCACACATGATTTTGGTCTGATGGTTCTTCCTTTTTAATTTTTTATTTCACAAAAGGCAGAAAGGCTGAGAAGGAGGCAGAAGGGAGAAGAGGTAGGAGAGGAGGAGATTTCTTGAGGAAACTGAAATTGCAGGATGAATGGGGCAGAGGGCTCTGGAGAGCAGGTGTGTGTGACAGAGAAGGTTGGCCTAAGCCAGAAGCCACTGAGCTGTGACCCGTGAAAGATGTAGAAAGTGGCAGGTCCAGTCCCCCTGGGGGAAGAAAGGAAGGTTCTGGGCAGAGCTGGAATCCAGCAGATCTGGGGCTGCTGTCTAGAGGGGGGTGGGAGGCGGGGCAGCACGCAGTGGTTCTCAACCATGGCTGCGTGCTGGAACCAGTTGGGAGCATTATAAATCCCAGTGCATGAGCTACACCCCCACCCCAGTTAGATCAGAACCTGGGGGGCGTGTGGGAGGACAGGTGCAAAGCGTTAGTGCTTTTCAACCTCCTAAATGACAAAAGTGCCACCCAAGTTGTGAGCCATCGATCTCAGATGGTGGCAATGAAGTAGGTTTGTGATTGTCCCTGAATATTAAAAAGGGCCAACTCCAGGGCAATGATGAATTTGAAAACTGGCTTATTAAATGCAATTTCCTGGCTTTCTTCAGAGATTCTGATTCAGTGGGTCTGGGGTGGGGCCCAAGAATCTGTATTTTGAACATGCATTCAGATGGTTCTTATCAGGCAACTTTGGGAAATCGTTCCTCTAAGACTTTGCTGCTGAAAATGTGGTCTGCAGACGTGTGCTATCAGCATCAGCGGGGAGCTTCTTAGAAATGCAGAATCCCAGGCTCTGCCCAGACCTGCACAGTCAGAATCTGCATTTTAATAGCATCCCCAGGTGATTCACCGCACCTTTAAGTTTGAGAGATACTGCTGTAAAATAAAGTATCTTCTAATTGGCTTGGTTTGTAGAAAAGGGAGCCGTGTTTGCCATTTGTTTCCCTCAGTGTGTATAAAGAGAAAGCAAAAGACTGGAACAGGAAGTTGATCTTGCACATACTTGGAAGAAGTCTGCCAGCTAGGACCTGCAGTAGCGACTTGCTTCATAAAATCAACTGCAATACATAAATAAATAAGGAACCAGTTCTGGAAACTGCGATAACCTTGCCCGTTCAAGTTGTTTTTGCTGAGTTTTAGAATTCAGTCTTCATGTTGATTCTTCCACATCATTCACTCCATTTAATTAATTTATTTCCATAGCACCAAACAAAGAGTTGCTGAGGTTTCCCCAAGTTCATGCCTTCAGTTTCTCACAGAAAGGGTCGCATTGGTTTCCAGTAGTAAAGACGATGACAGGGACCACCTTACCGCCTTCTCTTCCAGCAGTTGCTTGATTCTGGCTTTCAGCTTCTCCTCTTGCTGTAGCCTTTCCTCCTTCAGCCTCCCCTTCTCTGCCAGGTGCTCCTGCATCTGCTCTTGCAGCAAAGACTGCTGAGTTTCCTGGGATCTGCTGATTTTCATCTGAAATGAGAGAAATGGAAACTGAAGCTGATGGAGGCTAGACTAACCAAGGAGTCATTTCCACATTTTCCTTTTTACAAGTTGCTCACCTTTTGGGGGTTGTGGGGGGGAACAAAGGTTTACACAAAACTTCCTTAGAAACATAGAAAACGATGCTTTGCCCAGTTACTAGCAGGGAGGCAGTAGAGTATAGTGGTTAAGAACTCAGACTCTAGATCTAGATAAAATCTCAGCTCTAGTTCTTTCTAGATGCTTCTTTGTTCAGAAATTAATAATATTAAATGAGATAATAGTGGTATACTTTTAGTGCAGTGTTTAGCACACAGTGGTTTCTCAGTAACTGGTAGCTAGAATTTATTAGTTATTATTTGCTGTGTGTAAGAGGACAAGCAGTGAGCTAGGGGCAGAGGCCTGAGCTTTTGTCTTGATTCTTCCATCAACTAGCTGTGTGACCTTGAAACAGTCTCCTAGCCGCTGAAGTTTGATGTCCACATCTGTAAAATAAGAGAATGGGCCCTATCAGGGGTTGGCAAACTGCTGTCTGCAGGCCAAATCTGGTCCACTGTCCCCCCCCCCCTTTTTGGTATCATTAATCTACAATTACATGAGCAACATTATGGTTACTAGACTCCCCCCATCATCAAGTCCCCCCCCACATACCCCATTACAGTCACTGTCCATCAGCGTAGTAAGATGCTATAGAATCACTACTTGTCTTCTCTGTGTCGTCCTGCCTTCCCCGTGCCCCACCCCTACATTATGTCTGCTAATCGTAATGCCCCTTTTTCCCCCTTATCCCTGCCTTCCCACCCATCCTCCCCCATCCCTTTCCATTTGGTAACTGTTAGTCCATTCTTGGGTTCTGTGAGTCTGCTGCTGTTTTGTTCCTTCAGTTTTTTTCTTTGTTCTTATACTCCACATATGAGTGAGATCATTTGATACTTGTCTTTTTCGGCTTGACTTATTTCACTGAGCATAATACCCTCTAGCTCCATCCATGTTGTTGCAAATGGTAGGATTTGTTTTCTTCTTATGGCTGAATAATATTCCATTGTGTATATGTACCACATCTTCTTTATCCATTCATCTACTGATGGACACTTAGGTTGCTTCCATTTCTTGGCTATTGTAAATAGTGCTGCGATAAACATAGGGGTGCATATGTCTTTTTCAAAATGGGCTGCTGCATTCTTAGGGTAAATTCCTAGGAGTGGAATTCCTGGGTCAAATGGTATTTCTATTCTGAGTTTTTTGAGGAACCTCCATACTTCTTTCCACAATGGTTGAACTAATTTACATTCCCACCAGCAGTGTAGGAGGGTTCCCTTTTCCCCCCATCCTCCCCAACATTTGTTGTTGTTTGTGTTTTGGATGGTGGCTATCCTTACTGGTGTGAGGTGATATCTCATTGTGGTTTTAATCTGCATTTCTCTGATGATTAGCGATGTGGAGCATCTTTTCATGTACCTGTTGGCCGTCTGAATTTCTTCTTTGGAGAAGTGTCTGTTCAGATCCTCTGCCCATTTTTTAATTGGATTATTTGCTTTTTGTTTGTTGAGGTGCGTGAGCTCTTTATATATTTTGGATGTCAACCTGACAGAGCCATCCCATAGATGAGCGGTTTTATTGTCTTCTAGAAAAACAAAGTCCCACATGCCCGAGTCTGCAAACAGCTTGGGCTGCAGACTTGTTATCGCAAGTGAAACAAGTCTAAACAAGTTGGCTGCACACACCAAACTTCAGAGGATGGAGTTGAACCAGAGTTCAAGGAACCGTATCAACGTAAAGACTGCTCTGTGTTCTTTTTTTCTCACTGGGAAAGAATAATTTAGCCTTAAGGTCTGGGAAAGAATAATTTAGCCTTGAGGCTGAGATATAAAAGTAAACATGAAGACTGCTGGGCAGGCAATTATTAGCAAGAGATCTCTGTGTGTGTGTGTGTGTGTGTTTTGTCTTGTTCTTTGTGTTAATCCTACGGCCGTCATAATAGGCCCTGACATCAACCCTTTATCGGATATGTCATTTATGAATATGGTCTCCCATACTGTAGGATGCCTTTTTGTTCTGTTGATGGTGTCCTTTGGTGTACAGAAGCTTTTCAGCTTGATATAGTCCCACTTGTTCATTTTTGCTTTTGTTTCCCTTGCCTGGGGAGATATGTTCATGAAGAAGTTGCTCATGTTTATGTCGAAGAGATTTTTACCTATGTTTTTTTCTAAGAGCTTTATGGTTTCATGACTGACATTCAGGTCTTTGATCCATTTCGAGTTTACTTTTGTGTATGGGGTTAGACAATGATCCAGTTTCATTCTCTTGCATGTAGCTGTCCAGTTTTGCCAACACCAGCTGTTGAAGAGGCTATCATTTCCCCATTGTATATCCATGGCTCCTTTATCATATATTAATTGACCATATATGTTTGGGTTAATATCTGGACTTTCTATTCTGTTCCACTGGTCTGTGGGTCTGTTCTTGTGCCAGTACCAAAATGTCTTGATTACTGTGGCTTTGTAGTAGAGCTTGAAGTTGGGAAGCAAGATTCCCCCCTGCTTTATTCTTCCTTCTCAGGATTGCTTTGGCTATTCGGGGTCTTTTGTGGTTCCATATGAATTTTAGAACTATTTGTTCCAGTTTATTGAAGAATGCTGTTGGTATTTTGATAGGGATTGCACTGAATCTGTAGATTGCCCACTGCCCCCCCCCTTTTTTAAGTTTATTTTGATATCATTAATCTACAATTAAATGAGCAATATTATGGTGATGGTGATTACAGTAACCCCTTCATAACGTCCCCACCACCAAACCCATTACAGTCACTGTCCATCAGCATAGTGAGATGCTATAGAGTTACTACTTGTCTTCTCTGGGTTGTACAGCCCTCCCTGTGCCCCCCTAACATTACACCTGCTAATCGTAATGCCCCTTTTTCCCCGCCCACTGCCCCTTTTAATAAATATTTATTGGGATGGAGCCATGCCCGCCATGCTCAGTCAGTTACCTACTGTCTATGGCTGCTTTCACTCCATAGCAGCAAAGCTGAGTAGGTGTGACAGAGACAGTATGGTCTGCAAAGCCTGAAATGTTCACCATCTGGCCCTTTACAGAAAAAGTTTTCTAACCCTGGACGAGATGGTCTCTGCATCTGATCGCAATGGTCATTCCAATACTTTCTCTTCCTCTATCTATGTCTAGGGCTAAGTACCTGGCAGCACCCCCTGCATCCTGCCCCTGCCTCTGTCCCTGAACTCAGGCTTGCAAGTTGGTTTGGCCAATGGGATGTTAGCAGACTTAACACTAGCAGAGGATTGAAAAGCATTCCATGACTGGGCCTGCTTTGTCTTGTACCGCTGCTATCGCCAGGAGAACATGCCCAGGCTAGCCTGCTGGGAGAGAGAGATGCGTGGAGCAGAGAAGAGCTGCTCCAGCTGATGCCAGCCTAGATCAACTAGGGGTCAGCCAACTCCCAGGCACTTGCGTGAAGGCCATCTAAGATGGCCTCACCTAGCTGCTGACCCCAGACATGTGAGCAGCGAACAGTAACTGTGGGATACCACTAAAGTTTTGTGGTTGTTTATCACACAGCATTGTTATGGCAGGTCCCTAAGGCTCATTTTGCCTCCAACATGTTGACATCATGGAACCTTTGGCAATTCTGCTGCCTGTAACTGTGGCTCGCTGTACTTCTTCCACTACATTTGATCAACACAATTTTCAAGATCTCTTGGCATTTCAGTCTTTCTGATTTCTGACGGGGGAAAACAGGCACCCTGTCTTTGTCCCTGCCCTCCTGGGGGATCTCAGGCACCCTGCCTGAATCTCTTTGTGTCAGATGGAGATATCATTTCACCTCTTGGCGGATGCAGGCTGACTAGTTAACAGAGGAAAAGACCGGTTAACATGCAAAGTGCTGTATAAATGCCAGGGTGGGGCTGAAATGAACTTTTGAAGTTGAAAGTTTACCTGAAGTTCCTGGGTCCGGCTTGTAGCTTTTTTATAATGTTCCCGAAGATATTTCAGATACAATGACAATCCTTAAAATGAGGAGAAAGGAGAAGGTAAGGATCAATTTCAATTCCCTTCCTTGGCTTTCTGAATGATGTCTTAGAGTCTGCCGGCAGGTAGATGAGGGAGACATTGTCCCTATATCAAGACAACTTGAGCTGTGGTCCAACTTTTGTTTTTAAAGTGGTTGGTCGGCTCTGGCTGGTTTCAAATCCAAGTTTTTCTTGAAGGTGGAAAAAAAAAACCAACAACAAAACAGCTATTGACTAAGTGTCCCCTGTGCAACGCTGTGAGCTGAGTGTGGGGGACGACATGAACCCACTCCTCAGGGGCTTGCAGGTCAGTCTGAGAGAGAAGGACTAAATGCCTCATGTGGTGACTCCAGGTGGCCTGTAAGTGACTGCTGACAGAGTGGGGAGTGTGTCTCAGAGAAGCTGAGACGATTCACCCGGAGGGATCACAGAGGGCTACTTGGCCCAGGAGTCCCAGGCTGTGGGCATCGTGGGTAGACAGAATTCAGAGCTGGAGGGCAGGGCATTTCATGTCATAAATGCAGTAGAATGGAGGATGTGGGGGGCTGAATGATGGTCCCCGAAGACACCCATGTCCTAATTCCTGGAGCCCATGACTGTTACCTTACAGGGCAGCAGGGACTTGGCAGATGTGATGAATTTAAGGATCATGAGATGGGAGGATTAGCCTGGATTATCCAGGTGGGCCTAATGGGTTCTTATAAGGAGGAGTCAGGGGGAGATTTGATTACAGATGGAGGAGAAGGTGATGTGACAGAGCAGAGTGATTTGAAGATGCTATACTGATGGCTTTGAAGATGGAGGAAGGAGCCATGAGCCAAGGAATGCAAGGAATAAAGCTTTAGAAACGGGAAAAGGTGATGGAATGGAGTATTTCCTAGGACCTTCAGAAGGAACAAGTCTCACTGACACCTTGACATTAGCCCAGTAAAACTGATTTTGGACTTTTGGACTCCAGAACTAGAAGAGAATAAATATGTGTTGTGTTAAGCCCCTGAGTTTGTGCTAATTTGTTAGAGCAGCAAAAGGAGACTGATACGGGGCATGAAGACAGAGGGGGAGTTGGGGAAAAGCAGTGCATGTCCTGGGAGGCTGCAGAGCTTAACTGCTGCAGCAGATGGTGGGAGGGGAGCGCTGACATCAGTTTGTGGCAGGTCTAGAACAGGAGCCTAAAAAGTGCAAATTTGATTTCAACATCATTGAAATGTATTGAGCATGTCCTATGTGCCCAGCTCAGTCTATCACTTGCTGTGTGGTCTGTCATGCTGTTTTACAGATGGGGCATCTGGGCTGAGACAGGTGACTGCTGGATGCCACAAGGCTGGCAAATGACTGAGCCTGGACTTGGGCTCTCTCCATGTGACCCCAGGGTCTGAGTCATTAGCTATTTCAGCTACTGAAGGAGTAGTGAAGTGGCTTGAAGAAGTGTTTTTTCCCCCCCCCCAAAATAACTGGGGAAAATTAGGGAGGAAGGAGCTAGCACTGCTGATATGTTGTGCTGGGCAATTCTTCGCTGGGGAGAGGAGTGGGACACCCTACGATGCTTAGCAGTGTCCGTGGCTTCTACCCACTAGATGCCAGGAGTTCTTCCTGTCTAACCAAGAATGTTTTAGACCTTGCCATGTGTCTCCTAATGATAAAATCCCTTCCTCTGACTTAGAGGCTGGGAATTTGGCTGAGAGCCCAAGGGACAGCCATAAGTGGTCATAAGTACTGATGCTCTAGACCAGGGTGGGAGAAGCGGGGATGAGAGAAAAGAATGAGAGAGAGAAAGCCTCTTCTAGGGATAGAATGGTGGTCCCATTGTCAGACAGAGGAGGGAGGCAAGGGTGGGTGATGGGGACAGGAGAGGAGCTGCCAAGCTCAGTTTCCCACACATTGACCTGGAGGAAGGACTCTTAGGAAAGGTGATTGGCAGAGAGCTGGACATGCTTGGTTAGCAAGATCAGCCCAGCCCACCCAGGGTCTTCATGTAACTTAGGAGAGAGCGTCCTTCCTTCTGGTGACATGGTCCCGGCCAGGGGACCCACTGGTTGCACAGACTGGGCTCCCTTCTGTGGTCCCCACCCTGCACCTCTCTTTCTGGCAGCCTGGCATGTGGAGATGCCCATCTGGCCCTCACCACATGGGAGTGGCTGTTGAGGCATCCAGAGGGAGCAGATTCTCCGTGAGAAAGGAGACACGAGAGGGGAGCGCCAGGGACTGCCCTGGAGGGACCCCCCAGGGAGGGACAGGAATTGGTGACAGGGGCTGTGGAAACCAGTGGAAAAGAGCAGGAGCGAGGCAGGGCATGCCAGGCCCGGAGAGCTATGGGTGAGAGGGTTTCAAGGAAGAGACCCGGGAACGCTGGGTGGGCCAGAGGGGACCCAGGCTGGGGAAGGACGGTGGGCCTGCAGTGCAGGAGGCTCCCTGTCAGTCACGCCTTTCTCTCTGGGTTTTTCTTTCTGTCAGAGACCAATATTTAAAAATGGAAGCACATTAACATAGTGTATTACAACTTGCTTTTTTTTTTTTCATTTAAAAATACTGCATATCTTGGATATCTGAGAAAGAGTTATTTTCTGTGCATGCAGGGAGGCTTTTATTTGTAACAAAGTCTGGCAGAAATAGGGCCAAATGGATGAGCCTGTAGGAAAAGGTAAAGAGCCCTTTCTTTTCCTTATCAGAAGAAGCTGGGAAACCAGTGGGGAGGGGAGATGAACTGACTCTCAAGGTCCCTCCTCAGCTTGTTCCCATCTTCCCACACCAAACCCTCCACCAATCGGATACTCTGCCGCAACCCCAACCTTCTGGTTCCCTCTCGGTTATGTGACCTGGATGCCCCTGGGGGATTAATATCAAGACTTATAAACCTCACTCATTAGGTATGTTTTCTGTCTTAGGACCACATGATGACTGGTAGGTAGCATGGTGGTTAAGGGTAGGGGCTCTGGGTCAGAGACCCGGATTGAGCTCCGGGTTACCACAGCCCATTCTCCTGACTCTAGCAAGGAGGCCTGGGCAGGGGTTCTTTCGGGTTCAACCCAACTGAGAGCTCACGGTTGAGAAAATCCCATTTGCTCCCACATGGAGCTGGGAGTTGCAGGTAATGTCACCTTGGTGTGAATAAATCCAGCTGTCTGCCTGCACATATACCCATCTGGTCGCTACCCACATTTAGGCCAAATTACATCAACATGTATTTCAGGCTCCTGCTGATGGCAGCTCCCGCTTAGGAAGGCCTGCTGTGGCCTGGGCTCTATGATTTCTGCACATATCACAGTATTTCATCCTCATAAGAACCCTATGAGAGCTTATCCCCATTTTATAAACATGTAAACAGAGGCTCAAAGAAGTCAAGTAACTTGCTCACACAGCTAGTAAGAGTGAGACTCCAATCTTGGCAGCTGGTTTCCAAAGCCCAAACTCAGAGGCATTCTGCTGTACAGGGGTTCCCTACAGGCACTCCCCATGGGGTGCCTCAGATGCAGTTCTCCTTAGGGAATGCAGACGCTTAGCTCTGCCTCTGCACAGGCTAATGACAGAACCTGTCCTCTAGGAGCTGGGCATGTACCTGGTGCCTCTCTGGACCTTCAGAGAGAGTGTGGAGTCACAGAAAAGACACCGGCTTCAGGATTACAATGACCTCAGTTTGAATCCTGACCCTACCATGTACCTGGTGTGTGACCTTGAGCAAATTTCTTAATGTCATTGGACTCGGTTTCCTTACCTGAAAAATAAAGACAGTAATTGTACCTAGCTTGCTGGGATGGGGGATGATAAAAGTACACGATGCATATAAAACAACTGACACTGTGGTAAATTCCCAAGACGGCTGAATAAACCACAGTTCCTGCCCTTCTTTCAGGAGCTGTGAACACAGAAGGCTGTTAGGAGGGTTTGTGAAGGGCAGGGAATGATTGGGGATCTCCTGCTTGGCCTCAGTAACGGGAAGTAAGTGACCTTACTGTGACGGAATACTCCTGCAAACAGTGTTTGGGCCAGTTTCTTCATTTCCAAAATGAGGCTAATAGTACCTGCCTCATAGAGCTGTTGTGAGGGTGACTCAGATAGTATGGAAAATGCTTAGAAAAGCATTTAGATTATAAGTGCTCAGTAATGGCTGATGGCCACCACCATCACTGCCACCATCCTCCTCCTCATTAATTTGCTCTGTCTCCAAATTAGGTATAGTGGCTCCTGTACAGAGAATACAGGAATACTCCAGCTCATCCCTCTCTTCGTCTTTTGGGACCTTGCCATAATATTGCTTGGACTGGAAGATACAATGCCTTTTACCATCAACTTCCTCTCCTGATGAGTGAATGAAGGATGGGCCCTATTCACTAACCTTTCTGTTATTACCCTCCGTGCTTCATCTCTGACTTCTTAGAACCAAGTAGTGTGATCACAGAATACAGTCTGTTTCTCCAACAGATGGTTCACATAGCAATATTCCAAGAGACGTTAGTTGGGAGTAAGGGCAGCAAGAAAGGAGAAATGTGTTGTGGTTCCAATCTTGAAGAACAACTAGAACTGTGATCCACGTTTCACCTGACTTTGTGTATAAGACTGCTGTGGTGACGACAGTAACACTGGGGTTGGGGAGCCACTGGGTTGTGGGAGGAAACCAACCTCCTTATTCTCTGGGGTACATGTGAGGGGCAGGCACTTACATAAAAGTTAATTTTGGTTTTGCTTGTTTTTAAATAGAACTTTACACGACCTTCTGGATTCCTCTGGAGACATCCTGGCTGGGGACGTTGGATCACCAGAGTTGAAAATCACTCCTCTATTCTTATTCATTGCTGTAAGAATGTCAAACTCATGCAAAGGGCAATTTGGCAAGGAGTGTCAACGATCTTCAAAATGTTGGAGTTCCTCAAAGTGTGGCTCTGGGCTGTCTCTCTTCTCATTCAGTTCTTTCCTCCTAAGTAAGACCATTCACTCCTCTGCCTTTACTCAACCAACCAACCATCCATCCCACAGATATTAAGCACCCACTAGGTAGCACATGCTCTTCTCAGTTCTCCTTGTACATCACTAATACCCATTCCAGACTAGCCACCCAGAGTCTGGTCAGAGTCCTGCATTTCTCCCTCATGTGCTACATGTGAGGGGCAGGCAGAGGAGTGAATGGTCTTACTTAGGAGGAAAGAACTGAATGAGAAGAGAGACAGCCCAGAGCCACACTTTGAGGAACTCCAACGTTTTGAAGATCATTGATACTCCTTGCCAAATTGCCCTTCAAAGAAGCTGCATGAGTTTGACATTCTTACAGCAATGAATAAGAACAGAGGAGTGATTTTCAACTCTGGTGATCCAACATCCCCAGCCAGGATGTCTCCAGAGGAATCCAGAAGGTCGTGTGAAGTTCTATTTAAAAACAATTGCCGAAGTTTTACATGTGAGTGATTTTTCGTTTAATGCCAACCCTCCTCCTCCCAAGCCCATAAGCTCTACAAGGACAGGGATAGTGCCTGAAACATTTATTATTATTATTATTATTATTGTGAATAATTTCAAATGTACCACAGAGTTGGAAGAATTTTACAGCTAATGCCCATACCTGGATTCTACAACCTGGATTCCACCTGTTTCTGACCCCACTACATCTCTGCCCTGCATAGTGCCTGGTGTCTACTAGGCATGCAATAAACCCTTGTTGGATGAACAAGGTTCATTTGGTTCATGTCCTTCCACCTCTAGGATAATAAAGGTGAACAGGAGTATGTTCAGTGTTTACCTCAGCATTATCTATAAGTGAGGAAAACTGCAGTGCCCATGGTAGAGGATTAACTAAATAAATTATAGGACTTCCAATACAGTGAGATTCCCTGCCATCAGTAATAGGGATGATGCAGGTCTGTGTGTGTTGACATGGAAGGATGGAAGGGTGTTCCTGAACAACTAAAGAAAATTAGATATGTTATTTTTCAGTAAAAAAAAAAAAATAAATGTATAGGTATTGCCTATTCTGTGACAGGGATTATTCTAAGTATTTTACTTATATCAATGCATTTCAATCCTCACAACAACCCTTAGGGTGGGTACTCCTTACTATCCCCATTTTACAGGTAAGGAAACTGAGGTACAGAGAGAGTAAGTAATTTGCCTACAGCCATACAGCTATTTCCATGGGAAAATGCCCTGCAAGTCACATCCAAAATATAACAGCAAACTTAAAAAAAAAAATGTAAACAGCAATGACAACATCAAATGCTGGCAAGGATGTGGAGCAACGGGAACTCTCATTTGTTGCTGGTGGGAAGGCAAATGGTGCAGCTACTTGGAAAGACGGTTTGGCAGTTTCTTTAAAAAACTGGACATAGTCTCACCATGTGAGCCAGTAGTCACACTCTTTGGTATTTACCCAAAGTAGCTGAAAACTTACATTCACACAAAAACCTGCACATGGATGGTTAGAGCAGATTTATTCATAATTGCCAAAAACTTGGAAGCAACTAGGAGGTCCTTCAGTGTGTGGATGGGTAAGTGAACTGTGGTCCACCCAGACGATGGAATATTAATCAGTGCTATAAAGAAATGAGCTATCATGAGATGGAAAGACATGGAGGAAACTTAAATGCATATTGCTAAGTGAAAGATGCCATTCTGAAAGGGCTACTTTACTGCATAATTCCAATCAGATGACATTCTTGAGGACTTTTAGGACAGTAAAACTATTTTGTATGATACTGTAATGTCAATATATATTTGTCAAAGCCCACAGAAGATCTACACCAAGAGTGAACTCCCAAGTGGGGTGTGGAGGGGGTGATAATGAGGTGTCAATCTAAGCCCATCAGCTGTAACAGATGTTCCACTCTGGTGGGGGATGTCGATCATGGAGGACGGACATGGAACTTTCTGTACTTTCCTCTCAATTTTGCTATGAACCTCAAGCTGCTCTAAAAATAAGTCTATTAAAAATGTATATAAGGATAATTACCTTTGAGAGAGGATTTAGCATAATTTTGGTTGAATTTCCCTTTTGCCTCTGTCACGTCTCATTTTTCTTCAGTAATCATGTCTCACTTGTGTATTTTTTTCAAGGAAAATAGCTTCTCAAGTGGAGAAGCAAAGGCAGTCTGGAGAAGGGAATACTTGGCCACATACCTAAGGAGCCTCAACAGATGTCTCATCCTGAGATTCAACGTGACATTTTAGAGTCATGCAAGTATGTGAGAAGTTCCATTCACCTTTGTCAGAGCTGGATAACGGGATCCCGACGTCCCGCAGGAGATCCTCTGTTTCCTCCAGCCAGGATAGCGACACGTGCAGGATGTCCAGCGCCGCCTTCTGGAGGCCCGAAACAGGTGTGCTCACCTGGAGGTACTGAAGGAGGTCGACCTCCTTCTTCAGGTCATTGCTACAGCAAGGCAGCTTCATGCAAGCCTGGAGAAAGATGAGATTATGAGGTGCCCAGATGCCATCGCCAGAAATAGCACCTGAGGTGTCCCTGCTTTGCCCTGACGCAGGCAGGCATGTGGGGGCTCGGTTTTATTGGCCTTTTTTGTGGGGGCAGCTTTTACTTTTTTGTTTGCACTCTAATTTGGACTCCTGATGGTCAGAGTTAGGTACATGCAATTTCAAAGCCAAATGGCCAAGGGACAGAGTGACTGAAATGAGAACCAAATTTGGCTACTTCTATTTGTCAAAATTTCTGCTGAGATCAACACACAAGCTGGTCAGAAAGAGTGTTTCCTGATTTGAGAGTGCTGACCAGCTACCGTTTGCACAAACTCCCCAAATGGTAGCTGCTTACTTCCAGAGAAAGCGGAAGCAGCTGCCTGCTCTGATAAGCTGTGTCGCCGAGTGGGGGGCCGTGGGGCTCCGGTCAGCCCTCTCATCCTGTCTCCTCCAGAGTCAAAGGCAAGAGGGAAAAAACAGCCTTGCTGGGCCAAGAAGAAAATGCAAATAAAGAGCAGGAATGTTTCTTTGGTTTCTCTGGAAATAACATTAAAAAAAAATTTTTTTTGCAGGGGTCCCAGGCCTCCCAAAGTCAGTACTTGGTGTGTCCCAGGCATCTCTGTTCCTTGGACAAACCAGGTTCACCTAGGAGGCATTTTTGCACATCCTTTGTTTTCTGTTCTCAAGTTTCTCTAGTAAGAGAAGGTGGACAAAAAACAAAAAACAAACCCAAACAAAGCATTTCTGCCCACCCTGCTCCATGAGCCATGAATGCTGGACAATTTCCTAAATAAGGAGCATAAGAATTAGACAAAGGGGACATTTGTGAAAAGCACAGAAGGGGCCACCTGGCAGCTGTCTAAAGATATCTTCAGCTTCTCAATGTTCTCTGTGATTTCCTCCTGTTTGGAATTGCTGAGCTGAGTCTCCGTCTGCAGGGTCCATTTTTTCTGCTGAAATCTGATGTTGTCCTCAGTGACCTGGGTAATCCTCTCTATTAACTGGTGAGAAAAAGGAAAAAAAGGTTTAAAATGTAGGGTGGCTCTGAAAGGGACCTGGGGGGGTATCAGTCTGTCTCAGCAGGTGAGGAGGGAGGTCCTGACATGGTTGGGTGATGGCTTTGTCCCCAGGACACGTTTCCCAAGATCAGAGATGATTTTTTAAGAGCCAACGGCCTGTAATGCTGCTGTGAGTTTCTTCTAGATTCTTCTGCACTGTAGCAGTGATTCACAACCCTGAGCCTGATGGTACAGGCTCATAAACAGAGGGTCAGGTTCTCTGACAGCCAACAAGAGCAGCCTGTGGCCTGTTGCTCACCCGCACAGGGATGGGAGGTTGGAAAGAGTAATGGAAGCGTAGCAAGGCAGCCGTTACAGCCAGAAGCCCATCCTCACCGCCATCTTTCCCCTTCAGATGGGGGAAATGAGAACCCGTGGCCTATGGAGGGGCAGCCCCTTTTTTTTATGATGCTAACGAAGGTTACATGTGTGCGTCTGGTGACCAGAAATAGGCCTGAGGGGTTTAATTGGATTTTCACAGCAACATTTCAAGGGAGTTTAACTGGCTTTTGCTTTAAAAAGCCAGGAATTCCCACAAAATCAAAACAAGTCTTTATGGTGGAGCAACAGTGTGAAAAATATGTTCCACCAACAAAAAACAGAAACATATGCTCCCAGTGTCTGGAGTCCCAGGTCCCTGGAGAAGAATTGAGAAAGCCACACGAACCTGCTGATCTGTGATGGGCTTGTCCTGGAGCGGCTTCACTCGTCCGCAGGTGGCCCTGATGACTTGACTTCTGAAATGCTCCAGCTGCGGCACAAAGGGAAGGTGGCCCAGTGAGTGGGGCAGCCGCGGCCACAAGCCTGTGGGCGGCGTTTCCTTCGCCTGCGGCCAGGAGAGATCAGCTAGAAGGGTCTGCCCGCCTCTGATGGTCATGACGGATTATTAAAACCTTCACCTCTCACCACAAGGGGCAGTGCCCACAGAAGAGTCGAGATCAGCAGGTTTTAATTACTCTCCAGGTGTGCCTGCCTAGCTCAACTGATGCACGTGGCCAGCACACACACGTGGTCAGCACGCACAAGCCTCAGGCCCTCAGGAAAGCCACTTGCTGCCAATTATCCAGGGGGAAGTCTGGGGCTGGGAGCACTCTTCCATAATTGCTAAGTGGGCACCAGGCTGTGAAATAAGTACCGAGGCTGTCAGCTCACGTAAATGGTGTAATCAGCGAGGGTGCCCGTGGAGGGAAGAAAGTGCTCCCTTTTGCCTTTCTGGGCCTTAGACCATATGTGTCACAAAGACTACGTTTATTGTATTTACCTTTGTGTCCCCAGAGCCTGGTACAGTGCCTGGCACAGAATCGAAACTCCATCATATTCACTGAATGCTTGTATACAGAAACATCTGTCAAACACAGGGACCTCTACTTCAGTTCAACCAGCTGTCACTAGTGTCTCCCTGGTGCCGGGGTTTTCAGGTTACAGTTGATGAAATAGCACAGCTAAATTACATCATGGCTTATAGAATTACAAGTGCAGGGTGTCCTGTCTTCCACGAAAAGTGATAGGCAATGAAACCCAACTTTCCCTGGGAATTTACCAACATGGCTTGGGCGTTTGGTTCACTTGCAAAATGTGGTTGCTGAAGGCTGGAAACCAGAGCCTTGAAGGGGCCACACGGGCTACCGAGTCAACTTAGAAGGCAATGGGTTCCAAGATATGGGAGTTCACCGCACACGGGAGTTCTGGGGACCAAGCAGTGGAGCGACGCCTCTGAGGACATCCCTGCAGTCAGCCTGCCGGAAGCCTCAAGGTGCTCCAGGCCATCCTTTGGTTTCACGGCCCAAGGAAGAGGTTCCGAAGGGAGGGCCCTGTGGGTGGCGACTCCTTCCTGTCACCAGAGGCAGGCTACAGCTCTGCTTGAGGTGGGGACCGGCTGTCCTGCCACGGGCTCAGCTCTGAAGTCACTTGCCTGGGGAATGGCGGAACCTCAGATGGCAGCAGGGCCGTGGGGGTAGGGGGTGGGGGTTGGGGGGGGCCCTGGTGCCAGAGACAGGGCTCACCCTTGTTCTCTTGAGTTTAGACCTGAATGAACCACCGTGTCTCTGAGGGTCTTCCTGGATGACCTCAGTCCAGGGCCATAACCAGGGCCTTGGCACCTGGGCAAGTGGTACAGATCATGCCCTCAAGTCAGGTGTGTGTTGGGGAGTGCAGTGCAGGAATGAGGGGGTAGCCCAGATGCACAAAGGGAGGCCCACACTGGCAGGCTCTCTGCCCTTGCTAAAGGCTGGCACCCTGCAGGAGAGAGGACAGGGGGGGTGATGGTGGTGGACATTTTTTGAAGGGGCTTTAAAATCTGCCCAGTAGTCAGCATCATTATTTACTCTGTGTGCCCCTGATAAAGCCTAGTCACACTGCTGGTGAGGGCTTAGACACTGTCAAATGGAAGGGCTCGGGGAGCTGGGTGGGGTGGGATGGACAGCTCCCTTTAGGCTTGTGGTTCTTAACCTTTTCTTGGTGGGTCACAGGCCCTTCTGAGAATCCACTGAGGGATGTGGTAGATCCTCCTTTCCAGAAAAGAAATAAAGCACAAACGTGTAAATGCAAAACACTCTTGGGTCCCGGTTGCCAGGACAGGGCCTCCTGGAGGGGAGTCCGAGGTGGGCTGCTCTTGGTGGGCCATATTCTGGAGAGTCAGTGCCCCTATTTGGTTTCCTGTTTGCTCGCCCTTAGCCTTTGGTCAAGTCTCGTTTGCATTTCTGTCCCTGATATCTGTGCCATGTGAGAGGCGGAGCCACTGGGCTGTCTTGGCCCAGAGCACTAGAAAAGCAGCATCTGCAGACCAGCCAGGTCAGAGGCTGCTTTCCCCCAGCCCCGCCCAGGGATGGCTCCATCCAGCAGGAGTTTTGATGGTCTGGAGTGTTACTTAAGAAAAGCGGCATCTCCTTATGGGCACTGACCTTGACATCTGCTGGGGGCCAAGGGGCTGGAAGATCGTGGTACATGTCAGGAAAAAGGTGTAAGTAAGAAGGTAGTGGAAACACCAGTGGGATCAAGAGGCTCAAATTCTTGCCAAGAGGGAACCGAGGGGCAGTGACTGGGGGTGATGAGTAGGGACTGGCTGTGTGCTCAGGGCCTCAGGAATAGCAGCTGCTGGAGTGGGCGGCCTTCCAGCAGGAAAGGCCTCTGCATGATTCCCTGGGGAGGTGGGGGCCACCCAGAGCTTCTGGCCCTGGGAAAGATGGGCGAAGAGACCACGGCCTCCTCTCACTTACCCCACCAGCCGCATGGGTGCAGAAAACCCAGGGGGAACCTGAGCCAAGGAAGAGGGCTCTGGAGCACGCCTACCTGACCTACGGCCCTTTCCAAATTGACTTTAATG
Source organism: Smutsia gigantea (assembly GCA_032199065.1). Lineage (NCBI taxonomy): Eukaryota > Metazoa > Chordata > Mammalia > Pholidota > Manidae > Smutsia > Smutsia gigantea. The sequence continues at coordinate 693 of JAVSCE010021894.1, read as the reverse complement.
AGGGTCTCTCTGTTCCCCATTTCTTGCAGCTGAAGTAATTTCCTTCTGGAATCCTCCTGAAGCTTCTCTTCAACCTGAAATGATGAGAGCATGCGCTTGCTGCTAATGTGATCATAATACACTCTGGGGAAATTCCTTTAGGAGGTCTCATGGCCACAGGAAGCACCCCAGGCAGGGAGGGGACGACAGCTGTAGCCCATGTGGCAGGGGTCACAGGTGCCGCGTGGAGGCAGACTCACAGGGAGCTGTCCCTTAGCAGAAAGGGCTGAGCTCTGCACCTTGCGCTCAACTAAGTCCTACCGCACCTCTGGTCCCGGCTGGGTCCCTAACAGGTGGTACGACCCTGGAATGTTATTTCACTGCTTTGTGACAAGTGTCCTCATTCTTTCAAATCGGGATGATGTGCTACTCCCCCCTCACAGCGTTATTGTGGGGCCTCAGAATGCTGAGAATAGGTCCAGTGCGCAGGACATGTCTACCATGTTCTAATGCCATTAGTAACTGGCCCACGATGGGTACTTGGTAGGGGTTATTATTGGTTTATTATATAACTATTTGTCATTACTCCTTTCAGCACACTCACCAGTAGAAACCACACTGGAGACTTGCTAAACAAGGTCTATTAAGAATCACAGCCTGCAAAAGGAGGCATTTAAAGCAGGAAACTTGCCTATTCTCACTTGTTTGGGGCAG
>JAVSCE010021893.1:0-182501 GCA_032199065.1 Smutsia gigantea | reverse complement strand
AAGGAAAAAAAGAAAGAAAACAAAAAACAAAAAACAAAACAAAACAAAAAAAACACAAAAAAATGCCCACCGGACGTAGATTCTGTGGGAATGCTCTAGGTGGCGCTATTGCCCCACTATTCCACAGCTGTGACTGTGCCGCTCCGCAGGGCCGTTTATCGCTGTGGCAGGGGTGGGAACGAATAGGAGGCTGTTGATCTCAGTGAGAAGTGTTAAGTATGGCTACGCTTCCTCAGTCGCCAGCTAAGGCGTCTGAAACTCCCCAGGACTCCCAGCCTGCTGTGCTGAGTGTGCTGGGGCGATCCGGCTCCTCCGCTGGGCTCCTGTCTCTTTAAGACCGCTGAGGAAAGCGCGCACTTTTTTTTTTTCCTTCCCGGAGCCGGCTGCAAGCCCCCTGGCGCGTTCCCCCGCTCAGATCCTGCCCCTCTGTCTCTCCAATCTCCGCTGCACTGCGCAATGTGGGTCAGCGCTCCCCGCGCAGATCCCCGGGGCTGGCTACTTCGCGGGGGGCACTTCCACTCCCTCCCGGCTCTAAATCCTCTCCTCCCGCCGGTGCGCTGGGGTGGGGGAGGGCTCGGGTCCCGCCGGGTCGCGGCTCCGTATCTTACCCGCCTCTTGGGGTGCCGAATCCTCTCGGGTGTAGCTGCACGCTGTGCGCTTTCCTGTGTATTCTCGTCTCTCTTTTAGGAATAGATGTATTTTCTGTGTTTTCATAGATAAATATAGTGTTGGGAGGAGATTTCTGCCGCCCTGCTCACACCGCCATCTTCCCGGAAGTTCTCTATTTCTATTTCTAATTCTAAGATATATGTATGAGTTCTGAACATGTATGTCCAAATGCCCATTTGATAGCTTCCCCTGTAATACTACTTATTGGTCTTACCATCTTGGGGGAATGCCACCATACTCATGCAGTCTCTCTAGATATCAATTTAGTAGTCATTTTTGACATTCGCCTACCTTTATTATAGATCAAGGCTATATTTTAAATATAACCATTCTGTCACTACCATGGTCAAAGACTGTGTTTATCTTTTGTAGTTTTTTACCGTAATAATAGCTTCTTAGCCAGCCTGTTTAAGTACCCTCTTCTAATTCCTTTTTTTCTATGAGGATTTAAACTTTCTTAAGTAATCTTTTAAAATAGCATCAAATTATGTAACTGGTCTGCATAAAACTTTTAACAGCTTTTCATTGCATTTTAAATTCATGTTTAACCAGTTACTTTAATGTATGAATATTACTGTACCACCTTAGTGGTAAAGAAATATCCTATTATTCAAGAGAATAAAGAGAAATAAATCATTGACACAACCTTAAGAAGTCTTTTTCTTCTCTTAGAACCCTCAGGACTTTGTAAAGCAAATGCTAGGAGGAGAGGTGTTGGGAAGGCAAAGTTTGCTTCAGGTCCTTAAATTTAAACATTAACAGCAACAAAGAAGACCACAGGCCTAACCATGATTTTGGAAATTGTAGGAGTGGGGAAATACCAATATAAAAAGTAACTCATCCTTTCTGAGTATATTTCAGCAATTAAAGTTTACACACATACAAATTTTAACATTATTAAGAAAGTACCTGTGCAAACAGTATATAGGACTCCGTGGACTACTAATATTTCTTCATTACCTATTATTCTCTCCTTTTACTTACTATGTTTCAAGAACATTGACCTTTCATTTCTCAGCATACATCAAAGGTTTTAATACAGATCAGACTTAGCCCCTTCCATCTGCCCCAATCAATGAGAGCATTCTTAGCAAGTGTCAGTATTTTCAAACATGTATTTGAAAATGTATATCTAAATGACATCCTTCTTAAGTAATTATATTCACGCTGTTAATTTAAGTATAACGCACTCTATATTTTCATTAAATATATCAAATATATCAAATATAAAGAAATCTTGAATGTAAACTAGTTCAACCATTGTGAAAAGCAGTATGGAGGTTCCTCAAAAAACTCAAAATAGAAATACCATTTGACCCAAGAATTCCACTCCTAGGAATTTACCCTAAGAATGCAGCAGTTTGAAAAAGACATATGCATCCCTATGTTTATCACAGCACTATTTACAGTAACCAAGAAATAGATGCAACCTAAGTGTCCATCAGTAGGTGAATGGATAAAGAAGAGGTGGTACATATACACAATGAAATATTATTCAGCCATAAGAAGAAAACAAATCCTACCATTTGCAACAACATGGATGGGGCTAGAGGGTATTATGATCAGTGAAATTAGCCAGGTGGAGAAAGACAAGTATCAAATGATTTCACTCATCTGTGGAGTATAAGAACAAAGAAAAAACCGAAGGAACAAAACAGCAGCAGACTCACAGAACCCAAGAATGGACTAATAGTTACCAAAGGGAAAGTGACTGGGGAGGCAGGTAGCAAGGGAGGGATAAGGGGGAAAAGGGGCATTACGATTAGCACACTTAACGTAGCGGGAGGGTACATGGGAAAGGCAGTATTTACAGAGAAGACAAGTCATGATTCTATAGCATCTTACTACACTGATGGACAGTGACTGTAATGGGGTATGTGGGGGATACTTGATAGTAGGGGGTCTAGTAACCATAATGTTCAGGTAATTATTCATTAACAATACCAAAATAAAAACAATAAAAAAATAAAAAATAAATATTTTCCTATATTTATACTTCATTCTTTGGGAAAAGCTGAATAAGTTAAATTTTCATCCAAAAGTAACAGGAAATTTTGTAAAAGGTGTTTTTTCAAATGTTAATAAAATATATTAATCTATAAATTAGTGTATGCTTACATAGAATAAAACAGAACATTTTAAGATAATACAGTTTGTTACTATAACATAGGCTTTAATCTAAAATCTGAGATATCTATTTTTAAGATTCTTAGTCTTTAAAAATATTAAATTTAGTAATTAGGTATTTAGTATCTACCTTTTCTGACATAAAGATCTGTTTAAAACTTCTATGTAGTAATAAAAATGAGTTATTCTACTACGGCACCACCAATAAATGAAGTACATCCTTAACATACATTCATTACCCTGAACAAAGAACTGAAGGAAGAAAGGGAGTGAGTCACATGAAAAGCTATGGGAGGGATGTCAGGGGGAAAAAGGGGTGTTTTGTTTTGGACTTGTAAAATTTGTGATGCCTTTCATGTTCAATCATTTTATGACTATATACCAAGCAGAGGAAAAGTTGGTTTGTATTTATTATATCATTTAATTTTCATAACAAAACAATAAACTTCAGATTACTATTCTTTCCAATTTTTAGAGGACAAAGCTGAGGCAGATATAGAATAAGTAATTTGTCAAGGTCATGCAGCTTGTATATAGGAAAAGCAGAATGAGGACTTAGGTCTGTGGTCTCAAAGCCTGTATGTTCTCCTGTGCAATATAATATCTTAACTACATTATGTTCAAATAATCAAATCCAACAGACAATGATGTAATTTTGACAAGTGAAAAAACTGATAAAACTCTTATTCTCATCAGGATTTCCTAGAAAGCTCATCAAATCGAAAGAGAAAAATTTGCACTCCACTCCTAAAATTAAAATGCTTAACAATTGAAACTTTTAAACTATAGAATTGGGGATAGAGTGCTTTTTTCCAATCTTTTAGAAATGAGCTAATTCCTTCCAGAATATTTACTCCAACTAATTGTTGTCACAAAATGGTAGCTCATACAAAGTTATATATGGTTTAAGGATTCAAGATGGTGATGGTAGAGGTGAGACAGAGAACTCCTCCAAAAACCACAGATAGTGTTAAAATATAGTTAATCTAACTAACCCTAAAATAGCAACAGGAAAGAAGGCTGCACCAGACTGCATACAGACCTCATGAACAGCACAAACCTCAGAAAACAGGGTAATGTATGAAAGCCTTGATCCAGTGGGACCCGAACTTTCCCCACCCCAGCTCACCAGCGGGTGGAAGGGAAATGGAGTGGGGGAAGGGCTGGAAGCCTGGGACTGTGAACACCTAGCCCAGGAGATCTGCTTTGTGAGCAGAAATCTACATTCTGTGGTGCTCTGGAGGATTGGGAGCTGTGACAGGCAGACTGCTTGAGAGAAAGATTCTGGCTGTTTGTGGAGGACACGATCCAAACCCAGCTGCTCTGAGACAAGGGAAAGTCAGGCGGTCTGAGAGGCTTCCTAGCAGCGAGAGGGCTGCTGAAGGGGCTGGGTTTGCACGGGGCTGGGTTTGCACGGAGCTTGCTGCGCGGGAGAAAGGAAAGGGGGAAAAAATTGTTTGAGCACGTTCTGCCCACCAGGTTGGAAACTTTGGGGAGCTTCAGGTGCTACATGCACCTGGCTGGCTACTAAGCTCCAAGGCCCCCACTGTGATACACAGGCTGCTGAGCCTTCCTCCTGGTCTGACAGCACCAGCTCGAAAACTGGCAGTCACTGCTCTCAGGCCAGGCAGAGAGAGGCCTCACCTACAACAGCAAGAGATGCCCAGCACAGAGGCTTACACCTGTGTGCTCATTCCACTGGCTGTTATACTGGAGACAGGAAGGGCAGAAATGAGTCAGGCAACAGATTTTTCCTGCCCCCAGGCCCCAGCTGTGCTCCTATGACCCACAACCTCACTCTAGTGGCTGAGAGGCTCCACAGACTGCAGCTTCTGGGCAATAGAGGGCACCACACAGAAATATGAAATGTCAAAAGAACATGGTACAGACCAAAATCTCCCAAACCCCAGAAAAAAGGCTAATTGAAACTGAACTCACCAAACTTCCTGAAAGAGAGTTCAAAATAAAAATCATAAACAGGCTTATGGAGGTACAGAAAAATATTCAAGAACTCAGGAACAAATTTAAGACTGAGATTGAATCATTAACAAATTCCATATCTGAAATGAGATATACAAGAGGGATTTAAAAGTAGATTAGATGCAGTAGAAGAGACGGTAAATGGAATAGAAATTAGAGAAGAGGAATACAAAGAAGCTGAGGCACAGACAAAAAAAAGGATCTCTAAGAAAGAAAGAATATTGAGAGAATTGTGTGACCAATCCAAATGCAACAATATTCACATAATAGGGGTACCAGAAGAAGAAGAGAGAGAGAAAGGGATAGAAAGTGTCAAGGAGGAGGTAATTGTTGAAAAATTCCCCAATTGGGGAAGGAGAGTCTCTCAAGCCATTGAGATGCACAGATCTCCCAACACAAGGGACCCAAGGAAGACAACATAAAGACATACAATAAATAAAATGGCAAAGATTAAGGATAAAGACAGACTTTTAAAAGCAGATAGAGAGAGTAAAAAGATCAAATACAAAGGAAAACCCATCAGGCTATCATCAGATTTCACAAAAGACACTTTACAGGCCAGAAGGGAATGGCATGATATATTTAATGCAATGAAGCAGAAGGGCCTTGAACCAAGAATACTCTACTGGCAAGGTTATCATTTAAATGTGAAGGAGGGATTAAATAATTTTCAGATAAGCAAAAGCTGGGACACTTTACCTCCCACAAACCACTTCTACAGTGCATTATGGAGGGACTCCTATAGATGGAAGTATTCCTAAGACTAAATAGATGTCACCCAAGGGATAGACAAAAACTACAGCATATGATTCATAACATACAAAGAATGGACAAGGAAGAAAAAGAGAAAAAAAAAAGAATCTTTAGGTTGTGATTGTAATAGCATATGAAGTGAGTTAAATTAGACTGTTAGACAGTAAGGGAATTATGCCTGAACCTTGGTAACCACAAGTTTAAAGCATTAAATGGCAATAAGTACATACCTCTAAATAATCACCCTAAATATAAATGGTCTGAATGCACCAATCAAAAGACATAGAGTCACTGAATCAAAAAAACAAGACACATCTACATGCTGCCTAAAAGAGACTCACTTCAAACCCAAAGACATACACAGACTAAACTGACACGATAGAAAAACATATTTCATGCAACTAATAGGGAGAAAAAAGAAGGAGTTGCAGTACTTGTATCAGACAAAACAGACTTCAAAACAAAGAAAGTAACAAGAGACAAAGAAGGACATTACATAATGATAAAGGGGTCAGTCCAACAAGAGGATATAACTATTATAAACATCTATGCACCCAACACAGGATGACCTACATATGTGAAATAAATACTAACAGAACTAAAGGGGGAAATAGAATGCAATGAATTCATTTTGGGAGACTTCAACACACCACTCATTCCAAAGGACAGATCAACCAGACAGAAAATAAATAGAGACAGAGGCACTGAATAACATATTACAACAGATGGACCTAACGGACATCTACAGAACACTCCAACCAAAAGCAACAGGATACACATTCTTCTCAAGTGCACATGAATCATTTTCAAGAATAGATTATAACTAGGCCACAAGGAGAGCCTCAGTAAATTCAAAAAGATTGAAATTGGACCAACCAGCTTTTCAGATCACAGAGGTATGAAACTAGAAATAAATTACTCAAAGAAAATGAAAAAGCCCAAAAACACATGGAGGCTTAATAACATGCTCCTAAATAATCAATGCATCAATGACCAAATAAAAACAGAGATCAAGGAATATATGGAGACAAGTGACAACAATAAATCAAAACAGCAAAATCCGTGGGACACAGTGAAGGCCATGCTAAGAGGGAAATATATTGCAATACAGGCCAACCTCAGGAAAGAAGAGCAATCCTAAATGAACAGCCTAAACTCACAATTAATGAAACTAGAAAATGAAGAACAAATGAGGCCCAAAGTCAGTAGAAGGAGGGACATAATAAAGATTAAAGCAGAAATAAACAAAATTGAAAAGAATAAAATAATAGAAAGAATCAATGAAAGCAGAAGCTGGTTCTTTGAGAAAATAAACAAAATAGATAATGCCTAGCCAGACCTATCAAGAAAAAAAGAGAGTATACACACATAAACAGAATCAGAAATGAGAAAGGAAAAATCACTACAGATACCACAGAAATACAAAGAATTATGAGAGACTACTAAGAAAAATTATACACTAACACACTGGATAACTTAGAAGAAATGGAAAACTTTCTAGAAAAATACAACCTTCCAAGCCTGACCCAGGAAGAAACAGAAAATATGAATAGACCAATTACCAGCAAAGAAATTGTATTGGTAATCAAAAAACTACCAAAGAACAAAACTTCTGGACCAGATGGTTTCACTGCTGATTCATCAAACACTTCGTGAAGACCTAATACCCATTGCCCTTAAAGTTTCCAAAAAGTAGAAGAGGAGGGAATACTCCCAAACTCATTCTACAAGGCCAACATCACTCTAATAACAAAACCAGGCAAAGACACCACAAAAAAAGAAAATTACAGACCAATATCCCTGATGAACAAAGATGCAAAAATACTCAACAAAATATTAAAAAACCAAATTCAAAAATACATCAAAAAGATAATCCATCATGACCAAGTGGGATTCATCCCAGGGATGCAAGGATGGTACAACATTCAAAAATCCATCAACATCATCCACTACATAAACAAAAAGAAAGACAAAATCCACCTGATCATCTCCATAGATGCTGAAAAAGAATTCAACAAAATTCAACATCCATTCATGATAAAAACCCTCAACAAAATGGGCAATTACCTTAACATAATAAAGTCCATATATGACAAACCCACAGCCAACATTATACTTAACAGCGACAAGCTGAAAGCTTTTCCTTTAAATTGTGAACAAGACAAGGATGCCCACTCTCCCCATTTTTATTCAACATAGTTTTAGAGGTCCTAGCCACGGCAATCAGACAACACAAAGAAATAAAAGGCATCAGGACTGGTAAGGAAGAAGTCAAACTGTCCCTGTTTGCAGATGACATGATAGTGTACATAAAAATCCTTAAAGAATCCACTCCAAAACTACTAGATCTAATATCTGAATTCCGTAAAGTAGCGGGGTACAAAATTAATACACAGAAATCTGTTGCATTTCTGTACACTAACAGTGAACTAGCAGAAAGAGAAATCAGGAAAGCAATTCCATTCACAATTGCATCCAAAAGAATAAAATACCTAGGAATAAACCTTACCAAGGAAGTGAAAGACTTATACTCTGAAAACTACAAGACACTCATGAGAGAAATTAAAGAAGATACCAATAAATGGAAACACATCCCATGCTCATGGATAGGAAGAATTAATACTGTCAACATGGCTATCTGGCCTAAAGTAATCTACAGATTCAGGGGAATCCCTATCAAATACCAGCATCATTCTTCAATGACTAGAGCAAATAGTTCTAAAGTTCATAGGGAACCACAAAAGACCCCTAATAGCCAAAAAAATCCTGAGAAGGAAGAATAAAGTGGGGGGAATTATACTCCCTGACTTCAAGCACTACTACAAAGCCACAGTAATCAAGACAATTTGGTACTGGAACAAGAACAGACCCACAGACAAATGGAATAGACTAGAGAGCCCAGATATAAACCCAAGCATATATGGTCAATTAATATACAATAAAGGAGCCATGGATATACAATGGGGAAATGACAGCCTCTTCAACAGCTGGTGTTGGCAAAACTCAACAGGTACATGTAAGAGAATGAAAGAGGATTGTTGTCTAACCCCATACACAAAAGTAAACTCAAAATGGATCAAAGACCTGAATGTAAGTCATGAAACTATAAAACTCCTAGCAAAAGATATAGGCAAAAATCTCTTGGACATCAATATGAGCAACTTCTTCATGAACATATCTCCCTGGGCATGGGAAACAAAAGCAAAAATGAACAAGTGGGACTATATCAAAGTTAAGAGCTTCTGTACAGCAAAGGATACCATCAAAAAACAAAAAGACAACCTATGGTATGGGAGAATATATTCATAAATGACATATCCGATAAGGCACTGACATCCAAAATATATAAAGAGCTCACACACCCCACCAAACAAAAAGCAAATAAGCCAATTAAAAAATGGGCAGAGGAGCTGAACAGACACTTCTCCAAAGAAGAAATACAGATGGCCAACAGGCACATGAAAAGATGCTCCACATCGTTAATCATCAGAGAAATGCAAATTAAAATCACAATGAGATACCACCTCACACCAGTTAGGATGGCTACCATCCAACAGATAAACAACAACAAATGCTGGCAAGGATGTTGAGAAAGGGGAACACTCCTATACTGCTGGTGGGAATGTAAATTAGTTCAACCATTGTGGAAAGCAGTATGGAGATTCCTCAAAAAACTAAAAATAGAAATACCATTTGACCCATGAATTCCTCTCCTAGGAATTTACCCTAAGAATGCAGCAACCCAGTTGTGAAAAACACATGTACCCCTATGCTTATCACAGCACTATTTACAATAGCCAAGAAATGGAAGCAACCTAAGTGTCCATCAGTAGATGAATGGATAAAGGAGATGTGGTACATATACAGAATGGAATATTATTCAGCCATAAGAAGAACACAAATCCTACCATTTGCAACAACATGGATGGAGCTAGAGGATATTATGCTCAGTGAAATAAGCCAGGCATAGAAATACAAGTACCAAATGATTTCACTCATCTGTGTAGTATAAGAACAAAGGAAAAGCTGAAGGAACAAAACAGCAGCAGACTCACAGAACCCACGAATGGACTTACAGTTACAATAGGGAAAGTGACTGGGAGGGTGAGTGGGAAGGGAGGGACAAGGTGGAAAAAGGGCTATTACAATTAGCACACATAATGTAGTGTGGGGAGCATGGAGATACGGGGAAGGCAGTATAACACAGAGAAGAAAAGTAGTGATTCTATAGCATCTTACTATGCTGATGGACAGTGACTGTAGTGAGCTATGTGGGGGGGACTTGATAATAGGGGGCGTCTAGTAACCATAAATTTGCTCATGTAATTGTACATTAATATAGCAAAATAAAAAAATAAAAAAATTAAGTTATATATGGTTTCGTATTCTTATGCAATAGCCCAGTGCTAAATAAATGTAACTATGCAGTCTATATAATATGATTTTATAAGTACTGGAATAAATTAGTGCAAAATACACCATGTGTTTATATCCCCAGAGCAAAGCTCTCTGATAGAAGTAGTGAAACAAAAGGATGACAGGGATAATTGCAGACTGATTTCTCAGCTAATGTACAGTAATTTTAAAAAGTAATAATGATACAATAATTCATTAAACTGTAAGGATTTGACTATTTCAACTAATTTCATTCCTGAAGAGAAATCATAGGCTTTGGCTATTCAAATGAAATTAAACAGACCAATACTGAATAACTGTTAGTCTCATTTATTCCTATTTGTCTATTGTGCAGATTTTTGTGGAAGGGCCCAAACAACACTTGCCAGGTGTTAATTCAATTTCTGGTACACTCTGTTTGTATGGTTTTGCTTTTCCTTTAATTAAATTGGTTAGTATTGGTGCTGCCAAAATTTGCTCTATTTTGTACACAAATTGCAGTATAGGACTTTTAATACCTTGAAATAGGAACACTGAAAAGAGAGGTAAGTTATTTTAAGGACACATTCCTCCATCATGAAAAATTGGTCACAGTATAAGAACAAGGGATTTCTGGGAAAATGATGAAAGTAGTATATTAAATCTCCTCAAACACTCTTATAAAAGCAGACAGAGCAACTTAATAGTAAACCAAAATTGATGGACCACATTTACAACAAAATTAGGTTACAAGGTATCTTTACACACCCAAAATACAGTGAATAGAAGAAAATATGAAAGCTGGAAGCCCTGAGTTGTCTCAGCTTTTGTGGAATAGAAGCATAGAAACATTCAGGGATCTTAACAGCTGAGTACAGGATATTCACCAGGAGCCAATTTGCAGCTAAAACGAAGTGGGATTTTGCCTAACACAGCAATGATCTGTAGGAAGGTCTGAAGGGACTAGAGCAGTGTAGCCCCACTGAATTCTTGAAACTGATAAAGCACAGAGCCCTTCCAGAATAGTTCCATGCTGGGCGTGGCGGGGGGGGGAACTTATTGAGAACTTAATTACTTATCAGGATGAGGGCAATAGAAATGAAGAAAAGAAAGTCTAGATAGAAGTGGGGGAGGGGAACTGACATAAAAGAATCTCAAAGTTTTAAATACTAACTGAAAAAAAGAGAAGAGAGAACTCTGACATTAGAAAGTTATTCTGAAATAAACTGTCAAAAATCCAGAAAATTTATAAAAATTCAAATTTTCATATGAAAATAAGCATTGAATATATAGCTATTTAGAACTAAGACTGATGAGATAATACAAAATACAACTGCTATATGCTATGGCAAGTAGATAAGAGTAAAATTCGAAATAATGAAGACAAAAATAACAAACAGCAAATCTTTTCAATGTGCTGACATCATTTTAGTTTTGGAAATATTTGCACTGTTATGTAGAAACTAACATGGGTGTGATGTGGGATATGATAAACAAGTACCAACTGAACAAGTAACAATGGATTCTTGGAGAAATGACTGATTCCAGTTATGTGGGTAAAACTGCAATATTTCCAGAATCTCTTGCCTGGCCTGGCCTTAGTTCATCTCCATATCAATATGTGTTTCCAAGGTGTGGAGAGAAGTAGACCACATCCATATCAGTAGGTGATTACATGGGGGAACAAGGGAGTATCTGGACAGGAAAGGTTGGGTGAGGGCCTTTCTTCTGCATCAGGGTCATGAGAGACATGGGCGAGCAGAAGTGAATGACAGCATGTAAGCAATAAACAGGTTTCTCTTACTGTATTTTTCCCTTCGACTGATTTAGGTTTCAAAGTTATTTTGCCCCAGGCCAGGAAAATATTTCCCTCCCACAGTTACATCTGGCAGTAGTCGGCAGGACCTCAGAACCTGAAATCTGTCTTCATGGGTGCGACCCTTGGGCAGGCTGACCCTAGAGATGATTGGAAGATGCCCTGAACCCCACTGTGGATTGTGGGGAGGTCCCAGTGGCTACAGCGGTGGAGGGTGCAGCTTCACCCAGGAGTCCCCTATCTGTGGAGCTTCCAATTGGGGAGCCTCTCATGGGGAATTGGTCGAGGGTAAAGCACCAACCTAGAGGGGTGGGGCCTTCCCCAGAATTGGGGAAGGGTGGAGACACCAGAAGCTGTAGAATTAACCCTCTGAGATAGAAGACTGCTTAGATGCCCTGCATGGCCATGTATCAGCTGGGATTGTGGGATGTCTTTTTCTTTAAGACGTCTGCATATATGAATTTTATAAAATAAAATGGCCTTTTATATTTAGTGTGGGTATGAGTTTTATTTAAACATTATATCAAATAATTCTTACATCAATAAATATGCATCTAAAAGATATTTAAAATGCAGTAGCCTATTAAATGGCTACAATTATTTTATTGTAATTAAATTCATTATTACAGACCATTCATTTTTTAAGCATTATAAACTGTGATATAATGGCCATAGCTAAAATTTGCAATATATATATTATTTGCAATTACTGGGCTACACGATGTGAAAAAGATAAAGACTTGGTTATGTATTGATATAATGCTCCCCTAGAAATTTTGTGTCAATTTATACTTTATGTTCTTTCCCATATTCTTCAATTTGCCAACTGCTTATAACCTTTAAATTTTTCATAATTTTTCTATTTGCCTAATATAGTCTCATTGCTGAAAAATTAAAAACAAATGAAAACTTAAAACTAAATTTTAAAACCAGGGATTTGAGATGGGTTGCTGAGATACTTCCCTGAACCCTTATCATTATGAACATGTCATCACAGATGACTCATCAGTCTTTGGTCAACTGATGTCTTAAATGCTATCTTCTTATCATTTGATTATTAGGATAAAGTGCAATTTTTTTTAATTATGGGGAAAAAACATGAGATCTACCCACTTAAATTTTTTAGCATAATATATGTTATTGTTGGGTACAGGTATAATCCTGGGCAGCATACCTCTAGAGCTTATTCATTTTGCTTGACCAAAACATTATGCTCATTGATTAGTAACTCCCCATTTCCTTCCTCCAACCCCTGGCGCCATTGTTCCACTTTTTGAGCCTGTGAGTTTGATTATTTTAGATACCTCATATAAGTGGAATCATGCAGCATCTGTCCTTCTGTGACTGGAATATTACACTAAACATAATGTCCTCAAGATTCGTTCATGTTGTCACATACTGAAGAATTTTCTTCTTTTTAAGGACTCAATAGAATTCTATTGTACACATACACAATTTTCTTTATCCATTCCTCTGCCCTTAGACACTTAGGATGTTTCCACATTGAAGTTGATTTTTATAGATATATTCTATTTTGTTGTTTGTTTCCACATCTTGCCCATTTTTCTTTAAAGTATTTCTTTTTTATCTTATTATTTCAAGAATTCCTTATACGTTTAATGTGTAAGTCTTCTATCTGCTCTGTAGAACTTCCAAATGGTTGGCCTTCAACTTAAAAAAGTTTTTCCTCATGCAGTCAGGGTCCATGTAGTTAGCATTGTTTCCCAACATAGTCTCACGTTGTTTTTGTTGGGTATTCTGCTTTTCTCTCATATTTGCTACTGGGAATTTAACTTTTATTTATTTTCATTTTCAAATATTAAAGATCTTGGAAATTTGTTTTTAATGCATGGTGTGAGATGGGAAAAATCATACAAGTATTACTAAAATTTTTCCAATTTTTCTTCCAAATTTCAAGTCATTTACAAAATAAATTTGAATATTTAGACATTAATGGTGAAATAAAAAGCACTTGACCATATTAATTCTGTCAGTTCTCCCAATTATTTTTCCCACTGATTAATTTATTATTTGACTAACTGATTAAACTGACATAACTTTTTTTGGTATAAACACAATCTATGCATATGCTGGTAACAAACACCTGAGATTTGTTTATTATAGGAAGTATATCATTTAAACTAATCAACAAAATTATATGGAATGTGACACAACATTTGAATTAGATATCATTACAGGTAGTTCTCTTTTCTATATCAAATATTGTTGAAAATAACTATGAAAGCTAAATATTTTATTTTATAATTGAATGATAGATCAGCAAACCATCAACTGTACTCTGTTACAGAGCTCTTAAACTGTGATAATATGTTCTAGCATCCCATACATATTCTTTAATATTGTTCTTTTCTCTTTTCTAGTTCACACAGAGACAATCACATTAAGTCTAAGACTCAAAGGGCTGAAACTAAAGAGTTGCTTCATTTAGCATTCTTACTGATTTCCATCTTTGTCACAACTGCATTTATTTATGAGATCCATTTATAACTAGCATAAGCACTTCCATTTTTTAATTTTCCAGTAATTTATATAAAATAAGGGAAAATTCAATAAAATATCCAATTAATTGCACAAATCACAAGCTGTTAAATATAGAGAGATGATGACACTACAATAAGCAAAATTTTGGCTCACTGTCAGTATGACCAAAGCACAAAAGCTCAAATTTGCAAACAAGACATGGTTTAGGAGTGACAATATATAATGCAATAATGTGTGAATTCTAAAAATTCAAACATAAAAAGCAATGTTTAGAAATAAAAGTTATATTCCAAGTGTGATGGCATATTAATTTTGAGAATACAACAGAAAATTAAAATACTTATTTGAATAGTATATAATTATCTATGAATTATTAGACTGTAATTGAAGAAAAACATAAAATCCATCCATCCTATCTTAATTCACATCTCCTAATCTTCTTAATCTCAATAAATTACATCATCATTCAGTTGCTCAGGTTGAAAACTTTGACGTTATTTAATTCCTCACTTTTTCTCACATCCCACACGCTATACAACAATAAACCTTCTTGTTTTTACATTGAAAATATACCCAGACTCTGGCCACTTTTCACTCTTGTCCCAACAACTGTTTTCCTTTGCATCCACTGCATCTATTGGCCACCTAAATGGTTCCCTGCCATTGTTCTTGCTTCCTTACCAGAGAGTTCCAATGTTAACACAGCAGCTATATCTAGTCTTCTAAAATGTAAAACCTATCTTGCGACCTCCATCCCTAACATTTTCTAGTGGATTTCTACTTCATTCAGAGTAAAATCTACATCAGTTACAGCAGCCCATGATGCTGTAAAATCGCCTTTCATTACATCTCTGATCTGACCTGACTGCCTTACTCCCTTGCCAACCGCCCCAGCCGCACGGGCCTGCGTGCTAACCCTTGAACATGCTAGGTAGGCTTACTGTGCGGTCAGCCTGGGGCTAGCTATCTTTTCTGCGACTCTTGGCTTGTTTTCTTCTTACTTCCATTATTTATGAAAAATACCTTCTTTTTTCGTTAGGCCTCCCAAGCCGACCTCATTGAAATGGCAACACCACGTCTACTGACGCGCCTTCTCACACAGCATTACCACAATCCGATACATTCCTTTCCTTACTTATATGCATCCGGCTTGTGTCCACACAAGAACCTAAGCTCCATGACACAGGCACGTTCCTACTTTGCTCACCAGCCCGACACCTGCATTCGGGTCTGAGACCTAGTGTCCTCGCCATGAATATTCATGGCATGAACGGAAGACTGTTCATTTACTAGCACACTGTTCAAGTGGCAGCAGTTCACCGAGGAAGGCCCGCGAGGCCGCGCTGGCGCTTCCGTCGGGCGATCCAGAGGCCCCAGGGCTCCCCTTCTCCGCTCGCCCCTCGCCCGCAGGCCGGCTCCCCCCGCCTACCTGGGGACGCGGATCCGCCCGCGGTCCGGGGCCGGCGAGCTTCCCTCTCACACCCTGCGCCGCAAGCGCACCTTAGCGTTGGCGAGGAGGAAACACCGTCCCGGCCCAGATGGAGCCGCGCGTGCCCGGCTTGCGTCCTCGGCACAAACGGGGCCCAAGGCCACAAAGGCGCCGCTGGTCGCGAAAGGCCGGAGAGCGGTCACGTGTCCCCGAGTGCCCGCCGGCTCCGGCCTTCCCTCCACAGACGAGGCGCCCCGCCCGGTCAGGTGTGCGCTTGTTTTCTCTTCCTTGCTCTTTATTCTTTATCCCATAAAAACTTATTGCCTTCTGACATGTTTTCTCTTCCCGTGAAGGACACTGTGCACTTCATGAAGTGTTAAGTAAGGTTTGTCTGTATCGCCTCAGTTGTCCTCTTTAATCATTTTTAACAGCTTTGGACGAGGAGGAATGGTGCCAAGCCGACCGCCGACTGGACTAGGCGCGCACAGACGACGCGCGGGCTCGAACTCTCTGCTGTTCCCCTGCCTCCGCGCACTGCCATCGGCCTCGGCTAGGTCGGCGGGACCCGGACACCGCCCCGAGGACAGCGCTCAGCCACAAACGGTATTAATATGTCTATCGATCTGTCATCCATCCAGCGACCTACCTGACGACCTACTTACCTAACCTAATCTCCCCACCTAATCTGTCTTGTTCCCAGAAACGCTCTGAGCCCACAAAGGTTCTGGGATTTACTAAAATTTATTAAAACGTTCGAGTTTCCAGAATGTTCCTGGGGTTTGTTAAAGAAAGAAAATATTCAAATGACATGGGTGATTTTTTTTACTGTGTTTTTTTTATTTTGGTATCATTAATGTACAATCACGTGAACAACATTATAGTTACTAGACCCCTTTTTATCAAGTCCCCCGCACATACCCCACTACAGTCACTGTCCATCAGCATAGTAAGATGCTATAGAATCACTACTTGTCTTCTCTGTGTTATACTGCCTTTCCCGTGGTCCCCCAGTGCTGCATTACTTATGTTAATCGTAATGCCTCTTTACCCCCCTTGTCCCTCCCTTCCCACCCATCCTCCACAGTCCCTTTCCTTTTGGTAACTTTAATCCTTTCTTGGGTTCTGTGAGTCTGCTGCTGTTTTGTTCCTTCAGTTTTTCCTTTGTTCTTATACTACACAGATGAGTGAAATCATTTGATACTTGTCTTTCTCCACCTGCCTTATTTCACTGAGCATAATATTCTCTAGCTCCATTCATGTTGTTGCAAATGGTAGGATTTGTGTTCTTCTTATGGCTGAATAATATTCCATTGTGTATATGTCCCACCTCTTCTTTATCCATTCATCTACTGATTGACACTTAGGTAACGTCCATTTCTTGGCTACTGTAAATAGTGCTGCGATAAACATAGGGGTGCATCTGTCTTTTTCAAACTGGGATCCTGCATTCTTACAATAAATTCCTAGGAGTGGAATTCGTGGGTCAAATGGTATTTCTATTTTTAGTTTTTTGAGGAATCTCCATACTGCTTTCCACAATGGTTCAACTAATTTACATTCCGACCAACAACGTAGGAGGGTTCTCCTTTCTCCACATACTTGCCAACGTTTGTTGTTTGTCTTTTAGACAGTGGCCATCCTAATTGGTGTGAGGTGATAACTCATTGTGGTTTTAATTTCCATTTCTCTGATGATTAGCTATGTGGAACATCTTTTCATGTGCCTGTTGGTCACCTGAATTTCTTCTTTGGAGAAGGGTCTCTTCAGATCCTCTGCCCATTTTTTAATTGGATTATTTGCTTTTTGTTTGTTGAGGTGCATGAGCTCTTTATATATCTTGGATGTCAAGCCTTTATCAGATATGTCCTTTATGAATATATTCTCCCATACAGTAGGATGTCTTTTCTATTGATAGTGTCCTTTGCTGTACAGAAGCTTTTCAGCTTGATATAGTCCCACTTGTTCATTTTTGCTTTTGTGTCGCTTGCCCAGGGAGACATATGCATGAAGAAGTTGCTCATGTTTATGTCCAAGGGATTTTTGCCTATGTTTTTTTTCTAAGAGTTTTATGGTTTCATGACTTACATTCAGATCTTTGATCCATTTAGAGTTTACTTTTGTGTATGGGATTAAACAGTAATCCAGTTTCATTCTCTTACATGTAGTTGTCCTGTTTTGCCAACACCAGCTGTTGAAGAGGCTGTTGTTTCCCCATTGTATATCCATGGCTCCTTTATCGTATGTTAGTTGACCATATATGCTTGGGTTTATATCTGGGCTCTCTATTCTGTTCCACTGGTCTATGCATCTGTTCTTGTGCCAGTACCAAATTGTCTTGAATACTGTGCCTTCATAGTAGAGCTTGAAGTCAGGGAACATAATTCCCCCTGCTTTATTCTTCCTTCTCAGGATTGCTTTGGCTATTTGGGGTCTTTTGTCATTCCATATGAATTTTAAAACTATTTGTTCTACTTCAATGAAGAATGCTGTTCGTATTTTGATATGGATTGCTTTGAATCTGTAAATTGCTTTAGGCATGATGGGCATTTTGACAATATTAATTCTTCCTAGCCAAGAGCATGAGATGAATTTCCATTTATTAGTGTCCTCTTTAATTTCTCTTAAGAGTGTCTTCTGGTTGTCAGGGTATAGGTCTTTCACTTCTTTGATTAGGTTTATTCCTAGGTATTTTATTCTTTTGTATGCAATTGTGAACAGAATTATTTTCCTGATTTCTCTTTTTGCTAGTTCACTGTTAGTGTATAGGAATGCAACAGATTTCAGCGTATTCATTTTGTATTATGCAGCTTTGCTGAATTCAGATATTAGACCTAGTAGTTTTGGAATGGATTCTTTAGGGTTTTTTATGTACACTATCATGAAATCTGCAAACAGCAACAGTTTGACTTCTTCCTTACCAATCTGGATGCCTTTTATTTCTTTGTTTTGTCTGATTGCCATGGCTAGGACCTCCAGAGCTATGTTGAATGAAAGTGGGGAGAGTGGGCATCCTTGTCTTGTTCCCAATCTTAAAGGAAAAGTTTTCAGCTTCTCGCTGTTAAATATAATGTTGGCTGTGGGTTTGTCATATATGGCCATTGTTATGTTGAGGTACTTGCCCTCTATACCCATTTAGTGGAGAGTTTTTATCATGAATGGATTTGAATTTTGTTGAATGCTCTTTCAGCATCTATGAAGATTATCGTGTGGTTTTTGTCTTCTTTTTGTTCATGTAGTGGATGATGTTGATGGATTTTTTATGTTGTACCATCCTTGCATCCCTCAGATGAATCTCACTTGATCATGATGGATAACCTTTTTGACAAATTTTAAAATTCGATTTGCTAATATTTTGTTGAGTATTTTTGTGTCTATGTTCATCAGGGATCTTGCTCTGTAATTTTCTTTTTTTTGCGATGTCTTTGCCTGGTTTTGGTATTAGAGTGATGTTGGTGTCAAAGAATGAGTTTTGGAGTATTCCCTCCTCTTCCACTTTTTGGAAAACTTTGAGGATGGGTATTAGCTCTTCACTAAATGTTTGATAAAATTCAGCAGTGAAACCATCTGGTCAAGGTGTTTTGTTCTTAGGTATTTTTTTGATTACCAATTCAATTTCTTTGCTGGTAATTGGTCTATTCATATTTTCTGTTTCTTCCTGGGTCAGCCTTGGAAGGTTGTATTTTTCTAGAATGTTTTCCATTTCTTCTAAGTTACCCAGTTTTTTACCATATAATTTTTCATAGTATTCACTCATAATTCTTTTCTTTCTGTGGTATCCATAGTGATTTTTCCTTTCTCATTTCTGATTCTGTTTGTGGGTGTAGACTCTCTTTTTTTCTTAATAAGTCTGCTAAGGGTCTATCTGTTTTCTTTATTTTATCAAAGAACCAGCTCTGGCTTTCATTGATTCTTTCTATTGTTTTATTCTTCTAAATTTTATTTATTTCTGCTTTAATCTTTATTATGTCCCCCCTTCTACTGACATTGGACCTCTTTGTTTTTCCTTTTCTAGTTTCATTAATTGTGAATTTAGACTGTTCATTTGGGATTGTTCTTCTTTCCTGAGGTTGGCCTGCATTGCAATGTATTTCCCTCTTAGCACGGCATTTGCTGTGTCCCACAGATTTTACAGTGTTGAATTATTGTTGTCATTTGTCTCCATATATTGCTTGATCTCTGTTTTTATTTGGTCATTGATCCATTGATTATTTAGGAGCATGTTATTAAGCCTCTATGTGTTTGTGGACTTTTTGTTTTCTTTGTGTAATTTATTTCTAGTTTCATACCTTTGTGATCTGAGAAGCTGGTTGGTACA
Source organism: Smutsia gigantea (assembly GCA_032199065.1). NCBI lineage: Eukaryota > Metazoa > Chordata > Mammalia > Pholidota > Manidae > Smutsia > Smutsia gigantea. Next base: position 162,536 of record JAVSCE010021893.1, on the reverse strand, counting down.
ATTTCCTATTTTTTGAATTTACTGAGGTTCTTTTTGTGGCCTAGTATATGATCTATTCTTGAAAATTTTCCATGTGCACTTTAGAAGAATGTGTGTCCTGTTGCTATTGCATGGAGTGTTCTGTAAATATCCATCAGGTCCATCTGTTCTAATATGTTTTTCAGTGCCTCTGTCTCTTTATTTGTTTTCTGTTTGGTTGATCTGTCCTTTGGAGTGAGGGGTGTGTTGAAGTCTCCTAAAATGAATGCATTGCATTCTGTTTCTCCCTTTAATTCTGTTAGTATATAATTTTTATATGTTAATTATTTAATTATTATATGTAGGTGATCCTGTGTTGGGTGCATAGATATTTTTAATAGTTATATCCTCTTGTTGGACTGACCCTTTTATCATTATGTAATGTCCTTTGTCTCTTGTGACTTTCTTTGTTTTGAAGTCTATTTTGTCTGATACAAGTACTGCAACTCCTGTTTTTTTCTCACTATTAGTTGCATGAAATATCTTTTTCCATCCCTTTACTTTCATTCTGTGTATGACTTTGGGTTTGAAGTGAGTGTCTTGTAGGCAGCATATAGATGGGTCTTGTTTTTTTATCCATTCAGTAATTCTGTGCCTTTTGACTGATGCATTCAGACCATTTACATTTAGGGTGATTATCAAATGTATGTACTTATTGCCATTGCAGGCTTTAGTTTCATGGTTACCAAATATTCAAGGTTAATTCCCTTACTATCTAACACTCTAATTTAACGCACTTTGTATGCTATTACAAACACAACCTAAAGCTTCTTTTTTTCCCTCCTTTTTCTTCCTCCTCCATTTTTTGTATGTTATGAATCTTATTCTGTACTCTTTGTCTATCCCTTGAGTGACCTCTATTTAGTCTTAGGAATATTTCCATCTATAGGAGTCCCTCCAAAATGCACTGTAGAGGTGGTTTGTGGGAGGTAAATTCTCTCAGCTTTTGCTCATCTGAAAATTGTTTAATCCCTCCTTCAAATTTAAATGATAACTTTGCCAGTTAGAGTATTCTTGGTTCAAGGCCCTTCTGCTTCATTGCATTAAATATATCATGCCACTCCCTTCTGGCCTGTAAGGTTTCTGTGGAGAAGTCTGATAATAGCCTGATGGGTTTTCCTTTGTAGGTGATGTTTTTTCTCTCTCTAGCTGCTTTTAAAAGTCTGTCTTTATCCTTGATCTTTGCCATTTTAATAATTATATTTCTTGATGTTGTCTTCCTTGAGTCCCTTGTGTTGGGAGATCTATGGACCTCCATGACTTGAGAGACTATCTCCTTCCCCAGATTGGGGAAGTTTTCAACAATTACCTCCTCAATGACACTTTCTATCCCTTTTTCTCTCTCTTCTTCTTCTTGTACCCCTATAATGTGAATATTGTTCTATTTGGATTGGTCACACAGTTCTCTCAATATTCTTTTATTCTCAGAGATTCTTGTTTCTCCCTGTGCCTCAGCTTCTTTGTATTCCTCTTCTCTAATTTCTATTCCATTTACCATCTCTTCTACTACATCTAATCTGCTTTTAAATCCCTCCATTGTATGTTTCATTTTGGATATGGAATTTCTTAATGATTTAATCTCTGACTTAAATTCGTTCCTGACTTCTTGAATATTTTTCTGAACCTCCATAAGCATTTTTATGATTTTTATTTTGAACTCTCTTTCAGGAAGTTTGGTGAGTTCAGTTTCATTTGGCCCTTTTTCTGGGGTTTGTGAGATTTAGGTCTGAACCCTGTTCTTTTGACATTTCATATTTCTGTGTGGTGCCCGCTAGTGCACAGAAACTCCAGTCTCTGGAGCTGCTCAGCCCCTAGATTCAGGTTGGGGGTCGCAGGGGAGCCATGCTGGTGCCTGGGAAAGAAAGATCTGTTTCCTTATTCCCATCTGTGGTGCCTGTCTACAGTGTCAGAGCCAGTGGGCCAAGCACACACGTGTAAGCCTCTGTGCTTTGCATCTCTAGCTGTTGTAGGCAGTGCCTCCCTCTGGCTGGCCTGAAGCCAGTGCAGTGACTGCGAGCAGGTGCCTGCAGGCCAGTAGGAAGACTCGTCAGGCTGTGTGTCACAGTGGGAGTCCTTGGAGCTGAGTAGGCAGCCAGGGGGATGGAGCGCCTGAAGCCCCTCAAAGTTCCCAGTCAGCTTGGCAGAGCTCACCCAGACAACCTTGTCTAGCTCTCACTTCTTCTGTGCAGCAAGCTCCTTGCAAACCCCACCCCTTCAGCAGCCCTCTAGATGCTAGGAAGCCTCTCAGACCCCCCGCCTTTCCTCTAACACAGAGCGGCCGGGTGTGGATCCCGTCCTCCACAAACGGCCAAAATGTCAGTCTCACAGGTCCTCTACCTGTCCAGAGCTCCCCAATTCCCAGAGCACCACACAATATAGGCTTCGGTTCACAAAGCAGATCTCCAGGGCTAGGTGTACAGCAGTCCCAGGCTTCTACCCCCTCCCCACTCTGTTTATCTTCCTCCCACCACTGAACTGGGGTGGGGGGAAGGTCCTGGGTCCCACCAGATCAAGGCTCTCGTACTTTACCCAGTTTCGTGAGGTCTGCTCTGTTCGTGAGATCTGTGTGCAGTCTGGTTCAGCCTTCTTTCTTCTTGCTGTTTTAGGGTTTGTTGTATTAATTAACTATATTTTTCTACTATTTGTGGTTTTGGGAGGAGTTCTCCGTGTCACTTCTCACACTGCCTTCTTGAATCCTGCTCGTGATTTTATGTATATACATATATATGTATATGTAAAATTGGAACTAACAAATATCCATTAGAAAAACAAAATAAATGCCCTTTATCAGGTTGAGGAAATATTTTTCTGTTCCAAGTTTGATACATTTTATCAGGAATATATCATTTATCAGGATATTGCCAAAATATTTTTGGTGTATTAAGATGATCAATTTTTAAAAAATTTTTTGTTTGTTAATACAGTGAATTACATCAATTGACTTTTGAATGTTAAGTCAACCTTTCATTCCTGGGGTAAAACCAACTTGTTTTTAATTGTCTTTCTTTACTGTTGGAGTCTATTTGCTAAAATTTTATATATAATTTTTGCATCAATATTCATGAGGTATATTGGTCTACAGTTTAATTGTAATCATATTTGACTGGTTTTGTTGTCAGGATAATTCTGGCCTTATAATATAAATTGGGAATTATTCCCTCCTCCTAAATTACCTGTAAAAGTTTGTGTGGAATTGCTATGAATTGTTCTATTATTATTTGATAGAATTTAATAGTTAAGCAAACTAGGCTGGCAGTTTTCTCTGAGGGTGAAAATTTTCTCTACAAATTGAATTTCCTTAATAGATATGGGCTATTCAAATTTTCTTTAACTTCTATAGTTGAGCTGTGGTAGTTGTGTCTTTAAAAGAATTTATAGTTGTAGATTTAATTGGCTGAAATCAATAATATCCCCTTCACATTTTTTTAATATCTGTAGAATTGATGTAGGCCTCTCATTTAAAATGTTGTTAATTTGTGGAGCATTTTGTCCTATCATCCTGTCTAGAATTTTATCAGTTTTATTGATCTCAAAGAGCCATCTTTTGATTTCATGATTGTTAGCATTGTCTTAATTTTGTATTTCATCTATTTTCAATCTGGTCTTTATTATTTAACTTATTCTAATTACTATGACTTTTAATTTTATATTTTCCTTGCTAAGGTGGAAGCTAAAGTCATTTATTTTGAAACCTTTTTTTTATATAGACATTAAAGAATATAAAATACCACCACCTCTTTAGCTATGTTAAAAGATAAACTGAGGCACATTAAAAGTTTCAAGAGTTGATTTGAGCAAACTTCAATTCTGATCAAGCTGCAACAAACTGAAAGTAGTTGGGACCACTCCTCAGACCGGAGCTGGGGAGATTTTTTTATAGAGCAAACCGAGAAGAAAAGCAAGGAAATAATTTGATTGGCTGTCACTTAATTGGTTGCCTCATTTTAGAAGCCTAGTTGGCTGTTTGTGATACATTTTGTTTAACCTTTGTTTTTTGGGTTATCAGGATATTTACAAGATGTTACTCTGGCTTAGGCTTCAGTTTTCCCAAGGCTACCAAGGAGTTAGAGGCACCTCAGTAATGGCCTCCTTGTCTTTAACAGCTACATCCAGTTTTTGATATGTGTGTTTTCATTTTCCTTCAGTTCATAATATTTCCTAGATTTGCTTTTGATCTCTTTTTCTGACCTGTGGATTACTAGAATTGTCTTATTTTAGGCTTAAATTTTGGGGGGAATTTCTAAACATCTATATATTTTGATACATTGTTTTTATTTTTGTGAAGCTTGAAATACCTTCTGTGTTCCCTGGGAATTTTGTTTTTCACTTTTGTATTACAGAGAAGTTATTTTAATCCTTTGAAATGTGTTGACACTCATTTTAATGGTTAGCATATACTCTACTTGGTTAATGCACTATGAGGAGTTTGAAACTTTAATGCTGTGGTTTTACTGCATAGTGTTCTGTAAGTATCAATTAGGTCAATATATTGATAGTGTTTTTCAATTACAAATTTTAAAAATATACTTAATCTATTAAACCCTGAGAGATGGGTTTATATGCCCATAATGGTAATTTTCATAGTTGTTGTTTATTTCAGTAGACAAATAAAATGTTTATTTTTCCTTTAAATCTCTAAAAGCTGCTTCATGGACATATTTACACACACATTTGCAATAGTTTTATCTACTTTGATGAATTGACCCTTTAATCATTAGCATTTTCTTTTCTTTCCTGGTGCTCCAGGTTACTTCTGTTACCCCTTTCAGCTTTGAGAAACTCCTTTAAGTATTTCTTGTAGTGCAGGTTTGCTGCTGACCACTTCTGTTATCTTTATTTTGGAAGAAAATGTTTTTATTTTACTTTTATTCTTAGAGTGTTTTCATGGTATAAAATAATTATTTGATTATGTTTTATCAGTATTTTAATGTTCTGGCTTTCGTATTTTTCTGATGAGAAGTCAGCAGTAATTCAAGGATTGTATCCCTGTATGTAATCTCTCATTTTTGTCTGGCTGCTTTTAAGATATTCCCTTTATATTTAAGTTTTGTCACTTTGATCATTTTGCACATATCATATTTTTCTTCATGTGAACCTGTCCAGGGTTTACTGAGCCTCTTGAGTCAATACACTTATAGCAGTTCCCCCTTATCCATGGTTTCATTTTACTTGGTTTAAGTTATGTAGGTCAGCCATATTCCCAAAACAGATGATCCACCTGACTCATCAGAAAGTCACTAGTATCCTAATGTTCCATCACAATGCCTACATCATTCACCTCACTTTATCTCATCACGTAGGCATTTATCATTTCGTCTCATCACAAGGAGAGTGAGCAAAGTACAATAAGACATTTTGAGAGAGAGAAACCACATTCACCTAACAGTTATTACCATATATTTTTCTGTTTTATTATTATTGTTAATTTCTTACTGTGCCTAATTTATGAATTAAACTTTATCATAGTTATATATGTGTATATATATATATACATAATGTATACACACACACACATATATAAACATAGTGTGTGTGTGTGTGTGTGTGTGTGTGTGTAGTTCAGTATTGTCCACTCACAGGCATCCACTGGGAGTCTTGGAAGGTATCCCCTGGAGATAAGGGAAGTTTATTATAATTATATGTCTTTATTTTTGGAAAAATTCTAGCTTTCATATTTTTATATACTGAAATGTATTTTCTACCCATTTATTCTGTCCACCTTCCACTATTCCTCTTAAACATATATTATACTTTGTATTATATTCCCTCACGTTCTTCAAATTTTTTCCCACTGTTCTTCATATTAGTTTATTTCTCTTGATATCTCTTCAAGTTCACTACTTTTTCTGTCTTAATTCCATTATGCTGTTAAGGACACACCATACCTTTTTGTTTGATTTTAGATGTAATTTTTTTGGTCCTGGAATTTCCATTTTATATTTTTTCTCTGTTGATATTTCAAATATTTTTATTTTTATGACATATCTTTATTGCACTGAGCATAGGTATGGTAACAATATTAAAATCCTTATCTGTTAATTCCAAAATCTGGGTGATCTCAGAGTTGGTCTCAATTCATTACTTTTTCTGAAAATAAGGGCACACGTTTTTGGTTCACAGTATGTTATGTAATTTTTCATTTAATTTTGGAAACTATTAATATTTTCTTGTGGAGACTCAGAGAATTCTCCAAAGAGTGTTTATGTTTAAGTGTACAATTGTTGTTAATTTGGTTGGACTAAAATTGGAAACTCTGCTCTTTGGTGGCAACCATTTCTTAAGATTTATTTTATTTTATTTTTTATTTTAGCTGGACTGTGCCCTACCCATGCATGACTCAAGCAGTCAACCAAAGGCTTTTTCAGAGTTTATATACACAACATGGGCCTCTGGTTTCAGTCTCACCCACTTTGCCTGCACTTTCTGGTGGCTGTATTTGCCCCAAAATCTTTTGTTTTCTTTCTTGATGTCAGGTAGTTTTTTTATCAAGGTTTCAACCATCCTACATGGAAGTGTGTTCTGTCCACTCGTCGGCTAAAAGCTGTTAAAGAGCAACTTGATCCATGTTTTGACTCTCCTTTCAGAGTATTCTTAATTTTGATCCACTCACCAGTGCCTACAAGTCAGTATATTTTCTCCAGAGATGATAGTTGTTATCTGTGGGGATGTGAAAATGGTTGGAGTTGATTCAGTTTTACTGAAAAAAGAAATCTTGTCAATTTTTGAAATTTGTGCTAGTATAATTCACATAGGGAAGTTATAATGTTTTACTGGAACCACTAGAAATTCCTATGGAGTAAATGAAACCTCAACCATTGTATCCTACCATACCAAAAAATAAATAAAAAGAAAGAAAGAAAGAAAGCAGCTTAAAATGGATAATTGTCCTCAACAGAAATGCTAAAAACAAACTTTGTGTCAAGAAACAGAGGAGAAAATCTTTATGATGTTAGGGTAGATCAAGTTCACATAGGTAGGGAGGAAGAAGCAATACCATGAAAGAAAATATTAATAAATATGTGTGGTACCTAGTCCCCAAGATGGTCCTGGTCATTCCCTGGTACTTCCTGGTATTCATGCCCTTGTGTAATCTCCCTCACATTGTGCTGGGATTGACATATGTGACCAATAGACTGTGGCAGAAGTGATGATGTATTTCTAGATTAAGTTATATCAGAGACTGTGGCTTCTGTCTTGGTCTCTTGCTCTTCCTCTCTCTATCTCCCTCCCTCCTTTGGATGACACTCTTTCAGGGAGTTGAGCAGCCCTACGGAGAAGCCCAGGTAGGAGGAACTGGAGACTGGACAGCAACCATGTGAGTGAGGTTGAAAACAGGCTTTCTAGCTCTAGTCACGTAAGCAGTTTTTCTGCAGATGCATGGGAGGTCAGCCAGAGACACCTAGCTGCTCCTAGATTACTGATCCTCACACCCAAGTAAAATGCTAAGTATTATTGATTTAAGCTGCTAAATTTGGGAGAAATCTGTTACACAGCAATAGATAACTACCAAATGGGATTTCATAAACAACAAAAAATAATGTTCTTTTTAAGAACACTGCTAAGAAAATGAAAAGGCAAAGCACATATTGTGAAAAGTGATTCACAATAAATGTTATGTAACAGAAATCTTGTACCAGAATATAAGAAGGTTGCTTATGACAAAAACCCAATTTTAAAAATGGACAAAAAAATTGGACACTTCATTAAAAAGATATTCAAATGGTCAATAAGGGCATAAAGGGATACTCACCATCATTAATCTTGAGGGAAAGGAAAATTAAATCACAGTCTGATACCACTGCACATTCACTGGAATAGTTAAGTTTAAAAGGCTTGTAATACCAAATGTTGGATAGGACACAGAATAATTGGAATAAGCCTTTGCTGCCAATGGGAATTTAAATGGGCAAACACTTGAAAAACTCTTCGGCAGTTTCTTAAAAAGTTAAATATACACTTACCATATGACCTAGCAAATTCTCTACTAGATATTTACCTGAAGTAATAGAAAGTACATGTCTAAAAAGGATCTGATTGAGAATGTGTTCAGTAAATTTCTTTATAAAGTACTCATACATTAGAATAGTAATTGATATAAGGAACACATAACATGATTAATGTCAAAAACATGTTGAACAAAATAGATGAGATGCAAAAGGCTAACTACTATGTGATTTCATTAAATAAAATTCTAGAATACACAAAACAACAAACTGGTGATGGAAAGCAGTCAGTGGTTACCTGGGAGTGGGGAGTGAGGTTAGAGGAATTGACTGCAGAGAATACGGTGGAATGTTTTTGGATGACAGGATCATCAAGGTACTAGTTCCTTAGGTATATGTATTTGTGAAAATTCACCAAACTGTGCATTTTGTATTATAATTAAGTTGATTTTTTTAAAAGACAAACTTTCTGTAGAGCACATGAAGCTCTGTATCATTATTTCTATTTTGAAAATAAGAGTTTTAATACCTAGTTAAACACTTTTTTCAAGGCTATATTCTGATTTTTAAATATAGGCCTAGGACCTTTTTACAGGTTTTTAATAGATATCTGAAAATATTTTTTACACATTTAAATAAGCTTTAATTATAAATAAACCATGCTTTGTTTTTCCACATTACGTGTGTATGTGTGAGTGTGTTAGATGGCTATGAGTGTATGTATATGGGGGAGAGGAATAGACGAGGTGAAAAAAAGGAGGCTTATTAGCATGAGAAGGAAAAAAATAGATTGTTCTGTGCTAAATTAGAACTAAAGTTTGTCTGGTTTTTTTTTTGGTCTCAATACAAAATTATTCAGAAGCTGGAGTTATTGAAAATTTAAAGAAATACATAAACTTTTCAACATAATGGTGTGAAGCCAGACTACAAAGTTAAATGACAGAGTAATGCTACTAATTTAACTGTATACTTTGCATTTTATTATTATCTTACCAGCTTTTTCTTCATCCTTTGCCTCAAAGTATTTATTTCATGTTTGGAGAAAGAACACTAAGCTTAGATACTGGAGAGCAAGATCTCTGCCACTTAATATTTATAAAATGACTTTGGGCAAATAATTTAGACTCTGTGAATTCAGTTTAATCATTTGTGAAATGGGGAGAAGGAGGTGTTTTGGGCTTCAGTCATGAAGGTGATTAAATGATCTCAAACATTCCCCTAGTTCTGAAGTTTTAGATTTTGTGGTTAAAGTCAGATGTGTTTTATACACATGTGTACATGTATGTATATTTAATACTGATAGAGATCATTCATATTGAATTTAATTTTTATTTGTATTTATATATAAAAATGTACAGGAATTGTTCTTGATTTTGACAGTTTACATATCTAATTCAATGAAGTGTTCATTCCACTAAACTCCAAGTTGCATTTTAAGTATCAGGTGACTAATTTTCTTCCTCCATGAATCTTTGGGTGTAGGTTATAAAATATGAAGGGAAAAACAATCTTCTTATAACCCCTCAACAATTACACAAACAGGTTATTAAAAAGGTAGTTTATTGAATCCTTGTTATTAGTAATATCATTGTTGCTACAGATATACCCACTGCAAAAATCCCTCGTGTTCGGTAAAAAGTGGCATTATTAGAAGTCTGAATAACAAGTGGCTGGTTACTTAGTTGATTTCAAGCATAACAGATGTATTCCCTACACATTTTTAATGACATATTCTTTAGCTTCCTATCCTCAAGTCACTGGCAAATAAAGGTGGCAGCTGAGAAAGGCAGTTGTCAAAAATAAAGCTGGGTTTCTTTTTTTTTTTATTTTAGTTTTAGGTGGGACTTTAGGAACTTATCACAGGTTTCGTGGATTAGTTTTCTAAGAGCAAAAAAGCAAAAATGGAGTTGAAGGATCCAGAAATCTCCAAAATCACTGTTGCCATTCAAGAAAATCATAAGCTAAACCATTTGGTGTTTATAAAAGCATCGGTTGGCAGAGCTTGAAAATCAATATTTCAGAATTTCCAAAGTCAAAGTGAGTGATTTTATGTCATATTAGTCAGCATTGTTGTAAGTCCTTTAAAATACATAGGGCCATAAAGGATGTCAAATGAGATACAGGGGAAACATCTAGTCTGAAAAATAAGATTCTTAAAAGATGCAGACACTACACACAGCCTCATGTTAATGTATATCCTACTTTTTCTCTATTTCCAGGATTTTCTCCTTGTTTTTTTTTAACTTTTTGGCTACTATCTAGTGGTAGTTCATGTAGCCACTGTTGTAAATTAAAACCTACATCTCTCAGTATTGATATGAAAGATGAGAGTGACTCATAATAAATAGCCATTAATATGCCATGTTTTGTAAATGATTTACTAATATACTTCCTATAAACTGCTGATGCATGTTTAGATGTAGATCTTCCTTTGAAACTTTCATGTTACACAAATGTCATCTATGAAAGGTCTGAGGAATTTCAGAAAACAAAAGAAATTCCACAACAATAGATGGCAATATTTTCATGTAGCTTGTTACTTTGTGTATAACAATTTTTTATCTTAATGGTTATAAATTGAACCTTAACATCAAACCTCCTAAGTTGAAATTCTAGCTTCAACACCTTGACTTTGGGCAAGACCTGTAAGCACTGTAAGTCAGTTTCTCTATCTGTATAATGAGAAAATGTTACAAATATAAAAATATAAGAAAATCTCGTATATTTGCTAAGAGGTAGGAAGTAAATAATACCTACAGTGCCAGGTATAATACTGGGGCAAGTAAGGATTAAAAATGTTAACTGGTTTTAGTCGATTTAGGCTGCTATAACAAAATATCACAGACAGGGTGGCTTATAAACAACAAACATATATTTCTCACAGTTGTGGAGGCTGGTATTCAGATGTCGGGGTGCCGTCATGGTCTGGTTCTAGTGAAGGTCCTCTTCCTAGTTGTAGACTTCTTGTATCTTCAAGTGGCGTAAGGGGCTAGAGAGGTCTGTGGAATCTCTTTTGTAAAGGCACAAATACCATTGATGAGGGCTCCACCTTCCAGACCTAATTGCCTCCCAAAGTTCCCACCTCCTAAAACAATCACATGGGTATTAGGATTCCAGTATCTGAATTGAGGGGCAGAAACCAGGGGGACAAACACAAGGACTCAGACCATTGCACCTGTATTATTGTTTTTATTCTGACTTGGTTGTGTCATCATAATATGCATTGTATTATTCAGCAATTACATCATTGATTACAGAATCAGTTTTGTCACCTTATTAAGTAAAATATGGCTGTAGTATTTAACAGAGATTGTATTTCACATTAACTTAATTATCACAAGTTCCTAATAAGTTGTGAAAAGCATTCTTAAATCAATATATTTATAAGATGTAGTTAATATTATAAATTCCATAAAGGAATTTTTTAAAGGTAATAAAAGTACTTTCATTAAGTTAAATGGAAATTTCCAAATTATCCAGTTAAATCTCAAATATCTTTACTAATGAGATACAGTAGCTTTAAGAATGGAAGAATTATGATTTTAATATTAAAACAATAAAAGTGAAGAAAGATAAGATACATCATGAAAGTGTCACAGAAGCAAGTTGAAATAAGGGGCACTGAAGGCCAAGTTAATCACAATGTGGTCAGGCTACTGATTGTGCAGTTAAGTGGAAATGAGAAACTTTTGGGATCAGTTGGGATCAAAATCAGGGCAAAGTCATTCTGTGTTCTGTTCTTTAAATACAAGTATAAGGAAAAAAATAATTTTTCATGCTAATTTTGTGTGAAAATTCAGTATAAGTAGCACAAAACCCAAAGATTAACCTATTCACATAATGACCAAATTTACCCAACACCCTGTGTTTACGTATGTATTGGGGCAGTTTTATGTTTTCACTCTGAATACAGTAGCTCTAAGATGAGTGCCATCTTTCTTTCAAAGATTCCCAAGATGGGCTATCCAGTTAAATTGAAAATCCTTTAAAGCTGAAGACATATTAGAGAAGAGATGTTATGATGAATTATAAAATATGAAGTTCAAAGGGAGGTAAAAGAGTGATCCTTACATCTAACCATTTTCATCTACTGTGATTGCAAATGAAACCTATAGGGGAAAAAATAGGCTTTATAATATCTAAAGGCAAGGCTTTTGTACACCATACAACCCATCTCCTTGATGAAACAAGTTATTTCATAAATGATTCTTTACTTGATATCTCAAAGTGAGAGGTATAGGGATGTTAGACATTGATTGTAATATATGATGCTAGATTAGATCTATCAGTAGATGGCCATTTTAGAGTCTCATTAAATTGTCCAGGAGAATTGTCTTCTGGTTGGCATGTGATGCGAAATCTTAGGCAAGCCTAATTTTTCTTCCTTTATATGTAAAATTTTTTTCAGTCAAATGTGTTTCAACTTTTTCTTCTCCTTCATAGATACTTTTTAAAATGTGTTTCTCCTCTTTTCTCCTGTTTGATTCTCTTACATTGGATTTGCCTGAAATGTTGTAAGTCTTTTTAGGCTACATAAGTAGTTAATATTTCAGTCTGAGAAGTATTTCCAGACTGATATTTGCTTCTTTTCTTGTCACTGAAGTCTCTTTCTCTGGAGTACCACATATACAGAAGGTGGCTATTGTTTTCTGTCTCCCACATCTACTAAAGTTTTGGCAACTGGTTTGTATATATGTTGCTTTTCCACTGCAATAAGATGGTTGGGTGATGTACACAACTACTCTGTCTTTTCTACCGTGCATCACATCTCACATCCTCCCTTCACATGTTAGCCATTATGTTATTAGATCCAATTGGATTATTAGAGCCAGTTAAAGTCTATAGGTAATAAATAAATACACTATTTTCTTTGGACATGCTCTCAACTCCCTTCCATTCTCTACCTTAATTATACTTTCCAAATCCTCCCTACTCCAGTAATTCTGACACTTCTCATTTTAAATTTACAACAGTTGACCTTAAGGGAGACCTTAGTGCTCCCTGACAAAGTTGCCTTTCTGCTCCAGTGTCACTTTGCCATTTGTACTTTTTCCCATTTCTTATGGGTGTGAACACTAGGTTGATGTTGAAGAGAAAAAATGGAATGCATTTTATTTAGCCTCTGTCTCATGGGAACAGCCTATCTTTCCACTCCAAAGAGATTGCAAAGAAAACGAGGCAGCTTCTAATAACAGTGATTATGACATTATTAGTAAGTATTCTACATGGAGTAAAATTCTTTCTTACCTTGTTAAGGCACATATTCTACTTTATTCACAATGTAATTTTTTCAACAACCAGGTGAACATTTGTGAATTGTGGGCATTTATCCAGAAAAGGTTTAAGGACATTTGTTATAACTATACATTATAAAATTATAATTAGCAGGTGAAATAAGGACATAGTTATGGTCATTAACAAATACACTAACAATAGGTAAACTACATTGGAGGAGAGTTGACCAATCTACTTCTGTCAAATTAGTAATGCAAAGTAGATGCTTACATTTCTAGAGACAGATGGAAATTTTATCTTGGCTGGTTTCCCACTAGTTATGATGATTGCAAATGCAATTGCTGTACAAAGAAATTATCCATATGTTTTAATTGTGACACAATCAAAATGGTAATTGACAGTGCAGTGCAAAAGCTATGTATATGATCCCACTATGAGTGCATTTTTAAGTTGCATGATAAAAATCTAATTGTAAACAGTTACAAAAGAACAACAAATAGTAACACATTATTACAAAAATTATTATTATAATTTAAATGTCTGAGGGAGACATTTTTCTATGGAAAACTCAATGTTCGTTTTAACAGAGATGCAGCTGAAGAAAAGCCTTAGTTTTCTAGCATTTAATAGGGTTTAGCATGGATTTAGAAATAAATGACAGCAACATGTTGCCAAAATATTTAATTTTAATAAATTTTTAATACTCTTTAATTTGATCGTTTAATGAACTAACTTCCTGAGATTTTATTAACTCAAGATAATATTTTAAAGAACAAAGTTAAAAATTTTCAGACTCTCTTTTTCTTATTACTCACTCAAAAGACTGAACATTCAGACTACTGGGAATCAGTGATTCATTAATTCCACTTCTAGTAGTTTATTCTACAGAAATAATCTAAATGGATATATATATCCTTACATTCAAAGATGTTCACCATAGCATTATATAAAGCAAACAAAAACAACAAAAAAGTGGTTTTTGAAATTAGAAGCTTTCTGAATGTACAATTCCTGAATGTCCATCATAGAAAAAGTTATTTACATTTTGTTAGACTCTATATTCTGGAAATTATAGACTAATAAAACAATATTTTTAAAGAATTTAGAAATCTTAACATTAGAATGTTAACCAAAGAGAATTTTTTTAAATGTGTATTCTTTAGGTACTCAAGTATTAAACTAACAGTGCTTACCAAGTACCATAATGTTCTGGGAATTCCAAATGCTAATTTATTTAATCTTTTTAATGACCTGTGAGTGAATGTCATTACTGTTTTATCCCCCAGGAACCCTATGACTTGCTTCTACTAGTATTGCCATTTTAAAAATAAGATAAAATTTATTTTTAAATTTTATTCTTGATTTTTGTCACACAACTCTTAAGGAACGGTCAAGATTTAAAGCCTGACAGTCTGTCCCAGAGTCTGTGCTGTGAACCACTAAATTCCATTAAAAATACATAGCAAAAAGAAAGACTAAAAAGAAATATCCTAGACCTATGGTGTTAACAGCAATTATTCATCTCAGATTCTCAAAGGCTTTATTAGTTCTGTCTTTATCCTTTCTCCCCTTCAGCATTAATCTCTCCTGTCTGCTGATTCATTCTCCATTATCCACCATCTTATAGAACCAGATTGCTGAGTTATCAACCATCTTGTAGAACAAAATCAAACAAATCAAAAAATAAATATATTTATATTTTAATTCTGTCTGTTTCAGCAAAACACTTGAAAAAAGGCTGTAGGTGTTTACTCACCTCCCATTCACTCTTCAACCTTTGGAAAATTTGCACTATGTCTTAGCTAACCTGGAATTGCTTTCCCAGAATTTCCTCTCCTACATAGTTCTGGTTTGCATGGGTTGTAAGAGACACTGAGCAAAATTTAGAGGATGGAATGAAATCATGTTCTTTTTCACCCTGGAAGGACGGTGGTGGGATGAGATGCTGCTGCACCTCAGGCAGGGGGTCATTTATCTGTGACTCACCTTGTTGGAATGGGCTGTGGCAGGGCCCACAGCAACTTCAGCTGCTGCCCCATCTTGGGTTCCTCCTCAGCCTTTTGCACTCTTAGCTCATTGACAAAAGCCACCAGCTGTTCCTTCAGGACACCTCTGACATCAAAGCTGGAGGCGTGGATGTGATGGGAGACCAATGTCGTTTCCATTCCCTGCTCATACAGGTCAGTCGTTCTCAGATATTCTAGGTTTTGCCTGTTTCCCTACTTCACATCAAACCAGTTTTCCTTAGCAGCTGTCTGCTTTGCTAATGGCCATGGCTCCACGCAGGGATAGTGTAATGCATTCCCATGATTGGTAGCATTTAAGGCCAATCCCTAGAATAAATTATTTATTTATATAAGTGTTTCTGTTCCTCTGATCAAACTCTGACTGATACAAATCCCTCCAAAAACGAATTTTGTTTCTACAAGCCAATGAAATGTTTTCAAATACCACTTACCATATACCATTTACACCCAGAATTCAGCATATTTGAAACACTGTCTTCTCTTGATTATAGTCACATACCCAGGATTTTCCTCATTCCGCCCAGCTTTTCCTTATTCTCCTGTGTTGGCTTCTCTTCCTGTGGGTAAAATCGTAGTATTTCCAGAATCTCTCGCTAGCTTCAGTGCATCTCCGTATCAACAGGCATTTCTAAGGGGTGGAGAGAGGTAGGTCATCTCCACATCAGTGGGTAATTACCTGGCTGACTGAGGGCTTATCTGGTGGGAGGCTTCGCTTGCTTCTGCCACAGCAGGAAAGAGATGCCCCAGACTGCAGTTTGTAAGCAATAAACTTTATTTCACCCTTTGACTGATTTTGGTTTCAGCTAGGTATTTTGCCCCAGGATTTTCTCTCCCAGGATTTACACTTTCCCACCCAGGTTCTAAATGTTGGAGTGTTTTAAGGCCAAACTCTGTGCTTTCCAAACCATGTCTAAGTGGCTTCATGCACCCACTTCTGTATGCTGATGACTCCCTCACTTGCAGCTTCTTCCACATTCCTTGGGCTCCAGAATTATGTAACCAAAATGCCTACTTGATATTTGAACTTTCATATTGAGCTACATCCTCAAAGGTTATCTGTAAAAATAGAACTCTTGACTCCTTCCCTTCTCTTCTCCCAAAAGCTATTTGATCACATCATCTCTGTCTCAGTGAATGCCACAGACCACCTGGTTGCTTAAGCCACATACCTGGGAGTTTTTCTGAATCATTTTGTGTTTTTATAACTTTAAGTGTAATTCCATAGATACAATGCCTTTGGATGAAAACAGAGTTGATACCCAAAAGCTATTCCCTAAAGTCATTAAATCTGCATAAAAATGCCACTAAAGTTGATTTTTAAGAGCAAAATTCCATGAATTTTGAAATAAAAAATTTGATGAGGTGCTAGAATTTATTTATAAATATTTTATCAATGAATATGCAAAGTTGAAATATATAAATATTAAGAAATTTTGTTTACAGGAAGAAGATATTCCTGCTTTTAATCTATTGCTTACATATATATATATGAGATCTAATAAGTCATTTTACATCTCAAAATCAGTTTTCTCACGGCAAAATGGAGAAAGGAATATTTTCTCTAACTAGGTCATTGATTGGTTATGAAGCTTATGTTAAACTATTTATATGGCAGTAGTTTTAAAATGATAAAACCTATATCATGTTTTGTTATACTGCTGCTAAATGAAAGCTATGATCTTCTATTGTTAATTTTGTGTCTTAAAATTTTATTTTTATTAATACTTATAGTTTCCCATGTCAAAAACCTGGTACCTTAAGCCAGTGGAAACACGGGACTTAAAGATGTCAAGAGATTTGTCAAGAGATTTGACTTACTAGTACACAGTGGATATAGTTTTGTGTTATCTTACACCCAAGGAAATTACAGGCCTTTGAATATGTAACAATTTATAATGTAATGACTGCCAATTGAGGCAGGGTTTTTAGGAGACACTTCTCAGAAGGCCCAACCCAGAGAAATGGACAAGAGTCAGCCTTTCACATTTACCTTCATAAGCCCTTTACTTAACCTGGGCACACTTCCAATCTCAGTGTAGCCTTTCTCTTAATTGTGGATGAATTTGCCGGCATAAAACCTAGCTCTAGATTTGATGCTCCAATAATGTGTTAAGAGCTACAACACTAATATCAATGAATACATCCCCTCAGTGCTTGCTTTATATACATTACTTTCATCTTTACAAAACCCTATGGAGCAGATCCTATCATCATTCTCATTGTATGGGGAAGAAAACGGAAGCAGGCCATTTTCTATGAAGAAATAACTACAGGCGTGAAAGTGGAAGTCCTACTTTTTTCCCCATGTTGCTTGAATGGCTATTTGTATAGGCATTTCCTTTACAAATTATTTTTTCACTCATTAGCATCATTGAGCTTAAACAAATTATATCATTATATGACGGTATCTCTATTACAGAGAAAAAGAATGAAACAAGGACACCATGTTAGATTTATAAAGAAATATTGTCAAAATGGTTAATGTAATTCACCAGCTCAATAAACTGGATTACCTTCTAGTAGGACAAAAGATCAACGGAAGCCTATTTGTATTCATTGGCTGAAGGCTGAAACAGCAACTAGGTAATGTTCTTCCTATCTTTAGGCTCATTAGCCATGGCTATTATATTTGTTGGGTAACATAACATCCAGATGTTTATGGACAGCTCAGCTGATTTTTGCCCCCCATGTACAGATTGAATAGTAACAAGATAGCAGGTGAAAAAAATGCAATTACTAGTCAAGGTTTGAGGCTTACTTTTTTGTTGCTGTCTTTTGTTGTTATATTTTTCAAAATGTTGATATTTTCATAAAACAAGCTTTGAGGACACAGACCACTTCTCTCAGAGATAAGTATGGTACATAGATTTGGCATGCCATATATTTCTTATTTGCATAATGTCCTCATCCATTCACTGTACAGACTTAGGTGATATAGTATTATGCTCCCTCTCTCTGATTATTCCTTAAGCAAATCCAATAGTAAAGACTCTAATAACATATTTTCTCATTAACTTGTCCTTTCTTGTTCTATGATAGAATCACTCTCCTGAAGAGACTATTGTAGGTATTCTTCAGAGTCATTTTATATGTCATTTAATTGAATAATGACACACATTATCTTGTTTTATTTTTTCTAATTTAAAAAATCAACACACATACATATATACATATACTAATAATACTGAAAAGTCAAAATAACATTTAGAAAAAATATAACTAAGGATATTTCCAAAATACAATTATACCACTGTAATGGGTAATCAAGAGTATTAACATTCCCTTTTGTTGGTGGTAATAATTTATAGTATTACATTCTCTCTTTTTAAAAATTATTAAAAGTGTAATTTTAGTCTTGATAGGTTCTTAAGAATAAGGTAAAATGTATTATTAAAGGCCTTCCTTATTTGTGTGTGTGTGTGTGCAAGTGGGTATATTTGGAATGAATGGTATTAAATCTGTCTTCTCTCTATATATTTTTCCTTAAAACAAATTATAAACTTATCATAATCATCCTCATCTTGACATTAAGCATTGATATATTGCCTGATTGCAGATGCCACTCTGGTGGCTACTGAACAATGAGAATTGATTTTAAGTAACTTACCCCCTACGAGTTTGCAGGCTATGGCAGACACCTCTTTCTGGATACATATGTCAAAGAAACAGGGAGTTAGAATAAAAACATCAAATCATGAATAGTTTGTGAAGAATCTCCAGAATAGAGCAGTCAAAGGCACCTGCATGTCAGTATATTTTATAGTCAGGGATCAAAACAGGCACATAATTAAGGTGAAGATCAAGGAGAGTAGCTGTGGGAGCCTGATGTCCTGACTAGGTGATGATTTACTAACTTAATTATTTCAGACTCTTCCCAGGAAAACGGGGGTGTCTGCTCTTTAATAGATGTTGCTCTCAGATGTGCTACTGGGTATTTGCTGACATACACAAATAATTATATCCTATTCAGTTTAAAAATATGTCAGGATATTTGATGGTAGGTTCAAATAAATGCCTTTGGATTCCCTTTGGTTAATTAGAAAATTTACATAGATCACCTTTTCTTTTTCCCTTTCTCATCTCTGGCAGTCAGAAAGCCAAGCTTGCTGGACTGAAAAATACTGAGTTTCTCTAAGATATTTTATTTCAGAGGCATACAAAAATCTAGAGTTGGAAAAACTTTGGTACTTTTAACAAACTTCAACTGGGTTTTAAAAACGAATAATGTCATGAACTAAATACAGATTATTAAATACTTCACTTTTGATTAGAAAGGGAATATAGTGGTAAGCTTTTTAAAATACATATATATACCTGTGTGTAAATATCTGTATTCTGCAAACTTCAGCACATTGAAGACTGCAGTTTTCCATCTCAGAATTGGTAAGAACATAAAGGTTTTGCCAATCATATCTTTGTTATGCACACAAATGAACAGAAAAAGTGAAAGATCAAAGATTTCTCATCAAAAATTAGTTTCCTTTAAAGGAGATTAATAATTTCCTACCATTTTCATTTCACTCTGTAATTCCACTTTTATTTCCTTTAAGAGCATGTGATACTATAATTTCCTTCTCTCTCTCTCCCTCTCTTTTAGCTGTCAAATAATACTGTCAAAACAGGGAGGTTTTACTTTAGACCAGTCATTATAAAAACAGAATGAGAATAGCAAGAAAGTTTAGGCTCAGGTTGGGTTAAGTAAACCTGTGATTGTGTATGGAACATGGGTATTTCCCATTGGAAACTGGATTGTTATTTTAAATACCAGTTGACATTACCAGTACCATTTCAGTGATCACTTTGGTCATATTTGAGGGAGCAGTTCTTTCAAAATGCTATTCCATTTAAAAATAATAAACTTTCTTTTCCCAAATCCTTTTATTTTTTATAAATTTTATCAGGAATCTAGAGCAGTAATAAATGGATTAAAGTAGACTGAGAATTAATTAAATTGGTTTATTCATGTAAAATGTTTCATTAATTGCTTTGTTCGTAGTGAAGAACACAATCTTAGCACCAGAATAACTGAGAAATACTGATTGGCAAAGTGACTTTATCAGACCAGCCAGCAATTCTGGCTTAGTTTCTGAACTCCTTTTATAGTTTTGAGCTATCTCCATAAAGGCGCCTCTCCTGTAACCATAGGAACAATGTCCACTGTGATTTCTTGAAGTGGAAGAACAGCTAGTGCCTAAAGACATCTGTGAGGAATATAGGAACATAATTACATCCTAATTATTATATATGATATCTCACATTGTATATTAGATGTTAATGTCCTCTGTGCCTGAATAAAGAATTAGATTTGTGACCTTTCCTCCACAGATGATTCTGATGCATGATATTGAAAGCAAATTCTTGAGATTTGGGGGGAAGAAAACTAATGAAGGCAATAAAGCCTTTTAATTTTATTCGTTGTGGAGCTTACAAGTTTAAAGCTTTTTTAAAAACTTTGGCTGCTTCAGATACATCTGTTGGTGGGTGAAAACTTAGTGACTTTTGCTTCTGTAAGCTGGGACTCCATTTCAGAACCCCTTTTCAATATATCTTGCACTGGTCATTATAGGTACAATAAATACTTTGAAAATAATGTGCTAGACAAATTAATTTATAAATATTTGTTATGTTATTAATATTTAAATTAAATTTTAATAATTTCACTGTACTTTTCTGTGTACTTATTCCATACGTTAAAAAGTCATGCTTTCCTCAGAAGATACTAACATGTAATTAAATTTAACTTTATAGCTTTAAAGAAATTTGTGTTTGAGTTTTATAGTAGCACATTCTTAATTACTTTATTAAGTCAAGTTTTATGAATTAATATGGTCCTTTAAGACATCTACCTTCAAGATAGGGAAGTAATTTTTCTTATTACATAATTTCATAGCACTATTGAATGGATATAGCATAAATTAATAATTCATAGATTTAAGATTTTAAAATATATAAGAATTTGATGACTATTTAAAAGATAAATCTCTTATGGTATGAGCTTTTCTAGATCAGCCCAATAGTGTAAGAATCACAGACTTTACAAATACTCAGATATTTTAACTGACAAATACAAAAAATGTTTTCTTTAAAATATAGGAAAATCTTCAAATGATTTATTCTACTTAGTTGACCAGAACTTTATGAGGTATGTGAAATAGGGTTTCCTGTTTTGGCAAAATAATAAAGTCCTATTACTAGTATTCCAACGTTGGTCTTCCATAGGGCAGGATGATCAGGTAGTGCATTAGCTTTGCATCACTGATGTCTCTCTTCCTGTTATATCCATGTATTTGCACTGTTTATTGTTAAAAGAGTCAATGCCTGCATCCGTTTAAATAGGGAACCTTTAAATACGGAGTCCCTCAAAGAGATCGTAACACTCCACAAACACCACCAGAATCTCCTTCCTCCAAAAAAGCCACATTACTTGAAATGCCACTAATGTCAGGGATAGCTGAAATACTAGACTGTGCTCTCCAGATTATAGAGCAGGCAGTAGGACTGGGGTCCAACTGCTGGCTGAAGCTGTTCCCTTGCAACATCTCTGCTTCTCACAGACTTTGGTGAATGGTACATCAAGATGTCAGCCACAGTGATGCCATCCCAGGCAATTTGTTATAAACTCAAGCAAGATGATTATTGGATAAACTTGAACGTTAATATCAATATTAAAGTTTTTTGTATCCACACCCAGAATGCAAACCTGTCTGGTCAATTCCACACTCTCCATATAAAAAATCTTAAAATTGGTAAGACTTTTTATATATATTAACTTAGAAACATCCAGCAATGGAATGTAAAGCAAGCTTATTTCTACCTGTTTATTTTTTATTTACAGCTTGTCCTCATTCCTTCTTTTCCTCTAGGTCTTGGTTAGAATCTTCTTGAATATTACAAAAATGTTGAACCTGTTAGAAGTAGTTGAGATACAGTTCTTCTGCGGAAATCAAACTCATGTCCCCCCCCAACCAGAGGTAAAACCAGAAACTTTGTATCAATAGTGAGAGAATTATTGAATATGCATATCAGATTACATACATGCAGACGGTCCACAAGAGACTACAAAGTGTGGACAAAATCCACACAAATTTATGTAGTAAACTAAAATAAGGAATAAATAATTAAAACTTCTATTATCTCCATGAGAGACAAACGGTTGTCCCTTGTAATAGTCTCCTGGACCTCTGGTAAGAGACTGGTGGGTGAATTTTGGAGGTATGTGTTTCCAATTCCAAGGGTCCAAAAGCCCTCAACCTTATGTTGTAAAATCAAAGATTGGGCCTGTTATGTTTTCAAGAAGACATTCTCAGGTGGAAAGGATAAGAGGTGCCACACCTCTCCCCTTAATTAAAGATCATTTCATCATTACACTCTTACAGTTCTTTCCCGAATAAAATACCTTGTACCTCATGCAGGTGTTTTGAAAGCTTTGGTTGCTGCATATACATATATATATATATGATGGTAAATATATAACATAGTAAATAAGCTGCAATTCTCTAAACACCTTATTAAAGTAATATTGGTAAAAGTCATACTGAGAAGATTGGAATATGAATTGTTGGGCATGAAATCTAGATTCTTATAGTATAAGAAATTAAGGCATACTTACGCCAGGTTAAATGTGGCATCCTGGTTTTACATCTGTTCTTGAGAAATGGAGAAACAGTTAACTGTTATGTCTCTCTGGGAAACAGAAACAGAACATCTTCAACAAGAAAGGTGTTGACTACTACAGAATAGATGATTTTTTTAAACAATTTAGATGTGGAAAACAATTGAGATGTATGGTATTTGTTAAATACACTATGACTGCTCAGAACTCCTTGTATCCTTTCCTAAATAAGTCCCCTCAAAGATGAGACATTTTTTTAATTTAGACTTAATTTTTGTTATAGTAAGCAATTTTTCTAGTACGTTACAGTTTTAGTACTATTTCCCATGCAGTATTTTATTCCTATAACCTATGATTTCAATATTATTATAACATCTTATACATAATTAAATAAGATTTAGATATATCAATTGATTTGCCTAAGGTCATGTAGCTGGTAAGTTACAAGGTCAAGTTTCTGACACCAAAGTCACAATGCAGAGAAAAGTGCCTGTCGTGTTTGTGGTTACACTAGTACCTGGGCCCATAAAAGTGAAGCGTGAGTCAGTCTTTGAACTGTAAGAAGGTATAATATTTTGAGGGGTTAGGGAAGGGAAATACAAATACATCAACCTTAAAATGTTGTTTGATCATCATGAGGTAGTGTAGAATACCAAATTATATAATGGAAGAAATAGATGCCTTATGAATTTGGGAAATAGATCATACATGTTGAAATATGCAGGTAAATATTTATGATGGAAACAGTACTAACAGTGGACCTTGGAAGTTGATTAAGATTTTGAGAGATGTGGGAAACAGGGGTCAAGGCACCGTATTAATTGTGTCTCATCTAATTCTTGGAGAATAAAACCATGTGAGTTAATCATGCCT
The DNA here is from genome assembly GCA_032199065.1 of Smutsia gigantea. Taxonomy (NCBI): domain Eukaryota; kingdom Metazoa; phylum Chordata; class Mammalia; order Pholidota; family Manidae; genus Smutsia; species Smutsia gigantea. The sequence continues at coordinate 138,828 of JAVSCE010021893.1, read as the reverse complement.
AATATTCTGGGTAAGGGACTCATACCAAGTAAAATCTGAAACTACATAAAAAGTAATTTGTACTTTTATGGCATTGTTGAGCTGATTTGCTAGTCAGTAAATACATTGAATAAAATGAAATAATCTGATATTAATAAGGCTACTTTAAGTAATTGATAAAGTGGCAAATGAAAAATCCATTCTCAACTTCCTCTTTCTGTTTTTTTTTTTTTCCTTTTCTGTTTTATTACTAACCGAAGCTGCTTTCCTGGAGCTATCTCTAACTTTCACTCCTTCTTTTGCTGAACTCAGGCCCTTAGTACTTACACATTCCTTCCTTCATATCCATTTGACTTCCTCAAATAGATTATTCATGAGAAATGGCAATTTCAAGACAGTAACGGAAGGGTCTTTCACAGATCACAGATCAAAATGTTGAGCATGGAGGGGAGTAAGTACAGGTAGCCTATGGTCATATTGGCAGTGCTAAGAGTAACTTTTTCTCTCGTTTTTTTATGAGTAGTTTTAGCTCTTCACAGTATAATAATTTACGTGAGTAAGTTCTGAGCCCTTTGGCTTACATAAATTTGCATCCGTGGATTAACCTATGGAGTTTAAATACTTATTTGATTTTAATTCATTATCAGAATGTAATAAATATGTCAAAGTATGTGCCTTACAAATATAAACAATTTAAAATAATATATACTTTTCTTTATCTGAGACTTAACTTTAGCCAAAATAACTGGCTAACATTAATATTACAAATGATATAATGAAAATGTCAATTTTATTTAGTCTAAAAAATAAATACACCATTAAGGCAGATTTAACTAATACATAATAAGCAATATGTTTAGTATAGTGTTATATTTTTACTTTAAGGGCATCTTAATAATAGAACAACATAAGTGGGACAAATAAAGCAACATGAAGTGTATCTAACCATGAGAGAGTGTATATACTAGTGAAAAAGCTTAAACTACACATTAAATACATAAGGCTAGGATTAATCATAGAAAATAAGCCAAATAAGATTATTCAACTAGAGAGGGACTTATATACAGTGTAAGCATGATTTTGAACTTGAGGTAAAAAATATGTCTAATTGATGAACAGGTTCTAAAAAGTCTAAGCAAGGAAGCCAAGCAGAGAGAGAATGGGAAATCATACTGAACATTACAAATGGAGCAGGTACTTTGTTAAAGGATTCACATGCCTGATTGAATTAAATAAATTGATTTAAAGTAGAGACACCCCCAGATTTGTCTTGCCAGTGCTATTGCAACATATCAAAAAATCATCTGGTCAGATTTCTGACTTTCATAAAGTCATTGCTTTGCAGTATTAGAGTCTTGAAATGCATCACATTCTTCATGAACTAGAAAGATAGATTAGCAAAGTATTAAAAGATTTACATTTTATTTGCTATAACATCATAAGCAATAATATGAAGAAGTAGAGATTTGCTTTATTATTAATATATAATAGTTTTTATAACCTTATTATTACAGAAGTAAATATTTTGTGTTAGTCCAGTTCAGTCACACATATATATGGAACTATTTTATATACATATATGTGTGTGTATATGTATGTAAAATATGTAAGAAATGTAAAAATATTTTAAAATACACCAATATTTTTTCTTAATTGTCTTTCTTTTATTTTTCAGAAAACTAACAGAAAAATAGTACATTTTAACCATTTCACAATTTTAAGATTTAATAAATAATTATAGAAAAGGAAAACACTGAGATGAGCATTATTAGATGAGCATTATTGATAATATTGTTATCATATCAAGGAAGTAATGAGTAAATAGTGGTTCAGAACAATGAATTACATTCATAACAATTTTCCTACTTTTTAATTTTAGGAGTGATTAGCAAGTAGCAAAAATAAGCTAATTATCAAGAATTTATATCCTGAGAATAATTTGGGCTTAGTACAAATTTAATTGACATACTTTAATTCAGTATGTTCATTAATTTCTACTGCATTTCATGTGACTAGTTGATATTCAGACTGATAAACATATGATACTGCAAATGTTCAATAATTCACAAAAGAAGAAAATATTTGGGTTTATTGCACTCTGGTTTGAACATACCATTTATTAAGTTTGCTTGTTCTCAATAACTCTAGCATTAAGATCTTTGCTGTAATAAACTCAAAGTTTTTCCAAATCAAAGGGAGACATTCTATAAAATAACATCATAAGGCTTAGATAGATAATGCCAAATTTTAGATAACTGTTCTGACTTTTGGGGTACATTTGTCATCTGAAATCATCATCTTCGTCATCATTCCTACTCTTGTTACTTGGTATCTGCTTTATCCCTGCAATATATCACATTTTATTTCCAGGGCCAGTGAGTTTGCGAAACTCGTCCAAGACACATATTGTTAAAATGGTCAGACCTTGGTTTGTTTGTCCAAACCAAGTACTTAGTCTCTTTGCTTTTCTACTGAGAACCCACTTAGGAACATCCTGTGTAACTGTGAGGTTCAACTAATTATTTACTCTGAACTGTAATTGTTTCTTAGTCAGAAATGCAAACTGTGCTTCATCTTTCCTATCTCTTCACTCCTGCATGCAGCTCCTTTTTTCTCTGTTGAAGCTGGGGATGGAGAGATAGAAGTGCCTCCATATTTATAGGTGTTTGTGGCAGTAACATCAGTTACAATATCTGAGACAAAGTCACATTCCACACAGTCCTGAGAAATGAAAGGTACAATGAGGGAGTGAAATAATTGAGAACGTCTTCCTGCTTTTTGCCACATGGTGTACATTGAGTGCCAGTAATGACCCTTGGGCAAAATCTAAATGGGTTGTTTTGGGTTTGGGATTTTTTTTTTTGAGGCTGAACTTTGTTGCAAATTTAATCTACTTTCGTGTGATTGCTTCAGCCTTTTCTACTACCATCACTCGTAATTGCTTATAATCATCCTGTTATTTCATTTTCATATATCCATAAAGGCATTCTTATTAATGTTATATTAATTAAAAAGTAAAGATTATTTCCTTTGCATAGTGCTTTATTATGTGAAAGCATTTTCACTTGAATTATCATTATCCAATTTTCAGAATAATTCTTTAAAATAGAGATAAATCATTATCTTTGTTTTTACATGGGGACAATGGGAAAGGACTTCTTTTGTCTCTATTGATTTGTTGTCTTGGTGGAACATAAACAAACTGTACAAATAAACACATGGCATAAAGTAAATGAAACTGCATTGAACATCGGTGCATAAATAGCCCACACAAAACCAATGAAATCAAAGATAAACAAATCACAATTCTTGCAAAATTTATTTTTTAGAACACTTTGTGTATCAATTATTGCAGTGTCACAATTTTAATAAATAATGTGACATTTTTAGCAAAAAGAAAGGCATAGAAATCAGTGCAAAACAATGGTTTAGTTGCAGGAGTTTAACAAGCTTTGTTTTTCTCCTGTCTGGGGGACTTTGCTGAAACGCAGATTTTTCAGAGGCTCTAACAAAGCTTTGCATGTATCTTCACATTGTCATTTATCCCCTTCCGACTATCTTTGTTCATAAACTTCAAATATTATTGAATTTGTTTATTTTGCTATGTGGTTGAATTAGTTTTAACTAGGAACTGGGGATTTCTAATCCTCTTAAGCCAAATTGTTTTCCTTCTCAACTATGCACTAATGCACTCATGATTTCATGTTGATAATACATGTTCTTTAATTGGCACTTTCCCTATTACAGAGGGGCTTATCTGGTTTCACACTTCTCTTCCCTTGCTTGTACTTTCCCCCAGGTATGAATTATGAGGGCCATCAACATGTGGCACAGAGTGGAAAATTAGATCAGCTTGCAATACCTTATTTCAAATTCTTATTTTTTTCCCTGCTGAGCAAAAAGTTTCACCTTACATATATTATAGAATTCACCAATGGCATATATGCATCGGGATTAGAGATACTTATGGCATCATATCTACTTCTCAGTCAATTTCAAACCCATGGTCACTCACTGTATCAGAATTAGCCTAAATTTTGGTTTTATAGGAAGAGTGGCAGGGAAAGATCATGTGGCTAAGACATTTTTAGCTGGATTAACGAAACAATGATTTTTAGTCACTTAATGCCTTTTAAGTATTTCAGCCAGAATAGCCTAAATCTTATTTTATATACATATTTTTCCATATTTTCATGAACTTGGTTTTGTTATATTGACATTTTATCATGTATTCAGCTACACCATACTTTATTACATTCAAATAGGTGAATGTAATAAAATACATATATAAATGTATATATATTACATATATATATTCTTTTAAATATGCAAAAATGAGGGCAGCAAACTCTACCCTATATAAATAAATATAACTTTTTATCAAGGAATTTTTTATAGGCATTATAATTATAATTGACTTTGGCCAAAAAAATAGAAAATGTTCATCTTTGAGCTAAGCAACTTCCTGGTGAACTTGTTAAAATGTTTTAATTATACATTGTACTCAAATGACTTAATTGTTTTTGATGAATTGCTGTTCATAGTGCTGGGGGCAAACTGTAAAAATGAATTACTTTAGTTTTAGGATAGTTAATTACTGTCCTTCAAACTTGGATCCAAGTCACTAATCACAGACCAAGAGTTATATATATAAGATTCCATATTGCTAGCTCCTAATCAAATTCTACTCACTAGAATATAAGCTTTATGAGGATGATCTTCTGTATCACAGAGAATAGAAAACCTTGCCATATGCAAGATGCTCAATAGCTATTTGTAGAAGGAAGAAAAGAGAAGAGGAAGGGATGAGACTGTTTCTGGAAAAAATTCAGAAGACATGTATTATAGACTTCTTTCCTACCCATTGAGAAGTCTTCCCTCTCAAGGTTATTCTTATTCTGCTTGACTCTCAAAGATACAAGGGCAGATCTGGCATAAATACCTATACCTCCTTTCTCCTTTATTATTAATTCCTATCCTGCTATCTACCTTCTCTTCTTTTGCCACATCTATCCAGCCCAGGTCTTAGTCTCAATTTTACCATTCATTTCATTAGTGTTAAAATATTTAATGTGTCACATTAAAATTATTGTAATTCTGCAGAGATCATTCCTTTCTCCCAAGACAAGGGGTAGAATTGGTAAGAACAAGTCTAGGATGCTCATTCAGTCATAGTGCTGGGATCACTACATCATCTAGATGCTCAGTGTTGGGCCCTCTTTCCACCTGATCATGCCTATATGACATTCCTAGTTATTCCTTCCTATTCTTTTCATGATCTTTACACTTTATGCAGCTCTCTACTTGACTCCTCTATCCCTACAACATAGAAAGAAATACTACGTTTCACAGAAATACTGTATAGACTTCATGAAAGAAACAGGTTCTCTTTGTAGAACTACCTAATCTTTCTGTTCGCACTAGATAATCTAGTACAAGGCTCAGTGTTAAGTGCATTGTAGGCTTTCACTGAATATTTGTTGAACAAATGAATAGTGCATAGCAAATTTTTCCACTTATGACATGCTAAGTTAGAGCTAACAAAGCTATTGATTTTTTTTTTCTGGTTGTTTTCTAGAGCATTCTAGCATATATCCAGTTGATCTAGAGTGAATCAGATTTTTAACAAAGGAGTTTTTTAAAGGGTGGGAAGAAATATATTTCTGTTTTGACTTCAAAACTTTAAATGCTTCAGCAGGAGACTAGCCCTCATTACTTTAATTCTCCCTGTGGTTTTACGTCATGGGTTCTTTAGAACAATAATTATATGAGGCATTAAAAGAGATTATGCCATCTGGTCAAAATTGACTCATATCAAAACTCAAAGGCCAGGAAAAGAAAAGTACAAACTGCCTGTTTTCTACAATAACTCTCCTGAGCCTAGCAGTAGTGCCTACCACTGAATAAATCCCCAACAGTACTGAAAAGAACATTGTTTCTAAGACAATTTCCAAAGGAGCATTTTCTCACTTTTTCATCCATGGATTTACCTTCAGAATAGATTTTCTCTGATATACCAAAATAAAACAAGATCTGTGTAAAGAAATGTTCCAGTATATTTGTTAGAAAAACAATCACCTTAGTATTCCTTAAAGCTCATTGGTTATTACAGCATTTCCCAAAATGGTTGGCACCCAAGTCTTTATTCAGTTCAAAAATACTTCTTGGTTGCATGATGTCTATATGAATCCTGAGAAATATCTCAGTTTATAGGAAATACACTTTGTTGATTTGTTAAGAAAAAAAAAAAAAAAAACTTTACTTCCAGTTAAAAGTTGTGCATTATTAAAACATCAGAAATTTAGAGATATTTTGGTATCCAGTTAGGTATAGATTAGCTCATTTTGTAAATTAGAGGATTAGAAAAACAAAGCCAAGTGAATCAAGGTGTGCACATATGTGTGTGTGAGGAGGAAGCAGGCATATAGTTTAAAATAGCATTGGTGAAATTTTGGAACATAGAAACAATGGAACAAGGATACTGAAATACTGTGTATTTGAAATCCTGCATTTTAATATCTATCCCAAAGAAGTTTGCATCATTTGCTTTTTTAACAAATTAAGAAAGCATAAACTGGGGTAGAGTATTTCTGGTAATGAACTAGTAATGTAGTGCATTTATGGTATACATTCTTTGACTCTCTAGGAAATTCCCTTTTTATTTATCCACCCTTTAGACAACCACAGAATTTTTTATTTATGAATTATTTGAAAATACGTGGAAAATAGTCATTTCTTCCCTGTGTCCTTAGAAGAAACTAGTTGGGATAATATATTCTCAGCTAATAAGCACTTGACTTTTATGGCAAATTCAATCTTGGAAATTTCTGTTCATAAGGACTAAAGGAACAGAGGAAAAAAAACAATTAGTATAGAGTTTAAGAATATCTTAACATAGTTGAGCACCTGCAGGACAACAGTCGCCTGAAATGAATAGAGGGGGTTGTAGAAGACCCCAAGATTGGTTTCTAGCTGCTCAGCATTCTGTTCCAGTGATTATATTATTATGAATATTCTTATGAAACCAACTGAAACTAGGTCACAACATGCCAATTCTAAACCATCCGGTGTGAAGGTTATTTGAGGTAGAAAATTCTAATTGTTATTGTTAAGAAAAGGCACACTCCACGTTTAGCCCTAACTTTCAAGCAGATGCCCAAAGCAATTCAGCTATTTTTTTAGGCCACACAGCAGTAGCATAAGGAGGGAAAGGCTTTTCAGGGAAGAAGAAAAAAAAATCATCTGTAGGCCACATAATGAAAGTTAGCTGCTTACAGTGGCCTTTCTTTGTTGTTTACTGGTTTATAATCCTTTTTCTAGGTTGGCAAGAATAGAAGCAGGGACACAAAATGAGAGTCTGGGTCAGTCACTGTGGTGTTCATGCCAGGCATTCATCCTGTTTCCAGACTCTAAGAACACATGGATCACTGTGCAAAAGTTCCTAATGTGGTCAGATTCCCTGGCCACACAGGCCCTTTACATCTCCTAATAGTAGTGTAAAGCCTAGGTAGAAATAGCTGGAAACTTCCATTTCTTAGCATTTATACAACCAGATGTTTAGACTCCATTAACTCTTTAAAAAATAACAGAACCCTAATCAAGACATTTATATGCATCTACTTGATTAAGTTTTCATGTTTTTCATATATAATGGGAAATAAAAATGAAATTAATTTATGCTCATTACTTTAATGGTCATGTATTCCTGAATACTGAACCACATTCCTCCAACTGACATTCATTTGGTTCCTTCTAGCACTTGGAAACTTAACCTCCAACATTTAAAGAGTTTGGAAGGTGTCATTCCTATCCTTACAACAAGAAAAATCTGAACAAACAGAAAATGAGAGATTCTCACTGACCCATTAGGCCATTGCAGTCACGGGACAAACTGCCGTATCGAGGCTTGGCAAGGTAGGTCAGTAGGCAAATATGGAGAATCACAGTGGGTACTTGTTTACCTGGAACAGAAGCCACAGGAGCCGTAACTAGTAGTAGCTCTGTAATGGTTAACTCTTACAAATAACTGGTCTGCGAATGGACTAGCACAAGAGTGAAATTTCTGGGAGCTACAGTTTTAGGAGGATCTCTAAACTTTTGTGGATTTCAACACCAGGAATCACACTGGGCTTCTCCCAGTGCTCAGACTGATAAAGACCCCTTAACGCCTTGGCAGAAGGAGGTTAGTAACCATTTTGAAGTTGCCTGGAACATCACCCGTTACAAACGTCTACTCTCCAAGACAGAAGGAAGACTTTACCAGATCTTTATCAGACCTGGAGAAGGGTTGTGATTACCTAACCTAAGCCCCCTCTAACTTTCCTGTCTTACCCAAGTAAGGAAAACAAAGAAAGTAAGAAACGTTTGTGGAGGTCAAAATCCAGAGACACTGGCCTCCTAAAAGTTTGATAATTTATGATATGATTATGGAATGTTCCCCTGGTCAGCTCCTTACCACCACATCAGCAGTGCACTATAACTGGAGTTTCTGAAAGACAGACTGGATTTAAGGAGTTAGACCTAAGAAAACAGAAGACAATAAAAACGAGTGCACTAGATCAACTGGAAACCTCTGGCAACTACAGCTCCGGGAAACTGTCAACAGAGCCCAACTTCTACTAGGTTTAACAAAAATTCATTCTGTGGCTGTTATAGTTGGAGACTTCCATACACCTCTTTCAGTAATTGATAGATTCAGCAGGTAGGAAATCAGCAAGGATATAGGTGAACTAACAGCAGCACCATTACTCAATTGAATCTAATTGACATCTATAGACAACTTCATACAACACAGCAAAATACACAGTCCTCTCAAGCTCACAGATTATTCACCAAGCTAAATACACTTGGAAAAATGTAAGAAATAGAACTCATACAAAGTATGTTCTCAGTTAAAATGCAATTTAACTAGAAATCAATAACTGGCTGGATGTAGCTGTTAAATTCAGAAATATTTGGGGATTAAACAACACACTTCTAAATAACACATGGGCCAAAGAAGGTGTCTTTGGAGAAATTGAAAAATATTTTGAACTAAGGGAAAATTAAAATTGAACATCAAATTTTGTGAGGTGCAGAAATACAGTGCTTATAGGTCCATTTATAACATTAAATGCCTATATTTAAAAAGCAGGAAGATCTTAAATCTTACTAACTTAATAGCCTGAGCTTCTGTCTTATGAAACTAGAAAATGAAGAATAGTTTAAGCCAAAATGATGTATAAAACATAGCAATCAGGGCAGAAATCAGTCACATTGAAAATAGGAAGTCAGTAGAGAAAATCAATAAAAGCAAAAGCTGGTCCCGTGAAAAGATCAATAGATAAGCCTTACCCATGTTAATCGAGAACAAAGAAATAAGACAAAAATTACTAATATTAGAAATGAAGGACATGTCATCACCATAAATAAAATGAATAGTAGAAGAAAAATATAATAATAATAATATAACAAGAATAATAAATGTTAATATAATAGTATGAACTAAGCACTTCAAAACTTGCAGTCACTTTATAAAATACGTTTCTGTCTGCTTTAGCCAAGATTGATTAGTCTAGGTATAAGCCAGTACATAGAAAATACTTACTGGGTAAATATTATGTGCCAATCTCCCCTAGTTTCTGAAGATGTGACAATAAACAAAACACAAAACTATTATATTATTTTACATTGAGCTTACATTTACTTACTCCCTAAGTATACAGTTTTAGAACTGATGAGCATTCAGAAATGTTTTTCATTACTTGTACCTACATTTAATCCTCAGTCCTATGATCAGATCTTAATAATATTAAATAAGTTAATATTTTTTCACTTTGGGTTCAAAACTCTTGACTTCCCATCTCATTCAGCATAGAAGTGTATACTATTGAAATGTCCCACATGATGTAACCCTGCCGCGCCATACTTCCATGACCGTTGTTTTTGCCATCTTTCTCTTTACCCTCAGCTTTAGTCTCATAGACATTCTTGTTCAGTTTACCTGGAGTACTCTTCAGTCACACAACTGCACGGCTGGTTCCCATGCACAGATATGTTTTCAGGCCCCTGGGAAAATAAGTCTTTATTGTTAAAGTCTTCCAAGACCACCCTATACAAAATATCAACCTCACTCTCATTATGACCCTTACTGTAATTTTCTCCACAAAAATGGTCACCGTGTGATATGTTATGTTTGTTTTTTGTCTACATACTCAACTATGCCACTGAATATAAGCTGCATGATAGCAGAGTTGGTTTGTATCATCAACACCTAGAATGATGTCTGACACACGGTAGTGCTCAATAACAATTTATTAAAAATAGAGTCCTAATTTTTAAGTGATGCATATGCTGTCCTATATTTGTATTTCCCAAACTTGTGTAATCATAAGAATCACGTGGCACATTATTAAAGACTCCGACAGTTGGGCCTACCATTGACCTGCTAAAATTAGAATCTCCGAGAACTGATACGGGATTAAGAAATTTATAGAGATTTAGACTCCAATGCCTGGTTAGCTTTTCTAAGGTACTAAATGTGACATCTAGAATAGTGAACCTTTGTTTGGACAAGCACTTTTAGAATCTTTGGATAAATTACTAAGGGGAGAGACGAATGGTCCTGAAAAATATACATAAAATAGAATATTTTGGGGAGCAAATGGCAAGAAATGTCCAAAACAAAATAGGAAAATATGGACAGGTGAGAATAGTCATGGAGTAAATCTGGAGCTGAGAGAGATACGAGGATGCTGGATCCTACAAAGTGCAGACGGACAGTGAAAAATACAAAAAGAGAAAGTGACCAAATGATTTATATCAGGAGTGACTCATTGGAAATGTAAAACCTCTACATTGAGTGAGAACTTTAAATAAAGTGTTCTACAAAAACAGCCACTATTGGAAAAATCTAAGAAAAGAGTCTGTTTCATATCTAGATTTCACAATGCAGAAAGAAGTTAGTGAACAGAGAAATGAGTGAGCCTGGCAGTCACTGAAAGCAGCTATCCCAGGCAGGACATTGGATTTAAGAATATGGATCTTTGTATCAGTTACTATGTGATCGGAGAGGTAAAACCATTATGAGATACAATGGACTTATTGTAGGGATTCATCCGCACAGGATCACAGGAGCTGGTTAAACATTCTAAGTCTGATGCCTCTGTGTCAGGTGCTGTGTCAGATGAGTTGGAAAGAAAACACAAAAGTGGAGGTAGGAAGAACAGGAACAAACCAGATCGCTTTAAGGATGAGCTGGAATCCATGAGGACAAACTGGAACCCACCCTATCACAATATACTGTATCAATCTTTCACTGCCTCCCACCAGCAGCTCTGTTTATACAGGTGACCTGCAGTAGAGCTGGGGTATTTCTCTATAGTGTTTCATGTAAATGTGGCCTAGGGCCCAGGGAGCCAAAGATGCTAGTCCAGGCCTGGCTGCGTCGTCGGGAAGGTATGGCAGAAGCTGTGGCTGCTGTGGGCTGATGCTACCTCAAGTCAATGAAGTGAGTCAGCAGGTCCATCACTAAGTATGTGATTGCAAGACCATCTGATGTAGTCAGATCTTCCAAGCATAAATAAGGCCACTTAACTTTGCCAAATCTTGTTTATATATCATCTTTCTGTGATGACAGATAGTAACTACACTAGTTGGGGTGAGTTTTTAATAATGTGTGTAACTGTTGAACCACTGTGTTGTATACTTGAAAACAATATAATTAGTGTATCAACTACAATAAAAAATCTTGTTTATATATCTATTGTGGCAGTCCATAACTTAGAATCATGCAAGGAAGGGCATTTTGAATATGTAGTTCTAATTCACAGATTTTGATACAATGCAAAGCCAACAAAGTCTGTAATTGTTAACTGTGCTCTGTAAATAGTGAGGAAGAACAATTCATTTATTATAACCTCTTAACTGTTCTGGAGGTTGACTGGGTGTGGCTAGGTGGTTCTTGCTCTCAGTTCCCCATGTGGTCATTCATAGTCAGTGGGTGGCCGGTCTAAGTCATCTGGAAGGCTTCTCTCTTAAATGTCTGGCAGACGGTGATGTCAGTCCTCTGACCATGACCTGTTACCGTGGGATGGAACACAGTTATGTTACTTGGATTTCGTCACAGCAACAGGCTTAGTTTCCAAGGCAAATATCTGGAAGAGAGCCAGGCAGAAGCTATATCACATTTTAGGACATAACCTTGAGAGCCATGTATAGTCAGTTCTGCCACATGAGTGAACATATTACTCACGGTTCACCCAAGGAAAAAGAACCAGTAGGAGATAAATATTAAAAGATTTACTGAAAGGAATTGCCTGGCATAATTTCAGGGGCTGGATAGGCAAGTTTGAAAAGCATAAGGAGAAGGCCATTAGGAAAAAGCAAGCTGAAACTCTTGGATACCACTGAAGCAGTTGTCTACAGGCAAACCATTGGGAAGCCTTAGTTCTGCTCTGAAGACCTCCCAACTGATTGAATTAGGTTCACTCAGTTTTTCTAGGATAATGTTCCTTACTTAAAGTCAAATGCATATGGACTTTAACCACATTTACAGAACATTTTCACAGCACACCAAGCTTGTTTTTGAATAGGTAACCTGCCCAAGTTGACACATAAAACTGATTATCATATTGGGTTATTAGGACTAGCCAATATCCAAGGCAAGAAGAGCAATGTAAAAAAATTTGTACAAATGTTTAAAATCACTGCAAACTGTATTTCAATAAATTTTTATTTAAATCTGAAAGGACAGTGTATAATTTCAGTTACATTAAAATGTATGTATGTATACTTACACAGATATGTATCTGTATCTTATATTTACTAATATATTGTCTCTGTATTTATGAATGGCAAAAAAGACTTATAAGAGTTAGATCTTGGAATCATGTTTGAATAATTTTTTATTTTCATTTATGTTTTTTTCTGTAGTTTCTGTAATTGCTAGAGTGAATATATATGTATACACACACACACACACACACACACACACACACAGTGATATCATGTAGTTTATCATCATTTTTTTCTGGAGTTCAAAAATTGTCCATAGAAATATAAAATACTTCAAACAAATATATTTTGTATAATAGCATATAAACTTTTGTCCCTGAAACCCAAACTGGGAGTATTTTTTTCAAGCTGCAATAGAGTAAGAATGTCTCCCTTATTGCAATCTCTGTTTTGAAGTAGATGATGAAGTGTAACCTGAAATAATCAAATTCCACAGAATTGTTGCCCTGTGAAAATGACAGTCACTGCTTCAGTCACATCCATTTTGAAATCTAAGTTTATGCTGGGAGCCTTTAACCAGCTCATTGATACATGGGCCTTACCATTCCAAACAAGTTAATGAGCCACTCAAGATGAAACTAGAAGGACAGGGTTGACACTTGCAAATGAGGTTATTCTGCTTGTCTTATAGATAAGAGCCTTGATGTGGCAGCTCTAGGCTACATCACACTAATTTAGAAGGTTTAGAAAACCTCATGCCCATTTTCAGACCACTAGCTATGTAGCTTCATGAAAGAGTCTTGGGGCATTGATAGAATCAGATGCATTTCCCATGTTGTTCTTTTTGTTGTTTTATGTTGATTGGTTTTGCCTAAATATCTGTCACACATATTTTCCCTATTTTGGTCTTTCAAAACAGTGTTTTAAAAATAATATTTATAAAGAGGAATCTAGTTAAAATAGATTAAGTGGATTAAAATTAAAGTTAACTCAGCAAAAATGTTAACTTTATGTGGAATAAATTAAATGAAGTCTCAAGTAGAGTTACTGATACCTTCACTGTTGATCACCAGCCTTGGAGAGTCAGTTCTCAGAATTTTAGATCACAAAAGCTGAGATTCAGCCAATGAATATATGTAAAAACAAGCTCAGAGCAGTTTCAGCCTTCATCACTCTGAGAATTTCTTCCAGAGAATGCTTAGTCTAGCAAAAATGCATGAAATATAGACCTCAATGCACACAGTGCCCTAGAATGTCTTGGATGTTACCCTTAAGCCTTCAAAGAGAACATTTGTTTTCAAACTTTTCTTTCCAGGGACGCTAATTCTCATAAAAGAATCTTTCTTTATTGAAGAGTGGTGCACTGGCTTAAGGAATTAAGCCAAAGACCTGTAGCCATGTACCATCACCAGTGACAACAGATGAGGCCAAATCATACACCTCAGAATTCCACATTATAGTATATATTTCAAGCATCTGTTTAATGCTCAACTGACCATGAAATAAAAGAAAAGAGTTTACATGGGAATTGTTGAAATATACCTGAGTGATTTCTGATCTTAACTTATTGAAATCTACTTAAAAGATATCGAATCTATGCAAACTACTGACAGATTAGCCAAGAGATTATCTTTAACTCAACCACTATGCTCTAAGAGAACCCCTGCTCACAAATCAGGGAAGACAGGAGGCTCCCTGTACTCTGTGCGGGTCGGGCCACATGCCACTGTGGACAACACTGCATTTATGAGGGACATATATACATGTGAGTTGTTAGAAGTGCTGACATCATATGCCTGCTATGGATACATAACGGCAGTCCTGATGCTCTTTAGTCTGAAAAAAAATTCTTAAAGGGTGCATGACACTATTTCTCAAATATGTAAAGATTTTTTTTTCATGCAAAAGTGAGGTTAAGATGTTGTGAAAGTAAATCTGTAGCATAAAAATAAATGAATAAATATTACAGTGAGGGAGGTTTTCCTCAATATGGCAAAATAGCAATAAGATCTGTCCAACCATGAGTATATCTTTATAGGACGTAATGAAGCTTCTCATTTTACTTTCTACACATAATTTTTATTAATAAGAACAAAGTCTCTCACCAGATCACCATTTTCATCAACTCTGCATATATTAGCAAGGAATTTAAGAGTGTTGTTTTGGCTTAATAGGAAATAGACTCACAAAGGTCCTTTTAGAAACAAAGTTATTTTTAAGTAGAAGCATGTCAGTGGGTATTTCCCTGTGATTGGAAATACTGAAAGTGGATATTGCTAGTGAACAGATAGAGAGGCTTTCCTTACTTGATGGAAGTTGAGTTATATCCTGTTAGGAATTCTTGTGCAGTCTTAAGATTTTTACTGCCTTAATAAAGATCACTGAAGTAGTATTCAAGAGAGCTGGGCTTTACTATAGCCCTTTCCTCATTTGATCATGGAAAATTACTTTAATCTCTTGGTTTTCATGCTTCCTAAATGAGAGGTCACACCACATGATAGGGCTCCCTTAATTCTTTTTTTTCTTCAGCTTTATTAGATATTATTGACATAAATAAATAAATAAATATGTATATATATGTTTAAGGTGCACAATGTGATGGTTAGATATATATATATTTTGCAAAATTATTATGACAGTATGGTTAGTTAACACTTCGACTCCCTCACATAATTAAAAATTTGGTTTTTGTGTGGTGATAACATTTAAGATCTACTTATTCTCATAACAACTTTCAAGTATAAAATGCAGTATCATTAATTATAGTCACTATGATGTGAATTAGATCAACAGATCTTACTTATCTTACAGGTGGGCATTTCCCATTTCTCCCAGCCCTCTGCCTGTGGTAACAGCCATTCTACTCTCTATTTCGGAGTTCAGCTTCTTTTTTCTATTCCACATATAAGTGAGAACATACAGTATTTGTCTTTCTTTGATCTGTTCACTTAACATAATGTTCTCAAGGTCTAGCCATGTTGCCCCAAAAAGCAAGATTTCATATTTTTATTATGGCTGAGTAATATTTCATTGCAAATATATATATATATATATATATATATATATATGCCATATTTTTATCCATTCATCTGTTGATGGACACATAGTTTGTTTCCACCTTTTGGCTGTTGTGAATAATGCTTCAGTAAACATGAGGGTGCAGATATCTCTTTGAGACAGTGATTTCATTTCCTTTGGATATATAGACAGAAGTAGGGTTTCTGGATTGTATGGTAGTTCTATTTTTAATTTTTGAGGAACCTTCATACTGTTTTCCATAGTGACAATACCAATTTACATTCCAACCAACAGTGTGCAAGGGTTCCCTTTCCTTCACATCCTCACCAACACTTGCTGTTTCTTATGTTTTGGTAATAGCCCTTCTGACTGGTGTGAGGTGGTATCTCATTGTGGTTTGATTTGCATTTTCCTGATAATTAGTGATGTTGAGCATTTTTTCATGTACCTCTTGGCCATTTGTATGTCTTCTTTGAAAAAATGTCAACTCAAGTCCTTTGTCCAGTTTTTGAATTGTTTAGGTTCCTTCAATTCTTAAAAATATTCTATGTGGGAAAATAATGAACACTCATTTATAAGTCATCAGGGGAAGATTGCTTATAGGATGGGAGAGTTTATGATAGTCTAACATGCACAGAATACCAAGCTCAGTGAAGTTCTGATGAGGCAGATTTGAGATGCACATTAAAGAATGGCTAGGGTTTAAGTGAGAAGGTAATTCATACTAAAAAGAGAGGAAGGACAAAGGCAGATTATTGGCAGAGAGTAAATTTGCAGATAGTGGGAAAAAAGCCTCCACTGGGGTGCTCTGGCCAAATGGAAGTTATGAGGAAGTTACTCTAAGCGGCCAGTCAGCAAACTAGAATCAGTGGGTCAATTCTGCCCTGTTGTAAAATTTTACTGGATTCCAGCTACACTTTGTTGTTTATAGCTGCTTTCCACTGTACAGATAGAGTTTCCTAGTTGTGACAGAGCCTCTGTATCTGACAACATCTTAAGATATTCACTATCTAGCCCTTTAAGGAAAAGTTTGCCAGCTCCTGGCATAAGGAATCATTATGTGGCTTTAGAAAGGAAAACTAGAAATACCTTACCTCTGAGAAATCCTCAAAGGAGTTTCTCTGCAGCAGTGATTCCCTGTTTATTATTTTGGAGAGGAGTCACATGATAGTTGCTAGAATATTAAAGGCAATAACGATTCAATGGAAAAACAAGATTCTAGTGATTTTCAACAGCAAGAAGAGTGATTTACAATTTATTCAAATGACAGCAATTTGATACCTGCAATTTATGCTTTTTGTGTAATTTTAAATATTATTTCATTCTTCAATATTCAACAATAAATCTTGCTAAGGCTTAAAAGATTAGGAAACTAGTTAACTACCTAAGTAACTATGCTGTACCTGATAGATGGACAATATATTAGAAAGTCTTCATTTTTTTCCAGTACCTCATTTTTTTCTTTAGTAATCTACTCATTTATATCTTCTTGGCCAAAAAAAAGAAATTCACTTTAAAAGGCTACATTGATGAAAAGTTGTGGTGAAGGCATAACTCATCCAAATTAGACAATTCAAAAATGAGGCTGTTTCCAACTCACCCCCAATTTTCCACTAATTTGTGCCTTTTTCCTTTTTACATAGTAGATTTCTGGATGAATTTTGCTATAAGTGAGAATAACTTAACACCTGAGAATTAATTCCATGCAATTGGTAAAAAGTATTGCTATCCATAAAGCATACTTAGTTCCAGACCCTATCAGCCTGTAAACATAATGATGCCATTACTATATGAATGTGATTTTAAAATTGCTTTTTAGGACTTCTGTTATTTAGTGATGAAATAAAAATTTTCAACCGGTTTCGGCTTTCGTTGACATTGCCTGAGAATCGTGAGTAAATCATTTCACTAAAATACTGAGAACAAGTTAAGAAAGCGTTGAGTTTATTGTCTGGAGATGTGGAGATGACACTATTTGTTTTTTTTGGTCTCTCTCCCCACTGTTTATTTGAGAGAGACTTTAAGTTTTCCCATCATCCCTGGGTTTGACCTGGAATCAGACAGATGGGAGCTTAATTACTGGCTTGTCTTTGGCAGTTGAAGATTTTCTCAACTTCAGTTTTCACATCTGTAAAATAAGGCTAATACTCTATCTCAATGGTTGCTAAGAATTTTAAATGGGAGCCTAAGAAAATGCACAGCAGGCAGTTTTTCTCATACACAAAAACATTTTCTATGTTCCTGTTATAGAACCTGATTATTTGCTATTGCACAACAACATACTTAGGATTAAGTTCCATCACTTTATTAAATATCACATGTTCCTGGTTTATTAAGGAAATTGTGACAATTGTCACTGCTTGGAAGGTGACTATGAATGATTAAATAGCTGCTGTGGTTCTAGATAGGTCACTGGCCAGACTGTATAACATACCACATTGTATAGACAAGGTGAGCAGCTGAAGAGGGAATCCCCTAATATTGATATCCTACGCATTCATCTCAATCAGTTCTAAAGATAAACTTTCAAATCAATATTTCATAAATGAATCAAAGTTTAAATTCAATACTGACCCTATGCGTAAGAGGCAGAAATATTATTTGAGAACATGTGACCCATCTAGCTTTCTTATTCCTTTATATTCCTTCTATTAAAAACATATAAAGATAAAATATCTCTAAGATAATACACATACAATTTTCTGCTCTAATGATGTGATTACTATCTGTATTTAGGGAGAAAGGCTCCTCTCCAGAAGCTGTGCAATTGACCTAAATTGTACAACTGAGAGAAGAGTTTTAAAGGACAGAAGAAAGTAAACTGCCAATAAGTTACTTTCCAAAATGTGTCAGGGACTCTCAACAGTGAGCCCTATTAAGGATCTGTGACCCTTGCCTTCCTCTGGGAAGTTACTAAGCTTTTTAAGCAATCTTTAAACAAAAGGGATGGGTGTGTGATCAGAAACACTGGCTCTAAGATAAATCGCTCTCTGATCTTGAATCAACTGGCTATTAGTAACTTGCTGTAATAGGCCTCCATGCTAGCCCTTATGCATGGCTGACAACTCAGTGTAAAAAGAAATTTTTAAAGGATTAAGTGTTTAAATTAAATATTTGACAACATCTGAAAGTTCATCCATTTTAGACTTTTGTTGTAAGCAATGCAGTAGATAAATCTGTTGACTTAAACCTCATTTTCCAGAAAAGCATCAAACCTAGAGTTTATGTGTTGTATATTGAAAATGGTTTCCTATCCCACCTCCCAAAAATGTATCTTATAAACACAAAAGAGAGAATTTAGGAATTTAGCAGATGTTCATGACTAGTATAAATAACCGTCATTTACAGACTTGGTCATCTTTTGTTTTTGACATAAGTAATTTCAACTAATCCAACTATATATTCTTACACATTCTCAGAATATATTTTGTAGTTTAAAATGCTTATAATTTTCTTGCTAGTCATACACATTGCACCCACTGTTTAGAACCAGCATTAGAGATATATATTATTATAAGAAATTCAGTCAACACAGGACAATTCAAGATTGTGGCATGTGAGGTGAGACAGAGAGCTCCTCCCAAAACCACAAACAGTAAAAAAATATAGTTAGTTAATACAACCTACCTTAAAACATTAACAAGAAAGAAGGCTGAACCAGACTGCAAACAGACCTCATGAACAGAGCAGACCTCAAGAAACAGGGTAACGTAGGAAAGCCTTAATCTTGCGGGACCCAAGCCCTTCCCCCACCCCAGAAATGGAGTCGGGGAGGGGGTGGAAGCCTGGGACTGCTGGACACCTAGCCCTGGAGATCTGCTTTGGGAACAGAATCCTATAGTGTGTGGTGCCCTGGACGTTGGGGAGCTTGGACAAGCAGAGTGCTTGGGAAATTGACATTCCAGCCATTTGGGGAGGAGGGGATCCACACCTGGCTGCTCTGTGTCAAGAGGAAAGGCAGGGAATCTGAGAGGCTTCCTAGCAGCCAGAGGGCTGCTGAAGGGGTGGGGTTTGCACGGAGCTTGCTGTGCGGGAGAAGGGAGAGCTGGACAAGGTTGCCTGGGTGCGCTCTGCCCAGCTGGTAGGGAACTTTGGGGAGCTTCAGGTGCTTCATCACCCTGGCTGCCTACTCAGCTCCAAGAGCCTGCGGAGCCTTCCTACTGGCCTGCAGGCACCTACGTGCAAACCCGCAGTCACTGGACAGACGTCAGGCCAGCCAGAGGGAGGCCCCGCCCAAAACAGCTAGAGATGCAAAGCACAGAGGATTACCCATGTGTGCTTGGCCCATTGGCTCTGATGCTGGACACAGGCACTGCAGACGGGAATCAGGAAACGGATCTTTCCTCCCCCCAAGCACCAGCTCTGCTCCCCTACAACCCCAAACTCACTCTAGGGGCGGAGCACCTCCAGAGACAGGACTTTTTGTGCACTAGTGGGCCCCACTTGAAAAATGAAATGGCAAAAGAACAGTGTTCAGACCTAAATCTCACAAACCCCAGAAAGAGGGCCAAATGAAACCGAACTCACCAATCTTCCTGAGAGTTCAAAGTAAAAATTATAAACATGCTTATGGAGGTACAGAAAAATATTCAAGAACTCAGGAATGAAATTAAGTTGGAGATTGAATCATTAAGAAATTCCATATCTGAAATGAAACAAACAATGTAGGGATTTAAAAGAAGATTAGATGTAGTAAAAGAGACAGTAAATGGAATAGAAATTAGAGAAGAGGAATACGTAGAAGCTGAGGCACAGAAAGAAAAAAGAATCTCTAAGAATGAAAGAATATTGAGAGAACTGTGTGAAAAATCCAAATGCAACAATATTTGCATTATAGGGACACCAGAAGAAGAAGAGAGAGGAAAAGGGATAGAAAGTGTCATTGAGGAGGTAATTACTGAAAACTTCCCCAATCTGGGGGAGGAGATAGTCCCTCAGGCCATGGAGGTGCAAGATCTCCCAACACAAGGGACCCAAGGAAGGCAACATCAAGACATATAGTAATTAAAATGGCAAAGATCAAGGATAAGGACAGACTATTAAAAGCAGCTAGAGAGAGAAAAAAGATCACATACAAAGGAGAACCCATCAGGCTATCATCAGACTTCTCAACAGAAACCTTACAGGCCAGAAGGGAGTGGCATGATATATTTAAAGCAATGAAGCAGGAAGGCCTTGAACCAAGAATACTTTACCTGGCAAAGTTATCATTTAAATGTGAAGAAGGGATTAAACAATATTCATATAAGCAAAAGCTGAGAGAATTTACCTCCCAGAAACCACCTATACAGTGCATTTTGGAGGGACTCCTATAGATGGAAGTATTCCTAAGGCTAAATAGATGTGACCCAAGGGAAGACAAAGAGTACAGAATATGATTCATAACATACACAGAATGGAGGAGGAAGAAAAAAAAAAGAACCTTTAGGTTGTGTTTGTAATAATATATGAAGTAAGTTAAATTAGACTGCTAGATAGTAAGGGAACTGCCCTTTAACCTTTGGTAACCACGAATCTAAAGCCTGCAATGGAAATAACTGCATACCTATCCATAATCACCCTAAATGTAAATAGTCTGAATGCACCAATCAAAAGATATAGAGTTACTGAATGCATTAAAAAACAAGACACATCTATATGCTACCTACAAGAGACTCACTTCAAACCTAAAAACATACACAGACTGAAAGTAAAAGGATGGAAAAAGATATTTCATGCAACTAATAGGGAGAAAAAAGCAGGAGTTGCAGTACTTGTATCAGACAAAAGAGACTTCAAGACAAAGAAAATCGCAAGAGACAATGAAGGACATCACATAACTATAAAAGGGTCAGTCCAACAAGAGGATATTTATAACTAATATAAATACCTATGCCCCCAACATGGGATGCCCTACATATGTGAAACAAATACTAACAAAATTAAAGGGGGAAATAGAATGCAATGCATTCATTTTAGGAGACTTCAACACACCACTCACTCCAAAGGACAGGACAACCAGACAGAAAATAAGTAAAGAGACAAGAGACAGAGGCACTGAACAACATATTAGAACAGATGGACCTAACGGACATCTACAGAACACTCCATCCAAAAGCAACTGGATACACATTCTTCTCAAGTGAACCTGGAACATTTTCAAGAATAGATCATATATTAGGCCACAAAAAGAACCTCAGTAAATTCAAAAAGATTGAAATTGTACCAACCAGCTTCTCACATCACAAAGGTATGAAACTAGAATTAAATTGCACAAAGAAAAAGAAAAAGGCCACAAAAACATGGAGGCTTAATAACATGCTCCTAAATAATCAATGGATCAGTGACCAAAAAAAAACAGAGATCAAGCAATATATGGAGACAAATGACAACAATAATTCAACACCATAAAATCCATGGGATGCAGCGAAGGCTGTACTAAGAGGGAAATATTTTGCAATACAGGCCTTCCTCAGGAAAGAAGAACAATCCCAAATGAACAGCCTAAACTCACAATTAATGAAACTAGAAAAGGAAGAGCAAATGAGGCCTAAAGTCAGTAGAAGGAGGGACATAATAAAGATTAGAGCATAAATAAATAAAATCGTGACGAATAAAGCAACAGAAAGAATCAATGAAAGCAGGAGCTGGTTCTTTGAGAAAATAAACAAAATAGATACCTAGCCAGACTTATCAATAAAAAAAGAGAGTCTACATGCATAAACAGAATCAGAAATGAGAAAGGAAAAATCACTATGGGCACCACAGAAATACAAAGAATTATGAGAAAGTGCTATGAAAAATTATATGGCAACAAACTGGATAACCTAGAAGAAATGGACAACTTTCTAGAAAATTACAACATTCCAAAGCTGACCCAGGAAGAAACATAAAATCTGAATAGACCAATTACCAGCAAAGAAATTGAACTGGTAATCAAAAACCTGCCTAAGAGAAAAACTCCTGTATCAGATGGTTTCACTGCTGAATTTTATCAAAATCTAGTGAAGACCTAATACCCATCCTCCTTAAAGTTTTCCAAAAAGTAGAAGAGGAGGTAATACTCCCAAACTCATTCTATGAGGCCATCACTCTAATACCAAAACCAGGCAAAGAAACCACAAATAAAATTACAGACCAATATCCCTGATGAACATAGATGCAAAAATACTCAACAAAATACTAGCAAACCGAATTCAAAAATACATCAAAAAGATAATCCATAATGATCAAGTGGGATTCATCCCAGGATGCAAGGATGGTACAACATTCGAAAATCCATCGACATTATCCACTACATCAACAAAAAGAAGGACAAAAATCACATGATCATCTCCATAGATGCTGAAAAAGCATTCAACAAAATTCAAAATTCATTCATGATGAAATTCCCAACAAAATAGGTATAGAGGGCAAATACCTCAACATAATAAAGTCCATATATGATGAACCCACAGCCAACATTATACTTAACAGCAAGAAGCTGAAAGCTTTTCTTTTAAGATCGGGAAGAAGACAAGGATGCCCAGTCTCCCGCTTTTATTCAACATGGTTCTGGAGGTCCTAGCCATGGCAATCAGACAACACAAAGAAATAAAAGCATCCAGATTGGCAAGGAAGAAGTCAAACTGTCCCTGTTTTCAGATGACATGATATTGTACATAAAAAACCCTAAAGAATCCACTCCAAAACTATTAGATCTAACATCTGAATTCAGCAAAGTTGTGGGATACAAAATTAATACACAGAAATCTGTTACATTTCTATACACTAACAGTGAACTAGCAGAAAGAGAAATCAGGAAAACAATTCCATTCACAATTGCATCCAAACAAATAAAATACCTAGGAATAAACCTTACCAAAGAAGTGAAAGATCTATACCCTGAAAACTACAAGATACTCTTAAGAGAAATTAAAGAGGACACTAATAAATGGAAATTCATCCCATGCTCTTGGCTAGGAAGAATAAATATTGTCAAAATGGCCATCCTCCCTAAAGCAATCTACAGATTGAATGCAATCTCTATCAAAATACCTACAGCATTCTTCAATGACATAGAGAAAATAATTCTAAAATTCATATGGAACCAAAAAAGAACCCTAATAGCCAAAACAATCCTGAGAAGGAAGAATAAAGTGGGGGGGAATTATGCTCCCTGACTTCAAGCTCTACTACAAAGCTACAGCAATCAAGACAATTTGGTACTAGTACAAGAACAGACCCCTAGAACAGTGGAACGGAATACAGAGCCCAGATATAAACCCAAGCATATATGGTCAATTAATATATGATAAAGGAGCCATGGCTATACAATGGGGAAATGACAGCCTCTTCAACAACTGGTGTTGTAGACAGCTACATGTAAGAGAATGAAACTGGATTACTGTCTAACCCCATACACAAAAGCAAACTCAAAATGGATCAAAGACCTGAATGTAAGTCATGAAATGATAAAACTCTTAGAAAAAAATATAGGCAAAAATCTCCTGGACATAAACATGAGCAACTTCTTCATGAACATGTCTCCCTGGGCAAGGGAAACAAAAGCAAAAATGAACAAATGGGACTATATCAAACCAAAAAGCTTCTGTACAGCAAAGGATACCATCAGTAGAACAAAAAGACATCCTACAGTATGGGAGAATATATTCATATATAACATATCTGATAAGGGGTTGACATCCAAATTATATAAAGAGCTCACGCACTTCAACAAACAATAAGCAAACAAGCCAATTAAAAAATGGGCAAAGGAGCTGAATAGACACTTCTCCATAGATGAAATTCAGATGGCCAACAGGCACATGAAAAGATGCTCCACATCGCTAATCATCAGAAAATGCAAATTAAAACCACAATGAGATATCACCTCACACCAGTTAGGATGGCCGTCATCCAAAAGACAAACAACAAAAAATGTTGGTGAGGATGTGGAGAAAGGGGAACCGTCCTACACTGCTGGTGGGAATGCAAGTTACTACAACTATTGTGGATAGCAGTATGGAGGTTCCTCAAATAACTCAAAATAGAAATACCATTTTACCCAGGAATTCCACTCCTAGGAATTTACCCTTAGAATGTAGCAGCTCAGTTTGAAAAAGACATATGCACCCCTATGTTTATCCCAGCACTATTTACAATAGCCAAGAAATAGAAACAACCTAAGTGTCCATCAGTAGATGAATGGATAAAGAAGAAGTGGTATATATACACAATGGAATATTATTCAGCCATAAGAGGAAAACAAATCCTACCGTTTACAACAACATGGATGGAGCTAGAGGGTATTACGCTCAGTGAAATAAGCCAGGTGAAGAAAGACAAGTATCAAATGATTTCACTCATCTGTGAAGTATAAGAACAAAGAAAAAACTGAAGGAACAAAACAGAAGCAGACTCACCGAACCCAAGAATGGAGTAGCAGTTACCAAAGGGAAAGGGACTGGGGAAGATGGGTGGGAAGGGAGGGATAAGAGGGAAAAAGGGCTATTACAATTAGCACACATAATGTAGCAGGGGTGGGGGAATATGAGAAAGGCAGTATAACAGAAAAGACAAGTAGTGATTCTATAACATCCTACTATGCTGATGGACAGTGACTGCAATGGGCTATGTGGTAGGGACTTGATAATAGGGGGAGTCTAGTAACCATAATGTTGCTCATGTAGTTTTTTATTAGTAATAGCAAAATTAAAAAAAAAAGAAATTAAGTCAAATTAAATTCACCTTAGCATGCAAAAATTGACAGTACCTCAAAGGAAACAGAATTTAAGCTTTATGGTTCACTGAGAATACAGTAATATTAAAGGATAAAAACAAATATTATTTTATAGACATAAAACATCATCAAGTTTTAATGATAGCTTAGAAGAATGTATATCTGAAAAGTTGCCACATTACAGAATTTCTGTATATTAATGGTACTTTGTCATAAAATATACTTGATCAGTGAATTAAATTTTAGGATTAAAAAATAAAACAAACTACTTAGTTTTATACTTTCATTTTAACAACTTCTAAAAATGAACCATATAGAAATAACCTATCACTGTAACAATAAGAAAACAGAATAACCCTTTCTTTACATTCTAGGATACTACAAGAATCAAGACTTGAGTCATATCGACAACAATTGCAAATATAAATATTTGTGGACTGAGCAGTGTGAATTAGGCAAGTTTTGTTTGGATAAGTTTATATATTTCTACATTCTTCCTCATTTGTACAGTGCTTCTTTTTCTACCTTTAACAAAGAACCACCTACCATTTTTTTGTTGGGGGTATGGAGACATCTTTTCTGGGCCTGGATTCCTGCCTGTAAGAATCTCAGGCTAAGACTATTCATTTCTTAATACTACTGATATAATAAGGATGCTACATTTTCATCATTAGGGTATTTTTTAATTATAATATTTTGCTGATAGGTCTCATTCCTCCTGTGCTCATTTATTAAAATTACATAAATCTGGATGATGAAATAATGATATATAAATAGGATTTATTTTAAAATATTAATTGAAGTCTTACAGATGCTTTGCAGTGTTCTATATTTGGATTTGTTGATTTAATCCTCATATTCTAATTGTTGTAATTTCATATAAAGAGAATGACTACATGGTTCTCACGCTGAATTTTTAGGATTTGTTTTTGAGTACTTAGCTTACACTGATAATTTGTCTGTCATGATCTTTGGGTTATCAGTTACCTGATGTCTTTCTGGGTAAAATCATCTTCTATTATGACTTCTGTGAACTGATACAAAAGAGAAAACTAGAAAAAATAATTCACCATTTCTTAAAACCCAAAATATTTAAAGGCAAAAGAATGCTCTCAATTAGAGAATTACCAACTGTGCTGTTACTAAAATTAACAAAAGTAAAATGACAAACTTTTTAACGTTTAGGTTAAATATAGTCAGTAATATTATTAATTCACCATATATAAGATAATGTGATTAGCAAGTAATGACATTATGAACACTTTCTTTTTCTGTGAAGTGAAACCCAGATATATCTTTGTATAGGATTTTTATCTATTACTCATTTTAAAGTAAAGGTGATTTTAGTAATTGAAAATGTCATTAGAAGGAGATAATTGTATTTTTTATTTGCAAATTTCAGGGGATTCAACTAATTATTTTAAAGGAAATATGTAGCCATATGAAAGAAAAAGTTACTAGTAAATAGTTGGATATCTTAGAAATAAAATTCTCTAGCTTGTTCTAGCTGCAACTGAATCATCCAGTGTGCTATTTGTCAGTTTCTTGTGTTGTGTTCTTCCTACACTTTCTTCCCCATTAAAATATATTCATGTTAATGTTCTTAAAGTGAGACCTGAATAAATAAGAATTAAATCCAATTTATGGCACTTAAATGCTTGATAGATGATCAAATGCCCAGTAATTCGTTTTACAAAATTTTTTTAATTTAGCATTTTAGCATGAAACAGTATTAGGGAAACCCAAACTTTTCTAGAAGTTTACAGTGAAATTCTGCATGTAATAGAAAGTGAAAGTAAAAGAAAGATGTAATCCTTGGAAGTCTTTAATCTACTGGAACAACCAGCTTCAGAAGGGTCAGATCAAGCCAAGTATAAATTGACCCTGTATAAAATATTAGAACAGTCTGAGGGCACATTATGTGACTTTTAAAGGTTACATATTTAGAGACTGAACCAAATAAACCCTAAATCTCCTGAAATCAAGCAAGTGCTATTACTACCACCCTAATAGACTATTCAGATGTATAACTATGGCACATTCTTGTAAAGGTGTCTTTGTAAAAAAAGGAGGCTTAAACACACTCCAAAATGAAAGGAATGACATAGATGTTCTGAAGACATCAAGTAGTACAGAAGTGACTTATCTTTGGTTTTGTTACACACTGCAATTCTGTACTTCTTTCCTAAAATATCTGCTTTTGCTATTAAACTTTTTTTCTTTATTTTGCTGTCATTAATGTACAATTACATGAACAACATTATGGTTACTAGACTCCCCCTATTATCAAGTCCCCACCACCAACCCCATTACAGTCACTGTCCATCAGCGTAGTGAGATGCTATAGAGTTACTACTCACCTTCTCTGTATTATACTGCCTTCCCCGTGTCCCCCCCTACATTATATGTGCTAATCGTGATGCCCCCTTTTCCCCCTTATCCCTCCCTTCCCACCCATCCTCCCCAGTCCCATTCCCTTTGGTAACTGTTAGCCCATTCTTGGGTTCTGTGAGTCTGCTTCTGTTTTGTTCCTTCTGTTTTTTCTTTGTTCTTATACTCCACAGATGAGTGAAATCATTTGATACTTGTCTTTCTCCGCCTGGCTTATTTCACTGAGCATAATACCCTCTAGTTCCATCCATGTTGTTGCAAATGGTAGGATTTCTTTTCTTCTTATGGCTGAATAGTATTCCATTGTGTATATGTACCACATCTTCTTTATCCATTCATCTACTGATGGACACTTAGGTTGTTTCTATTTCTTGGCTATTGTAAATAGTGATGCGATAAACATAAGGGTGCACCTGTCTTTTTCAAACTGGGCTGCTACATTCTTAGAGTAAATTCCTAGGAGTGGAATTCCTGGGTCAAATGGTATTTCTATTTTTAGTTTTTTCAGGAATTTGCTATTAAACTTTTAACTGTTGGATTTAGACTAGTAGACTTATTTAATAATAAATATTACTTAACTATTCACTATTAGAATGAGTTGAGATTATATAAGCAGGATGCAAAATATCTGTAAAATTAAAATCAACAATATTGGTATATCCCAGCCCTCTCTCTGCCAGCAACTTGTCACAGAAAAACAACAAACAGGCCATTTAGTGATGCTTCTTTTGAAAGAGGACTTGAAAATAAAAGTGCATTTGGGATGCCAGTGCATTGGAAGATCTGCGCATTAAACAGCCCACCTCTCTTCTTCCTCTGAAATGTTCAGGGTTCTGAGCATACAGGTATTTTACTGAAGATAGTTGGACATCAGGTTCAGCTACAGAGGCTGCTGCTGCTTTAAGACAATATGACATCCTTATCATCCACGTTATCCTTCATCCCCCATGACAACTGCTGATAGAAGGATCATGGCAGAGAAAAGATTTTTGGTGAGCAATCTCATTTCCAATGACATTTAGTTTCCATGTGAATGGGTTTCCTGTGCAATAATACTCCAGGCATACATAGCTCCACCCCTCCTCCACGCCTTCATCTTTTGCAAGTCCCTTCCTGCGGAAAGTGAGTCCTCGTGATAAGCCTCTAGAGTGGTGTTTGGAGGCTGGTGGGTTTCTAGGAACTCTGGCGACTTGTACAGGTTTACATTGGGATTTGCAGCAAGTACTACTGAGTTTACCTTAGCTAAAATTACTTTCTGATATTTCCCAGACCTTTTTCAGTAAGGAGAGAGCCTGTGGCGAAACAGACCAATGTTCCGTAATGTGAAATAGCATGTGACACTTCTAGGTATGACAGTGATAAGATCATGTGTCTTTTTTTGACCCAGCAACTAGCATCTGTTGTAGTTGGAAATACTTCAAAGAGGATGGAGCTTGAAAATACTTGCTTCTAGAACCAAACTCTGCCCACATCAACCCACCTGGTTGTTCATATTCCAGCTATAACTGGCTTCATGTGTGTGTGATCTGTGCAGGTGCACATAGCTCTGAACTTAGGGACTTCCAATGTTTGATTTAATGCTCTGTGGCTGCCATTTGAAATTCTTAATATTTTTTGAGCAAGGGTTTTTATTTTACACAGGGACCTGCAAATTATGTAGCCAGTAATGATGCCAGCAAAACCTGGTTAGTTCTAATTAGGGGTGGATTTTTACTGGATAACATTAAAATCTAACTAGAGTAAAAGAAAAAAGAATATATTTAAAGGTGGTATTATTGAGATAGTACATTTATATGGTGAACTTCCAGAAGCAATGTGAACAGGTAAACTACACAGCCCCACTGCAGAAATATTCCACTTAAAATCCCACATGGGCTGGGGAACAGAGATCCTTATAGCTGCTTTTAAGAAGAAGACAAGGAAGGAGGGGAGAAGGAAATGAGGAGGAGGGAAAGAGAAAAGGAAAATTTTTTTCTGACTTGCTTGCTAGAGAAGTCCCATTGCCTTTGCCTGATAATTTTAGTTCTGCCTTTAAGTCTTGTATGGAAACCTGCTTGGTGGAAGGTTGACACTTTTGGAAAATTAGCTTCAAGAATGTGAGAAATGAAATTTTATCTTTCTGTCATCTAGTTTATAGAAAAAGATGCTGATTGAGGCAATATTCAATATTTTCCAAAGATGGGATGGGTCTGCCTAATTCTGGGAGTCGGAATTAGGAAGCAGTCTCCAACTGCAGCCTCCAGAGGAAAGGTTATGAACGCTATCTCATTAACAGGGTTTTCTCATGTATTTTAACCCCTTATCAGATTTTCTCCTCCATCCCAGATCCCTGTATTTAAATATTCACAACAAATTCCCACTTGATGTCTGGTAGACACCTCAAACTCAAAATGAGCCAAGCTTATCATACCTTCTGCTGACTCTGTCTTCCATAATTGTCCACTTGCTCCATAATTGGTTATTGCAATCAGAAACTCACAAA
Source organism: Smutsia gigantea (assembly GCA_032199065.1). Taxonomy (NCBI): domain Eukaryota; kingdom Metazoa; phylum Chordata; class Mammalia; order Pholidota; family Manidae; genus Smutsia; species Smutsia gigantea. Next base: position 108,544 of record JAVSCE010021893.1, on the reverse strand, counting down.
TCAGCCTTTCCAACTGCATACCAAGTCATGTAGGATGCCTTTCAGACAATGTCTTAATCATATCTCTTAATTATTTTGTTTTCCCCAATACCACTGAAACTAATCAATATCTCTACGTAAGTTGGCTTTTTTCCCCTCAAATTCTGTCATTATAAAAGCTCTGTAAAAAAATCTTTAAAACAAACAAAAATGCAACCTGATCATCCTGCTCCCTTGCTTAACCACTCTTCAGTTACAAAATATTGCTTTGAGGATACATCCAACTTCTTAGTAAACTGCCCAAGAATCTCCGTCTTCTAGCTCTTACCTTTATCTCTATCCTCACACTTTTCATACTCCGTATTGTACTTTTATGTCCCATCCATATCAAACTTGCTTTTCTAGCTTATATGCTTCCTCCCTACATACTATTCCTTTGCATGCAATGTTTTCCTATCTATCCTGCAAATTTTTTCTATCTTCCATTGGCTAATTCCCATTCTAAAGGAAGACTTGGCTTAATAAGTCTCTTCTAAGAAGTTTCTCTTACTGTTGCCCTGCTTCAGCCCCAGGTCATTATGCCCTACTCTCTGATCCCCTTGCATTCTTTACTTTCTCTACATTAACTGTGTGGTAATTCCTTGCTTAATTATCTATATTCCCTGAAAAATTACACTCTGTGAGTTTGGAGGACATGATTGTTTTGTGCACTAATGCATCGTCAAGCCTCACCAACTTTCTCGCACATAATACGCTATCAACAAAATTAAGGGAATTAGAATGAACAGACAAGTGAATGGATGAATGCATAAACAAATGATTAAATGATGGAAACTCTAACTCTGTCTTTAAATTATCTGCTATCAGATAGTACTATTTTTTATAAAGTGAGATGCTACAATGTCCAGGAAATTTAGGTTTTATACATGGCTACTTCATGGTTTTATTAATTCAAAGCTTACCATGCCTTCTGCTGATTCTCTATTACAATTTCTAGTACAATTATTATATGCCAGGCTCTACAGCTTTATGACTGTGTACATCTAAGTTAAATATTCAGGATCTCAGTTTCATTATTTGCAGTATGAGAATAATAATATTTATCTCACTAAATTCAGCTTATTGCTAAATAGGTTTACTCTCTGGATGATGTTTATATTATTGACAGTTGTTTAAAGTTTATACTTATTACAACATAAATATATGACCTTCATTAATATGCTCTATAAGCAGAATATGTTGAGATTGATTAATAATTTAGAATAAGGTTGTCACTTAATTAAAACACTCTCTGAATCATTTGTCTGATTATGGTGTCCATACCAGAGGTTTAAAGTACAATGACATTTTTATACTTCCCTTAGGATTTATAACCTTGAAAAATATTCGTATTCCAGGTCAGATTTTGGACTTTTTCTCAACAGCTGCATTTCTCTTATATCATGTATCAGATGATATGATAAGATGTACATATCATGTATGTACACACATACACACACACATATAAACTATACTACTGTATTTGTTCAATCTCTGGCAGAAGTGATAGTCCAGTCCAGCTTAGAAGTGAAACTCTTCTCCTATTCTCTTTTTGACATCAATTGAACTAAATACAGAGAAAAGTAGGAATGATCAGGAAGAGGGGTATGTGTAAACATTTGTCATGCCAAATTCTGTGTACCCATTCATGCTTTGTATTTTATCTCTGCCTAATTTACTGGATTTCTAAGACATGTCATTGTGATTTAAATTACTCTGATTGCCCTCAAAATGTCCATTATTGGCACAATTTGCATTTTAAGGAATTGTTACAAAATTTTAAACACATTTTGAACATAACTCATAGCTTTATCCTTATATAAACAACTCTACTATTCTTTCCATATAACTTGATAAAGGCTTTCAATAACATTTTCAAGTATCTAGTGTTTCATCCATGTCATCAATTAAAAAAAAATTTTTTGAACACACACTCGCACCAACTGTCCAGTGCAATCCACTTTTTATATTTTTGGGGGGTATCATTAATCTACAATTACATGTGCAACATTATGGTTACTAAACTCCCCACTTCATCAGATCCCCCCCACCAACCCCATTACAGTCACTGTCCATCAGCATAGTGAGATGCTATAGAATCACTACTTGTCTTCTCTGAGTTGTACAGCCCTCCCTGCGCCCCCCAACATTGTGTCTGCTAATCGTAATGCCCCTTTTTCATGTCATCAATTTAATACCAAACATGCACTTTTGATTTCATGCATAGTGCTCTTTTCTGCAAAAAAGTCTTTCTCATGTTTTTTTGCCTTTATGTTCTTCCCCTTCCTGCCTAGGTATTTTCTCTTCTTTTGGTCCAGTTTCACTGACTTCTGCACCCTTTGATGTTGCAAGGTATATCCTTTACCCATGGTGCTTATCACATTTGTAATGTCACTTTATTTTTTATGTACAGTTGATTAATGTGTGTCTCACTCAGTAGATTATGTGAAATGGGGGTCCTTGTCTCTTCCTGCTCACAGTTGCAATTCCAGCACCTAACATATAATTTGGACATAACAAGCTTTGATACATGGTTTAGAATGAATGAACAATTCCCAAGTCCCCCAGGATATGAAGTAGGTGAATTTATAAGTGAAATTGAAACACACTTAATCAAGTTAAATGAATTGAAAATATCATTATATATATAAAATATAGGGGCATCATTATATATATAAAAAAAGAAGGTTGAGAAAGGAAACTACCATTCATGGTACCTCTTACCTGACAACTTTCTACCGTAATTCTCTCTATAAATCTACACCCTTTCTTCTATTCTATTATTTTCATTTTACAACTGAAAGACATGTGGGGCAAAGAGTTTAAGTAAATTGTTTCGGCTTCCTAAACCTAGAAAGTGGTGATGGGAGGTGGTAGAGCCAGATCTGATCATCTCCAAAGCCCTTGATTTGAAGCTCATCTCCTTCCACCATTCCATGATTGAACTACTTGTAGCTTCATAACCCTGGGTTTCATGTTAAATCCTGTTCAGCCTGGGATCTGGTCTCATGTCTAAAGAATGAGTTATGTGAAAATTTTAAGTTTAAACCTATCTTCAACTCACATCTTCTTAATTGCGTTTTCTTGCTATCTCCTAAGTGCAGTCACAATTTAAATGCTTCTACAATTGTTGATTACTACATTTACATTATGCCAGATGCTATCTCATTTGAATTGTGCCCACACAACACAGGTGCAGAATTGGGGCTGCAATTGAGAAGATTTGGGTTTAAGTATCTCTGTTTTCATTTAATCTACATGCTTGGCCATGTAAATCATTTTCTTCTCATTTTTTGTTGCCTAGCAGGCATATTTTATATTACTTTAAAAGTTCTGAAAAATGGACTGCTATATTGTATTTTGTAGAATAAAATAATCCTCCTCTCTGAGGTAACCTTGCATTTCCCAGACAACAAAGAGCACCCTTGTACATTTTTATTTACACACATATAATAAAGCTAATATAGCAGTCATGCTTTCCAGAGAACAGAATACTTTATGGGATTATGGCTATAAAATATCAAAAGTCTATAAGCAAATGGATCTATATACTTCACAATTACAGTTCAATTTTTTTTTGAGAGATGAGTCTCTACATTTCCTCTTCATTCTTTAAAAAATGTGTTCTTTGTTCACTTTGCCATGCAGTCATGTCCAAAAATGTAAAGCTTGTAACTTTGTGTGGCTTTCATAGTGGTATTCCTACTGGCTGCCAAACCTAAACTGGTGATGAAGGACAAGGAGGAACTCTGAGATGTCCATAAAAATGCTCATTTTAGGATACATTCTAGGTCACTTTTATAGCATCTGAGTAATATTATATTTCATTAAATCCAAGACATGGCCAATTGTATGACACACTATTATGTTAATTATCATTAAGAACAATAAGAGAACATTGCCAATTAAAACTTTCCTCCATATTTTTAAATTTTTTCTTATGGAAATATATCTTTTAGACTCAATTTAGGCATTCACTTCTCAGAACACTATTGCATATACATTAAAAAGAAAATATAGGAGAAATAATTTGATTAAGTTATTCCTAACAATTTTTCCATTCAGTCTGGCATCACAGACTGAATCACGGAATTGTCAGTCTGTATTTTACCTTGGAATACCATCCCCTGTGACATTAAGAGATTGGTGATACGATGATGTACAATTCCTTTAAATAATTCTTTACTCTTGTCTCTAAGACATTTTTGGAGATATTTTGTCTCCAAGTGATTATATCACTTACTTATATTCTGTACACTTAATTTGTTTCTCTCTTGAACTTCCTAGGGATGAAAATATCTTCAGGCAACAATAGCAAAACATATTTGTTTCCTCAAGTGATTCTTAAATACCCTGTTAATTATATATTATGAAAAAACCACGTTGATAGGGGCTTTATATCTGCTTTTGCATTTAAACTCCAGAAACGATTCAGGATTTATAATTGCCATTTTTTTTAGTGGTGGAACAGGGAATTGGCTTGGTTACACAATTTAACCAAGATAATCTTACCGTAGAGTTTGTATGCTATAATGGAAAATTTAGGCATCCTTTTAACATCTCTCCTTCTTATTCTAACTTTTAATTCCATATGAGTTGGTCAATGTGTATTAGTTTGCTTGTCTTATATTTTTCATGCTATTTTCTCCATTTAAGAAGTGTGTCCTCTATCATCACTACCAATGTCATGTTTATGCTTATTGAAATGGAAACCACACTTGATATTTTATTTTGGGTTCAGGATATATGTCTGCCTTGCCCTGGATTGATGATATGATCATTTCAAACAAGTCTTGCTTGATAAAGTCACTTGAGAATCTGATTGATTAAGTAAGTCTCTTAATCACAGCTAGGATTTAAAGCTTGTATGGAAACTGGCAATAAAGATGAAGGACCAAGAACAGAGATTGTAAATTTGGGATGTTGTCTTCGTGTTTTCTTAGAGAAGTGGTGCATAAGAGGCGACAACCACTAAACAGAGGCAGAAAAGGGAGTTGGCTTTGAAGGGCAGACCCCAGTGTAATACTGAGGCTGGTCATGATAATGTCAAAGACTCACTTTTTAGCTAAGTTCTCTGTTCTGAAGAAAAAACAGCTTTAGAATATACACATCCACCCAGCCTTGGAGTTGGTTCAAGTAGAACTTTTAAAAATGTAAGATAGAAGGGGTTATGTGCCAAGTGCATTATTACATGTCATTAGAAATGTGTGGAAAAAAATTTGTATTCCAAACATGTAACTTACGAACCAGAGAATAGACAGCTGGTTTAAGTTAAGCAATAAGTTCACTTTATCTGAGCATGAAGAGGGGCAGATCTAGGTCTCCATAATTCTTTCTTTGGAAGGTTTAGTGATTATTCTCTCTAGGTGTATGTATAATATGTGTATACACCCAGAGGTGGAGGATGGAGCATCCTTCACACAAAGCCGGCAGGTCCAGTTTTCTTCAGTTCATAATAGGGTCTGTCACACATTTTCCTAATAGAGAACCTGAGGATACTGCTATACCCAAATCCTACCATTTAAAACTTCCACACTGTAGCTAGGGAAGATCCAAGAGGCTGACCGAGCTGAAGCACAACTGAACCACGACTCTGCAAAATAGTTTTTAAATTTAACACCTGCTAGGTATTGTTTTGCCATTAATTTATTCCTTTTACTAAAAGTTGAGAGTTAAAAAAATATCTGATTAATTGGGGGTTCCATTACTTAAGAATTTATTGCCTACAATAATAGTACAATAAGAATATACAAATTAGCCTAACAAATAGAAAACTTCACTTATTTTATGCCTCATTGGAAGACAAAAGTATCAAGAAAGGTCCCTGGGAATCAGAATGTGCTTTGGTATTACTCAACATATTCATTAATCAGTCAGTGGAAAATGTAAATGAGCGCACATCCAAATCTATAATAATAAAATGCTAGAAGCTAGGCATAATAGATCAGATTGATCAAAAATACAGATGGATCTGGACAGCTGGGGAAATTATTCATATGAGAAAGAGATGAGTTTTAATGGAAAGAATAGTATGATAATGCCTTTGAAGAAGATGAATACACAGCAGAAAAATATAAACTAATAAGTAAACTGAAAAGTTCAGTGTCACAACAAGGAAGGCTAATTATATTCTAACTTCCCTAAGTTGAACAATTGGAAAAGAAGAAAAAGATTATAATACCACTTAGCTAAACAATAAAATTCTGCCTATAAGCTTAATGGAGATTTTATAAAGTTAGCCACTTTCAGGGCAAAGCAGCAATTATAATAAAAGCTGGCAATTTTAACTAGCATGGAGATGGCTGCTTGAATAGTCTTGTGTTTAAAATGTTGAATTCGCTGTATATCCCAAATCATGTGAATTAATTTTCATTGTCTGCCTTAAAGTTTTCCACCTGCTCATACTCTTGTGATGTTTCTTCTAAGTTTCAACCTCAAAGGAACATGGCACCTCTTGCTTGCATTCAAAATGCTGTGAAACTTATCAAACCAAAGATCCACAGCTGACTGTTTTGATTAAATGAAACAGAATCCTAATCTCACAGATAATTTCACACAATTTTGCCATAAATTAAGTCATGCCATTTCCAATTTTATAAATTTTTGCATTGCTAAGCATAATAAGAAAGTTTATTGGAAAATACTCAGTATCCACTTGTCCCCAGGGAGACAAATAAAACCAAGATAATCACTAGCTGTTTCCATGGAATATACCCTAAATTCAGTGATGGAACTATATCAACAGGGCAGACTGAGATGGTAGTTTCCATGTTAAACATTTTTGAAATTAGGAAAAGTATATTTAAGAGGTTGTAATATGATGGAAGAAGCTTTGGTTGAGCATTTAAAAAGTATAAATTCTCGGCTCCAGTTCTGACTCATTTGCTTTGTGGTCTTGACATGCCTCTTGCTCTCCCTCAGACTGACCAAAAACCATGGTGTTAAGAGTTTATGAAAAAACAGAAGCCCTATATAAAGGTAACAACATTAATAACACTATCAATATTAGTTTGAATGTTATTACTTTGTAAACAAAATTATATTCCAAATAAAATATAAATGTTTGTTCTAGTAAGAGCACTTAAATGTTTTTGTTAAATTTAACTAGTTTGGTCTTGCAGACTCCTGAATACTAGAATTTTAATCTTTTGCCCAAGTCTTACTAATTTTTACCCTCTTTCCTCTTTTACTTTGTACTTATAAAAGAATTCTATTGTCTTGCATCCCTTTCTTTTATGTTCTTTTAGAGTTTTTTATTTTGTTTTGTTTAACACTCTCTCCTGTCCTGGATAACTGTTTATCATCGCCAATGGTAATGATTTTAAACACCTCTAATAATTCACCGTTACTATCACTTCTCTTTTCATACAGTAGCCTGTTCTGTCATTTGCCCAGAAAGGAGAAAACAATTTAGTATTCACTGTAGCTTCTTCACTTTTATAAATGGTGTTTCCTCCTGCACTGCTCTCTGCTGCAGTCCCAGAAGCACTTACTAATTCTGAAACTCTCCCTTGGGTGATTCTCTGAATTGGAAATCGTGACCTTGAGGCTGCACTGATGGATCACTTCCTGTGTGCTCTGATTCCAGGACTGTGTTGAATTCAAGAGAAGAGCATCTTCCCTTTGCTCTGGGAGATTCATTCATCTCAAAGGTTTTGTTTCTCTTCCCTCATGGGAACCATTTCATGTATGTGCACTCTCTGGACACTAAGTACAAGTAGAAACATATGGCCAATAATTTGCTTATGATGTATTCACATAGGAAAAAGGGCAGGAGAGGTTAGGTAGAACATATAAATCAAGTAATAATCTCAGGCAAATACTTTCATGATATAGCATGTAAGAGAGAACATTTTTTTGAATAAATCACATGAAATTATTACTAAAATAATCTTTGCCTGAGAATTGGGTTCATTTTTGATGATTATTTTTACATTGGAGTATAATATACTAATGCTAATAAATCACATTTTGCAAACTAATCAGGATTATCTAATTTAATAATAACTACCACCCAATAAAATAGTCTATTAAAATTATCCTAGTTTACAAGGCAGGAACCTAAGTTCCAGGGACTCCAAGACAGTAAGAACGAGAGTCAGGGTTAGAATATATGTTTCTCACAATTCAGAGGAGTCTGAGATCTTAAAAATGTCTCCATGCATTGGGAAGATATTCCAGTAAGGAAAAGTTATCAGACCCTGAGTGAATTAATGTGGCCAAAGACATGGAGGTTAAAGTGATTCTGCCCAGCCCTCATATACCACACTGATCATTTATGAAACAAAAGCCCAGGATCCGGAGTTTGGATACTTTAGGGAAACTCCTCTCCTCCTGAGGTTCACAGGCATACATTGAAGACCTTGATAAAGTTATTTGCGAACGTCTGTACATTGCTGACTCTGCCCTGGAAACACACATTCAAGAAGACATGCAATAAATTATGGGTTGTTTAAAGGCTCAGTGTAATACGATGAAATGACAATCATCCTGAAAACCAAGGTCTTGCTGGGCAAGCCCTACACAGGGCAGCAATTCTCTCCTGACCTCCAGGGCTCAAAGCTGTCATTGTACCCTGTTACCTCCATAGCTCATCAGCAGTTTCCACTACAGTGCCTTGGATTTATATACCAGCTTCCTGTTAAAGAACATTGGCTTAATAAAAGATGAAAATAAATATCACGAAACCAAAGTAGCTACATGATACTCGGCTAAACCTAGGAGGAAACCAAAAATGAAAAGAAAGTTGAGAAAGAAGAAGCACCTCTCGTATTTGAATGCCCGTGTGGATCACATCAAATGACTTCTTAGTAGCCCAACAGATTAGATGTTAATGCGAGTAAAACTGAGGGTTTACTAATTTATCATAGGATAAGTCATTGGCTTTTTCCTAAAGTTTATGGTTCTATCATGATTTTGTTGTTTTTGTTGTTATCAACACCAATGTTTGGAACTAGGGATTCTGTTTTAATCAAAGCGCTTTATATATAATACAGTTTAATTGTGAGTGGCAGAAGCCCAGTCCAAATTGATGCACGCAAAAATGGAGTTTTTGGGCTGGCATAACAAAGAAGTCTACATGTAGAAATGGCTCTAGATAGTTTGATGTAGGTGTTCAAATGTGATTCAAGAAGAGCGCTTTAACAGTAACTCTTCATTACTGCCTTGCTATTATCTTTGCTGACTTTATTTTTATGCAGCTATGCTCAACCACCCGACCAGTCACAACAAGATAATATTGTATTCATTTGCCCATCCTTTTAGAAAACAAAGAAAACACTTCCTTCTACTATTGACAGTAAAATCCACATGTAAGGATCTCAGTGGTCCTACTGAGGTAATGAGTTTAGTGAGGAGACTGAAGTGCCCTAAATGGCCACATGTATTACTGAAGTTCAAAGTTGAATCAGCCTCCCTCAAATCACAAGGATTAAGATGAGAAAAGAATTAACTTCCAGAAGAAAGGCAAGGTGCTTTTACCAAATGTCAGGGAAGTGGTTATTCAGTCTGCAAAATAATAGATCTCCAGTATAAATGGCACCCCTGGAGTCACTGAAGATTAACAGAGTCTAAGAATGCATGCTCAGAGTTGAGAATCCTTGAAAACTATCACTCCCTTTGTTCAGTATCCAGAACAGGATTTATTGGAAAGCACTATGTTAGTGTTGTCTTCAGTGAGCAAAATGGAGTTGAAATCACCAACATCCTGGACCAAAAGGCATCAATTGGTATAGCCGTACTTACTAGACCTGCTCTCAAATGAAGCCAGTGTATTTTCCAGCCAAAAGAAAGACTGGACAACAGAAACTCAGCTTCTAAAAATATAAAAGAGTTTTTGACTGCATTAAATAAACAGAAATAGGAACAAACAGCTGGCAGGGATGAATCAGAGATGGGCTGATACCATTTTGGGAAAAAAAATTCTCTGCAGATCTATATTACAGAGACAAATATACAAGAGGTAGAGCCTCAAATACAAAGACATGTCCTGAAAGTAACAACCTTACTGGCTAACAAAGGATAGCTTTCGTAATCGTCTTCCTCAGAACATGTATTGGCCTTTTTAGCTACATAATTGACTATCACAGTCAGCTGCAATACTAAAGTATGTTAACTGTAGGAGTAAATGCCACACAAAATCCCAGGGTCATTGCAGTTCGAAGGGTACACCCATGTGAGAGGAGCGCCCTGTAGATTCATGCAAGATAGTGAGCCTGTCAGGAAAACAATCAAACACAGAAGACACAAACTAGCACCCAAAGATTCATACCCAAATCCCAGTAATAAAAATAGAGGCTTTATAATTAGATCCCAGTTAAATCTGAGGCTACCTAAAAAAAAGACGATTAAAAATTTAGAACAAGTACATTGTCCAGTTAGCTTGATGCCAGGGAAAGTTGAAAATTTTAATGATACATTGTTTTATTCATATAAATTATATTAGCAAGCTCTTGTATGTACTTATTGTATCTGGTTTCCTCTCCTCACAGGCTATCAAAATGTATGAGAGTGTATGTATATGTGTATGCCTGGATGTGACATTTATATATAATTACTCTCTTCAGTGGCCAAGGTGTGCATTTCAACTCTTAGGGACACACCATAAAAAGAGCAATTCTGTGATCTAATTGAAATGCAGTAAGAGAAGGATTAAGTACATGCACTTTCATTTAGCAGGTTCTGCTAGTTTATTTGTGCATCCAACATAATCTTTTAAAAATTACCACAAGCAAAATATAACAGATTGTAAACGGTTGCTCATATTAACTTAGCTAAGTACTTGTAATCTGCCTAAGCGTTATTTAACAGAACATAATTGCAAAATAGTATGATACCTCTAGAGTTTGTTAGACTGGTACGTGACTAACTCATATTTAACAATCAGAAGGCTAAAACAGAGAATATTTAAGCAGTAGAAACTTTTAAAGTACCTGCAGCTACATTGTTTTTTCAAACTGAAAAATACATTTGAAATTTAAAAAATCTCTTTCTTCTTGGCATTTCATTAATCTTAGTTTAAAACAGATACAAAATTACAGTAAGGAGAAAAGAGAAAATCGCTGTTCTGAAAGACAAAATATTTTTGATTTATAAGAAGTGGGCTTTGATGAGAAAGAAAAGGTTTCTCTAGAATTCCAAAAGTTCAGCTTTCAGTATTAAGAAGCAGTTTTAAAATGCTGAGAAATACAGTTTATAGTATAAAATATTAAGAAGGGAAAAATTCAGCATGATGATCTTCCGCCCAAAAGGAAATGATTCATCTGGGTCAGTGATTACCCAAGTATTATCCCTGGACCAGCAGCATGAACGTCACCTGGAAACTTACTAGAAGTGAACGTAATCAGGCTCCACGTGGGATGTACTGAATCAAAAACTGTGGGGCTAGAGCTCTGCAGTCTGGTTCAAGAAGCCCTCCAGGTGACTCTAAGGCATGCTTGGAACCACTGGTCCAAATTAAAAGTGATTTGACAGGATTGATATAGAGAGAGTTGTTTGTCAAGGAGTCTCCCACCTGCCCCATCCAGAGGCCAAAACCTTGGACAGATCTGGGTCGCAGTCCTTAATATTAACAATTGAAAGCATAGGAGGAATCCCTGTATATGTACTTTTGTCTCCCTTCTGGGCATGTACTACAGAAAAAAGTATAAATCTTCTATCTATATCTTGGTCAGCACGATGTTGGGGTCTGACAGCAGCTTCAGAGTCCTGAATAGTGCAGAGAAAGCAGATGAGGTTTCCGGTCAGAAATGTTGAGATAATGTGAAGTTGGGACAAGGAGGTCTCAGAGTCACCATTCCCTTTCCTTGTGACAGGATGATTCACAGCATTGCGATCCTGCTCCCAAACATAGATCACCTGGAAGAAGGGTATAGAGGGAATTCTCAGTAATTGAGTTATCTTGCACTAATAATATCTTGAAAATGGGGCCTTTTAGTTAACTTGCTTTCATTTGCAGAAAAGTAGTGGTAGCTGTGAATGTCTTCATATGGCAGTCTCTAACTATTCATTATAAAAAGGCTACCATTTAAATAAGTGGAATGGCTTTAGTAACTTAAACAAAAGTGCTCCCTTGATTATGTAATGGACATTTTATTTTTAACTTGAAAGATCTGGCCATGCATTGATTTTAACAATTCTAATACCTGGCATTTGATAATTATGAATTTTGTTTCAAACATTATGCTAGGTGCTTCTCATTTGTTACTTTATTTTTACACATAACAAATCTATGGGATGATATTATTGTATACATGAGAAAACTGAAGCTTAGTGAAATGAAGTAATTTCCCATTACAAGTCGCACTACAGTAAGATGCAAAACATAGGAGTATGATATCAAAACCTAAGACCTTAATCTCTGTTATGCCAGAATGACAGCAATTAATGCCTAAAGAATGTAAATAGTATAGCTTAAATAATAAATAAAGTACCTGTTTTGCATTATATATAGGGAGTCAATAGTATATGTTGAGTGAATGGATAAATATCACTCAGTTTACATGGACTCATTTCTATATTTGATGAAGGTGGGCCTTACTTAACCACCTTTTTAAATATCTCCAACCTTTCCCTGAATGTCTCTTTAACCTGATTTATTTTCTCTCTTAACACCACCACTTGACATATGTATCTATTTGTTAATTCACTTGTTTTTTGTCATTCCCACTCATCTGTAAGCTCCATGAGCATAGGACATTGTCACTGGTCCGCTGCTGTATCCTTAGTGCTTGGAATGTCATAGAGATTCAGTAAAAATCTCTTCAGTGAAATATTTATAAATGAAATAATATTCTTGCACTTTTTAATGACGTAAGTATTTGTGAATGAATAATAATCTTCAGCTAATCCTTCTGTTTTCCTTCCATTTCATAGACATCAAATGCCGGTAATAAAACATTTCATAGTCTCATCTGTGGGATTTAAGGGGTCATTTTCGAAATGTTTGCCAGAGTGTCAATACAGATTTCAGCTTTACTGAATACCACCCCCCACCCCAAGACGGTCACGCTGATTGTTTTTTGACATGTTTAAAGGTGATAAAGTGCCACTCTTTGCAGAACGGCAGTTGGATGCATTTCCAGAGAAAGGTGAATAGGCAAAGTCTGAGAAGACAGAGACCAATGTGAAAGGAAAGAGGGGTGTTGGGATAAAACATCACCTTGCCTTCCAAAGATTTATACTATCCTCTTGTGGTAAAGGTAATCCTAAACTCCACTGGGCTACTGTCAAAATCAACTGGTGGTCCCTGTACCACCCGCCCATCATGGTTACACATCAGGGCACAGCAAGTTCCTAGGCAGGAAGCCAATTACAACAAAATCACAAGAGCACAAAATGAGTGTTTTAGGACAGCAATCTGTCAGCAATTCCCAGGAATCTTTTATCTCTGCAGGGTGGAAAGAATTTCAGTTCTTATTTGTTTTCACCTAGCAAAGACATCTTGTTGGCACCAAGAGCTCCAGAAAGTGTCTGCCAAGTCCCTGTCGGTCTTGGCCAGTTTTCAACTATATGCCATACAGTGCATTAAACTTTATGCTACAAGAAAGCAACCTGTGAAAACCTACATCCCTGAGCTAGCTAAAATGTAAAGATTTCTTCATTGACTGACAGATGAGTTTAGGATTATTTAACGCTTTAGTCCTAAGAGTGGATGCAGTAGCAGTTCAGAAGTCACCGTTTGACATACTGAGCTTGCAGAAGACATGTTTTAGGTACACTTTTATTTTTTCTTTATCTTTCTTCCTCTTTTGTTTTTTGTCATCGTACTTTTTTTTTGGCTGTTGGCAAACAGGAGAGATGTGTTTTCATTTTTTTTATTTTTTAAATTAATCATGCCTTTCTTAAGCTTTTAGTCAGCTTAGTCTTATTTTCTAGATGCCCCATACAAAGCAGAAAATGGAGAGAATAAGAAAAAAGACATAGCATTTTGTTCAAGTATGCTTCTGTCAGAATCAGAAATATAAAAAATTAATAGTTTTTTAAATCTCTAAACAGATTTGCAGGTAAGACGTATGCTCGCCCTAAAAAGTAGCCATTTACTTGCATTTCTGATGTTGGGTGCTGGTTACACACAGGAAACCCTCAAGCTTTAATTTCTTTAATCATGAATATAAAGAACTGTGGAAAGAAGTGAAATTGAGAGAAAGAAAGAGGAAACCAACGGCTGTTTCCACAATCATATACAAAACAGGCCAGAGCTGTAGAGAAAAATAGCCAAAGGTGGAAGATTTGCCACTTTCTCACTAGCTTGTTTGTCATATTGGGGGGAAAATAAAATATCTTTTCATAATAAGATTGTTACCCTTCGGTGCTAAATAAATATGCTATTACTATAAATGAATTTCACAGGCCCCTCTCCACTTTTGAACTGAATATTCCTTTCGGCATGCAGAAAGGGGATTCGCCTGGTCATGGAGCATCAGAGACTAAATTCTGGAACACAGTCAGGGCCCGAGATGAACAGAAAGGGACGTGGAATGTCTAAGAATTATGACAATGAGATTCTTAAAATGTAGTTCTAAGTTACAGAAAAAGCATTTCCTCCAAAGAAATAAAGGCAAGTTTTTCCAGCTAGATCATTATCACTGCCCTGTGATCATTTCTTTAATCTTTAAATTTTGCTTTACATATTAAGGAAGAAAAATAACATCTTTTACAGATTAATTTATGTAATAAAAATAACAGTGGCAAGTAGGCACAATCTATTTTATGTGCAGAGTAGCTCAGTTTTAATGAATGATTTTATGCAAATGAATAGACAGACCATCTATTATTTCATATAATGTAATCAATGGATTGGAGTGTTGCTTTGTTAAAACAAGCCAGAGCTTGTGTGGCCAGAATATTCCAGTGTAAGAATCCTTCATAATGACCAAAGGTAGAAAACTCATCATTCCTGGATCTAAGATGACTAAATTCCCTACTTACTGTATCAAGGACTGTCAGAAAGAGAAAAAGCTCATTAGTTCAGCATAACTGACTGATTATCCCCACATAGTAAAATCTTATTTTTTATGCAAAATTGGTTGCATTTTGGAAAAGCACTGTTTCATGGAAAATGTATTAAAAGAGCTCCTTGATACGTGCCTAATGTTTTTGTATTGTTGAGGAGTTTGGAAGATGGTATTATGCATAGAGATGTGCTACAGATCATTAAAGATCAAGAGCTTTCAGATTACAAAGTCAACAGGCTGATGCAAAAACTGAGAGACTAGTGGCATCTTATCAGAATAGGAGCTTTGAGCAGTAGAAGTAAAAGTAACATTCAATTCACCACCTCACCCCAGCCAACACTGATTTCCATTCCAGATTACAGAAAATTTCAGTGCACACCCTTTTTTAAAATTAGTATTTATGAAATAATATACCAAAATTTTTCATAAAGTAGTGCTGGATAAGAAAGGATTCATGTCAACATCTGTAACAATTTGCAAACAGGCAATGAAAATAAATAAACATATACCTTGGCCCATTCATTTAATAATAGGGTCTCTGTAAGAGAATGAGAAAATGTGAGTTATTGAAAATATTATCTAACACATGTGACAGGTATTTTTTCTTTCCTTTAAAAGGAACATTTTAAATGTGAGATTTGGGTAAAAAGCCAATATTTCAAGTTTAAAGATATTTTGTATTTCTTGATTTAGAAGACGTGACCCTCCCCCCCAACCCCCCAATTTGAAGTGTCCCGGATGAACATTTTAATAGGGCCTGTCTACCTATGAGGTAGACTCTGTAAGCATGAAGAAATCAAAATTGTCTAGGTTTAATTTATCATTAATAATACTTAGTAAAGAACAAAGAGTATTATATACATATGTTCTCCTTAATAATAAGAGGATGCTCTATTACTGAAAGTTCTAATGTCCCTTAATTGAAGAACATAACTAAAGACTTCTAAAAGAAATGTATATGAAATGGGCCAGGTGTCCACAGCATCAGTATCTGGCTACCTCTCTTTTGCCAGACTTCTTGGCACTAAGCTAACCCTGCCCTTGCTTCTAGACCCAAAATTCTCCTTGCCAGCAAAGATTTAATTCACTGCCAGATGGTCAGCAACACATTGTCATTGCTCCCAATCTGGCTGTGACCATGCAGGGCAAATCAAGAAATGCTTCTGCTCTGTCCCTGGGAATGAGTCTGTAACAAGAGATTGTCCCTGGTCTCCTGTGCCTAGGCTCTGTCTTAAATTGCCTGTCTTAAAATTTGCCCCGTCCTCAAGTCGTGACCCTTGCTTTTCTCTCTTGTCGCTTCTTATATTCCCATTTTCCAAAGACTGCAGTTAGTTACTCTGCTACTTCATGCAGGTTTTTCTTCTTCTTCTTCTAGCCTATCTGTCTGGATCTCTGAACAATGACAACTCCTAAATTGTTCATTGCCATGCTCCACTGGCCTGGCCACCAGTGATAGGCTGATACCCCTCTTGAAAAGACACTGACACCAACCAGTTAACCTGTATCTGTCTTTTGTTGCATATTCTCTGGGCACCATATTCTGCCTCTTAACCCAGGTTGCCTGCTGTGGGAAAAAGTGCACAGGCTTTGTTTCATTTGGACAACAATTGAAAAGCAGACTCATTCATCTCTGAAAAATTAAAATGAGCAAACAAGCAAAACAGTGAAAATTTGTGTCACACAATGTAGAATAAAACTGAATAGCAAGCTGGAGGACAATTGAAGACACAAACCTTGAAGAACTTTCATCCAACTGCAGACTATGGAACTGGACTAAGAGAAGCGTACACCAAATTCAACACATTGTCTTGAGTCTTGCAAGAGATACACTGACCCTAACCTCTCTCCTATGCATCTGCTCTGTGACTCAGAGATTTGAGATAGAGAGAATTAGAAAACTCAGGTTGTTGTCTGACAATTAAATGCATCTGGTAAGGTTGATCAAGAAGAAAAAGAGAGATGAAGCACAAATAACCAGTATAAATGGAAACGACTATAGGCTTAAAAAAGTAATGCGAGGATACTATACAACTTTATTTCAATTTGAAGATTAAAATGAAATGGACAAATTCACAGAAAATTTAAACATTTCCAAACACTTACGTTATTAGAGAATCTGAATCAATATAAAAATGCTCACACAAAGCTAATTCCAAGGCCAGATAAAAAGTAGGAGATCATTTTATGAGGTTTGCAAAATTTTCAATAAATAACTTACAAATCAAATAAATGATTATATCCATACTTAAATAGATGATAAAACCTAGTGCAGTACAGTAGCTATGTGACACAGACAAAACTCAGTTGACTTCTCAGGGGGAAAAAAAATTTGTGCCTAAATATTTCAACACTGCCATTAATCATAACTCTTATATTACACCTTTGTATCAGAAAATAAAATACATTATTTCTTTTTTATGTGCAAACTAGAATATATATATTCCTGGGATTTTTACAACACATTGTGAATGAGCATGAAATTGACAATATTCTCAGCTCAAACTATTTTACTGAAGGGTGGCCTGCTGTTCCCTTTTGTTTGTTTTTTTAAAAAAATAGTTTGAATGCTTATTTTAGCATGCATAAAATAGCAAATGAGGAAACGTTTTTCCTCTGTATTCATATCTTCTATGTATATTCTCAGATTTTTGATTTGAAGGAGCTGTCAAACTTAAATAAATAACTAAGTGAAGGGCAGATTTTGCTGAGGGTAACAAAATGAACATTGTCTTCTGCTTAATATACTTTTCGTTTGAAATGTATGATAATTTGTTACCTGTTTCTTTAATCTATAATGATAAAAATATTGCCATGAGTGCAGACTGCTGGAATTGTTACAAAAGTGAGTTATTTAAAAGAAACATGGCAATTGGAAATGAAAAATGATTCTATCAAAATACCTTAGACTGATTTGCTAGTGACTGTTCTATATATATATATATATATATATATATATATATATATATAATTAATATTTCTACAAATGTAATAAATATATAACTAAAATTTCAGATCTTTTTTAAAGTGAAATATAGAAACAGCTAAAGCAAGTTGTAATAAAGTTAGTCCTTATTATGAGGTTTGCGTTTCTTGCATCCTACGCCCTTGCCTTCAATCTGGTGTTGCTGTCTTCTGTCTCTCCTTATTAAAGCACTGTTCCTCTTTGGAAGCAGTAAAGTTTAGCCGGGAAAGCTGGAGACACTTGTAGTAGTTTTCAAATATGGTCCCAAATTCTCTGACATTCCTCTCATCCAGATAGATGTCTATGTTCCCTCCTTCGGAACCCAGCCTCTGATTGCTTGACCAACAGAATACAGTGGAAGTGATTGTAGGCCCATTTCCAGATCCAGGCATTAAGAAACTGGGATCTAATTTAAATTCTGCTAATATTCTTTTAGTAATTGATATTGCTGTAGATATATGTAGGGATTTAGTTTCATTTTTTGATATTAGTAAACAATTACTGTAGTATCATTCATTGAACAATTTCTCCTTTCCCCCAACGAACTATAATCTCTTTTTGCACCATCACCTAGCTGGAAGTCACAACCACCCTGACCTTAGAAGAAGCTATCTATTGAAGAGGGCAGACCCTGGGTCTGTTAATGACAGCTTGGTGCAGAATACACAACCTGCCACCCCTCCCACTCCATTTATCTGAGTAAAAAATTAAACCTCTGTGTAGTAAACCACTGAGAGTTTCTGTTTTATCTATTACAGCAGCTAGTTTTACATTGGTTTTTATATTGTTGAATTCTATGTGTAAATGTTTCACTTTACATATTGAATCTAAAAAAATATTGGTCTATTATGATCTTTTTATACTGTATTTGATTATAATATCAAGTTTAAACTGGCACCCTAAATAAGTTGGATGTATTTCTCTCATTTCTAAAACAATTTGTGTATGATATAGATGATCTAGTTTCTTGAAAGTTTGGCAAAATTCACAAACCCCTCATGAACCTGTTATTTTTAGAGGGAGAGGGGAATTTTGACACGTATTCACAGATCTGTGTCAGATTGCTTTAAAAATACTATGAAAACTATGGATCCTTTACTTCTTGAAAAAAATGCACGAATACATATTTACTTAAAGTTCTGCACACATTTAAGGTCTCCTTTAAGGATTAATTGAATCACGAGTATAAATCACTGACTTCACACTTTTAGCCATGGGTTAGAATGCTCTCATGCCTTATCAAAAATTTCCTTTCATTCTCTTGTTCTATTGTCTGTCTTTGCGCTTATGTTGTTTATAAATACAAAAAGACTCATTTGAAGATTCTAGCACTTTGTTCTTTCGAGTTTGTTTTACTGTGGAAAAACACCATCAAGAGATATTTTAAGAGATTGAAAGGTCATCACCATGAAGAGCAGCAAGTCACATATAAAGTTATGGACATTGTAGATTTAAAATAATAAAGTATAATAACCAAATCAAAGAGCCCTATTAAAAATTAGCCAAGTGGAAGCCAACAAACTAAGCTGTTTTTGAAGGGGATTTTATTTTATTCATATAAATAAAGAGTAGATAAAGTTGTGGCTTGAGATGTCTGCAGTTATTTCGTATTTGCATTTAGATAAGGTGAATCGGCCACATGGCCACCTAGAAGTAGCCAAATACAAAGGGTATTTGTGGCCATCTATTTCCTACCTTTCACTTTACCCTTCTTTTTGCTTTATGCACACTCAATGCCCCATGACAGCATTCTCATCGTGAATAGCTGATCAGAGGGCCCATCAACATGCTGATCATTTCTTGGTCAGCAGAACTGCTGATGAGCAGCACGTGACACTTCCTAGCCTCCAGCTTGTTTTCAGGCAACGTCTACTACATAATGTACGCCAAATGGCCTAAAGAGGTAGCTACTGACACTGGGAACTGAACCCATATCTCTCTTCTGGCATTAAAAAACGTTACTAATGAGCTACTGTTCTGGCTCCTAAACAAGAAGTGAATTCATAAGACTCTCCAAATACCTGTATTGGAATTCCTCTCATACCTGCACCATACTCCAGCCACTTGATACATTCCTTCTGCATTTGCCCTTTCTAAAAATGATCCCTGGATATGTGTCCATCTCTTTAAGAAAACAGAGCAAATGATAAGAAAACATGCTTCTGAGCCACATTTCCTAATGGTATTGAGGAGGAAGGATTCTTCTCTTATTTTTATCTCCATTTGGAAATGATCCCTGTAATATGACCTTTTAGCTCAAGTGTTTGAATGTGCTGTGGGGACTGTGATAGTTCTACGCACTTGAAACATAGGACATTTTTACATGATTCCTGCAATTTTTTCATATTCATAGAGCAATGAAACTGAGAACCAAAATCATTTGTACATAGCTTTGAATTCCCTACACTCATTTTCTCTTTTATAGTGAAAAGCAGACCTATGTAATAGAAAGCATTAAAGAGAATGCAATTTACTGCTAGATCAGCTATTTATAGGATGTATGTGATAGTGACTGCAGGGACAGATGCCTGGTTTTAATTCCCCTCTTTACTACTCACTAACTGTACAACATTTATCCATGCAATTAACTTCTTTATTCTGATTCACCTGATTTAACTGTCATTATGAAAATTACAAAACATGTATTTATTGTCTCTCACTTAAGACTTTTTTGTTCCCAACAGATGTAGAGAAATTCTTTAGGGAACTTTATATTATTAGGTATTAGAGCATCTCTCCAATATTTTTGCTTAGTTTCCCCCTCTGTCTTTGTGACTATTCAAACAACTGCTCTCCAAAGCTATGAAAAAGAGAAAAGGCTTTATTTCATTTCCTCTGTGACATATAGTAAATTAGAACAGTCTATTAAAACTGCAAGCCATGGTTTATTAGTGGATTGTAAAATGAATTTAGTGGATTACAAGCAATTTAAAAAAAGAAAATAGACTGATTCTTTTACAGTTTTATAATATGTGTATGTTTACTGAGGCATAATGTAAACTATATGTATTATTAGTTGATATTTCAAACAGTTTGAAAATCTCTCTGGACTTTATATTTTGAGATAAGATACAAATATCGGCTGACACACACTCACATATGTTTTCTAGATTATAATAGTTTTTGAGTGACAATTTTAAAAATCTTTTTCCTCTCTATAATATTCAAGTACATATTGCCCAAGACTTGCCATGAGAAAAACGCCAGACAAGTCCAAATTGAGGCACATTCTACCGAATAGCTAACCCGTAATCTTTAAAACTGTCATGGTTATCAAAAACAAGGAACTAAGAAATTGTGACAATCATGAAGAGCCTAATTGACCAGAAAACAGCATAATGAGGTATTCCAAATGGGGTCCTGGAAGAGAAAAAAGAGATTTGGGCAAGACTACACAAATCTAAAGTATGGATTTCAGTTAATATATCATCAGTTTATTAATTGTGACAAATGTAATCTAAATCAAATCTAAAATAAAAATATTCAAGTATACTTGTCTCTAATTTTAATTAAATACAGTGTAAGCCACCTAATTCTCTCTTTCATTATTAATGGAAATCACCAACATCTAGATCTAACTATGCTGAGACATTTTAAAATAAGGCTCTTTTTATAAAAATAAAAAATTGTTATGTTCACATATTAGGAACTGATCAAATTCCATACAATAAGGAGACTCCTCTCTGGTCGAAATTATATCAAAACTTGTCACTAAGTCATAAATTCTATCAATTTAATTTCAAGGGAGCCAACGAGTTGTCTGACGTGGAAAGATGAGACAGACAAAGTACCACCCCTCAGCTACCCACAAAGGTGCACAGAGTGACATGGAAAAGTGTGGGGAAGAGTTGCAAATGTAAGCTTTCATCTTCATTTGGCTCTTTGTTCCTCAAAACCATCAGCTGATTTTATTCTTCATTAACTAGGACATTGTATTTTGTTTTGCTAATTTTCAAAGCTCAAAGATTCTTCCCTTACCTCTGACACCATATTCGTATCTGCTCCAACTTCATTGTCGGAATATTATCCTCAGCCCTCCAGCCTAGTGATACCACTCTTTCTCAACGCCATTTTCTCATGTTCTTCAATTCATGGAATATCACAGTAATTTTAAAGGCAAGTACTATATTCATGGATACAATGAGGTCTACACTGTTTTGTGGTTTCCTATTTCTCAAATGATAATACTCTTGAGAGAGTCATAGTCCTTTAACTTTATTTTGATTACAGTCAGATACACTTATTTCCAAAGGTCATGGAGTGAGAAAAAAATATAATCTCTAGAATGTGACGCTTGTTGTATAAAAATTGATGACAAATTTTTATTTTTAAACAATAGTCTAAAGAAGCAACTCATGAAATTATTTAAAATTACAATAAGGAACACCTCATTTTCACACCTTTTTTTAAACTGTATTTCCCAAACAGGTAATTTTTCCAAATGGTAAAACTAATTGGTATAATAATTATGCCCCATGTTGTTGCAAATGGTAGGATTTGTTTCTTTCTTATGGCTGAATAGTATTCCATGGTGTATATGTACCATATCTTTATCCATTCATCTACTGATGGACACTTAGATTGTTTCCAAGTGGGAGGTGGGTGGGGAGGGAGGGAGAAGGGGATTCAGGGGTATTATGTTCAGTAAACACGGTGTGAGGGGTCACGGGGAAAACAATATAGCACAGAGAAGGAAAATAGTGAATCTGTGGCATCTTACTACACTGATGGACAGTGACTGCAATGGGGTATGGCTGGGGACTTGGTAATATGGGTGAGTGGAGTAACCACATTGTTTTTCATGTGAAACATTCATAAGAGTATATATCAGTAATACCTTAATAAGAAAAAGAGAAAAGAAAAAAAAATTATGCCCCAAAATTTTGTAAAGAAGAGCTGTCTCTTTGGAAAGAGCTTTTCCATGGAAAAACAGTTTTGTTTTTTTCTCCCCAATTCCATAATCATTTATTTTTACTCACATTAATGGTTCTTAGGTGACTTGGAGAGCATGACTTAGGTGATTAGGAGTGGCTTTAATGCAAAGGTACTTAACTAATCCTCTAATAAGAATAGAAGACCTCAGAAGTGAACAGTGAATGAAAGATTTATTAGTTATATAGAGGCTGATCAGGCAGACCAGCTTTCCTTCAGTGTGAGAGAAATGTTCTGTTACTAAGCCTGAGTTATACTCTAACGCCCACTAATTACCTTACTAATTATGCCTGTGGGCCAAAAAGGGTCAATATGTTCTAAAGATCTAGGAGAAGCATTTCCATTTAGTTTATTGGCAGATCTTGAGTTGAATGTGTGTGTGTGTGTGTGTTTGCATATGCATGTGTGATTGTGGGTGTGGTACATCTCAGCGATAAGAATACATTATTAGGTTTTCTGAAAAAGCAATGATTCCTTGAAGATGGAAATCTTTGATCACTTACATGGATCTCAAGCTTCTGTGTTTGTGGTGGATTGTCAGTAATCACCTAGAATTACCATCACAACCCTCTAAGGCCAGACTATTCCGTGGAATCCTCTTCCACGTATTAGCACAGGTTAGAGCTTCTCATTAAAAGGGACTTGAGTGAAAATAGGACAGTGGAGGTGAAGCTATTGCCATTAAGGCAGTGCTGGTCAGACATAACGACTTGGAAACCTCTCTGACTTGCAGTTTTGGGGAAAAGAGAAGAAAGCTTGTCCAAAGTCGCTATGTATGGTCTGTGGCTACTGTCCCATCCTTCTCAGCCTGTGCTTCAGCTGATATCATTAGTAACTCTTTCCAGTGTTCCAGCTCTAGGTTTACCTGTTTTTGTTCCCTTAGTTTCTGCCAGAAATATATAAACTCAAATATATTAAGACCTCTTATTCCAGAAATACTGTTTTCCCAACCAAACTCAGATTAAAATAGTCCCTGAAATTAGCAAAGGGGAAAATAACGTTAGGCAAATTAAAATAGTGACTATCTATATTACACAGCAAGTAAGTCTAAATCCAGGGAAATTAGAATCCCAGAAACATACTACAAATTAAGAAAATTAATTTCTATCACATAAAATTAATTTCTATTATCGATTATATTAGAACACCTTTTTCTGATAGAAGTTCTCAATATTTATATAATAGGTTTGAACCATCTGAAAATACAGTTTTTGCAGATCAAAGTGTTTGAATGTTTTTTTTTCATGTGGCTCAATCTGATAATTTATATCAATCTGAGAGAAATAATTATCTTTAAAACATAGATGTAGATTAACATTTCCTTCTAGATAGCACTCAAGTGGGAAATAAATACATGGGGAATGGTGCCTAAAAGCTGTAAGGAGTGTACTTGAGTGGAACATTAGTGACTTCAAAATGTAAAAGGGATATAAGAACCAGGGAAAAGTTTGAAAACTAAAGGCTTTGCAATTTAAAAGTGTTTTCTTGCCACAAAGCCTGAATGATTTCCTAGAATGTAAAAGCATCATATGATTTTGGAAGAAATCGCATTTAATGTTTTTTTTTTTTTTACGTCAAGAAAACTGTGCTGATACTTCACCTTCCCATTCACTAAAAGAATCTCTATGATGGGTTCTGTATTAATGTGTTCTAGCCAATGCACATATTTAGAGAAGGATGAAGGATTTGGCTTCCAAATGACATGCTCTAGTCTAGTTTTAATCATCTATTTAAGGAAGAATTAAAGGGCACTTACGTTAGAGCACTTGGTTATTATTCTATCAAAGTATAAGAGTTGAATTTAGCTTTATGTTAATTTTCCCTTTCTTGTAATTACATCCAAGAATAAGAGATGTTTAAAGGGACGCTATCAGAAGAGTTGCTTCAGGTATAACCAGTGTGAGAAGTCTGGTAGGTGTTTATTTTTAAAAGTGGTGAGATTAATGTACTCTGAGAGTAATTTAATGAGGTATGCTAAAAATGCCTATAAGTCAAGAAAGAAAAAAAGTAAAAAGTAGTTAAAAGAATGGAAACCCTTTCCTATAATTTGTAAGCCATTCATAATCCAGAGTCATTGCAATGATTCAAACTAACATAATCAAATCAAACGCTTTATTTGGTGAATTTCTGCTGACTAGCGATGCTGAAAATAGGAAAAAAGCAAATCTTAGTGTCTTACCACTTTATCAGATATATTTTATGAATTTTTAGACTATTTTATTTGTATTATTATTTCCATCACACCATTTTCATGATCTATATACATCCTAAGAACTTTTAGTCAAATGTCAACTTATACAATTGATCTTTTCCTGTTTCATATTCAGATTCCACAGATCCAATCATCCAAGTAGCTCCTTTTGGATTTTCAGTTTGGGAGAAAACCATAATTTCTAGAAAAAATGTTTAACTATATAATGATGATTAAATTTAAATTCAGTTAACATATGTAAATAAACTATTAATCCAATTTTTTAAGTAAACCTTATTTTTCTGAATTTTACTTATTCTTGCCCTTTACAGTTTATAGTGAGTGCATACTATTTCTACATATCTATTCTGTATTACACTGAATTATTCCAGCCACAACTGATAGGAATATCAGTTCAAATTATATTTAAAAATAAGAAAATATATGAATTCAAATAATAGGCATCCAGATTTAGGCCAGGATCCTATGATGTTGATTTGGTTCCTAAGGATTTTATGAAGATCCAGAATTAGTTCTGTCTCTGCTCTGCCTCCACAAACTAAATTCATTTTGAGGGTGATTCTCTTCATGAACATGAGATGTCTGCTGGCAGAAAGTGGGATAACAAGCATCTCTTTCCACCTCCAATGGCAAAGGCTGAACTCATTTCCTTAGAAGTCCAAAGCAGATATTCAGTTGCATTTCATTGGCCTAAAGTTGTTTTCGTCCATCTCTGAACTAAGCACTGCAATGGTTGAAGAAATTATCATGATTGACCTAGAATAATTATTCCACAGGGAATAGATGATGATTAGTCAGTCATAATGGCTGTATACTCTTAAAACTCATCTAATAATTCATAAGATTATCAGTTTTAGTAAAATAGTTTTATCATTTCATCTATGGAGATTGTCAAAGGAATGTACTTACATTAACACTGAGAAGAATTTATGGTACACAGATTCAGCCAAATTCCAATTACCATTTGGTTATCCAATTAGTAATATCCAGTTAGCATTTTGGCTATATCTATTTAGCATCTTTTTCCATTTCCCAACATTAATATCTTTCATGACAAGTCTTTAATAATATTAACTCACCAACCCTTATTAACCTAGGTTATCTCTTCCTTTAAATGATTTTACCTACTGTAAAACAGTTATACAAATAGCCAAAATATTTTAATCTTTCATCTTTGTAATTACTAATACCATCATTCATCAGTCCACCACTTACAAATACCCCTGAATTAATTTTAATCATTGCTTATTTATGTCTTAAATCAGGAATAAGATTTGTTGGTTTACTTTAAGAAGATTAATCATATTCTTTTTTACTTCTCTTCTTTCATATCTTTCCTATCAATTTGTTATTATACAGTTTTAGCTTCAATTTCAACATTTAAATGGCTCCTTAATTCGGCATATGTAATAATAGCTAATGCCAACACAGTGCTTACCATGTAATAACACTACTCTACCTAAGCACATTTAAGCACATTAACTCAGTACTTAGAACAAATCATTAGGTTAGGTGCTATTATTTTCTCCTTTCTACATAGAAGGAAACAGAGACAGAATCATATGTAGTAGCTAGATAGAGAGTTTGGAATTAAATCCAGGAATTCAGCATCAAGCCAAGAGTCTCTGTTTCTAATGCCTACTCTATCCTGCCTCTCCTAAAATCAAACCATTTAATAAGTCACCAAATTACTCTAAATGTGATATTGCAAAGCAAGATCACTACATGATGATTTTACAAAGGAAAGGGATGAAAATTATTCTACCACTTTTACAAATTTATTAAGGCATAATTTACATAACATTTCACCAAGTATAAGTTTATAATTCAATGAATTTTGGCAAACTTACAGTTGTGGAATCATCACTAGTTGTTTTAGAACATTCCCATGTTCTAAATTCCCACTCATTCCCATCATTCTAAAAATTTCCCTTATATTCCCCATTTTTGAATCTTCTCTATTGCTTCAAGAATATAAAAATAATAGGAAAGTGAAGATACTAATTTAAAGAGAGCTATTACTGTACTACAGTAGTTACCAAAATGTGATCTGGTGACCCTTAGGGTTCCACCAAAATCCCTCAGAAGATTCACAACGTCAAAACTATGTATTCATAGTGGAGACATACAGGGCAGAGTGTAAAGTGAAGAAATAACTTCATATCAAGTGAAACAGTAGCAGACGGGGGAATCATTTGACCTCTATTAAGTGAGATATTAAAGAATAATTGGAATGATTATCACAAAGAGTTAAATACCACAGAAAGATGAGATGTTATTCTGAAACTGCAGTTTCCCTGGTGAATTTGAAAATCTCAGATGTGAACATGACACCTAACTTTTTCCCTGAAAAATGGCCACTGAACAACAAAAATTAGAAACATGAAAGACCTCAAATGTTTACTACCTCAAATACTTGTTCTGAAATCTAAACATTCTTAAAGCAGGACACTAAAAGGCTAAGCCTCTGAAGTCCTCAGAAAAGTAGAGCAGAGTTTTCAGCAGTATTGTTGCATGGACAAGCCAGGAGGACCACAGTGGACCTACCATACTCTTATTGGAAAGTCCTAGGAAGGATATGGCTTGGGAACAAGGATGATGAAAAGCCTTACAAATATGTAGCCCAGGCTCACTTCTTGCTTTAGGAGGATCAACTCATATGCTATCTTCTTGGCCAAGGAAAACATCAATCATCTATGAGTATATAATGTCACCATAATTTTTCATATACTATGGCTGATGTTCACTAGCAATAGGTTATATGATTAAAAAATAAAATAAAAAGCCTATAATAGAAATAGACCTACAGAAGATAATTATATTGCATAAGTAGAAAAGGATTGTTCAAGGAAATAAGGAAAGGGTGGAGAAAATACATAAAAAGATGAAGAAATTCATGCAGTAGAAGAGATGATAAATGGAATAGAAATTAGAGAAGAGGAATACAAAGAAGCTGAGGCACAGAGAGAAAAAAGAATCTCTAAGAATAAAATAATATTGAGAAAACTGACCAATCCAAATGGAACAATATTCACAAATAGAGGTACCAGAAGAAGAAGAGACAGAAAAAGGGACAGAAGGTGTCCTTTTTACATTGAGGAGGTAATTGCTGAAAACTTGCCCAATCTGGGGGAGGAGATAGTCTCTCAAGCCATAGAGGTGCACAGATCTCCCAACATAAGGGACCCAAGGAAGAGAATATCAAGACATATAATAATTAAAATAGCAAAGATCAAGGATAAAGACAAACTTTTAAAAGCAGTGAGAGAGAGAGAAAAGATCACATACAAAGGAAAACCCATCAGGCTATCATCAGATTTCTCAACAAAAACCTTACATGCCAGAAGGGAGTGGCACAATATATTTAATGCAATGAAGCAGAAAGGCCTTGAACCAAGAAGACTCTACCTGGCAAGGTTATCATTTAAATTTGAAGGAGAGATTAAACAATTTTGAGATAAGCAAAAGCTGAGAGAACGTACCTCCCACAAACCACTGCTAAGTGCATTTTGGAAGGACTCCTATAGATGGAAGTATTCCTAAGGCTAAACAGATGTCACCCAAGGGATAGACAAAGAGTACAGAACATGATTCATAACATACAAAGAATATGGGAGGAAGAAAAAGGGGAAAAAAATCTTAGGTTGTGTTTGTAATAGCAGATGAAGTGAGTTAAATTAGACTGTTAGATAGTAAGGGAATTACCCTTGAACCTTTGGTAACCACAAATCTAAAGCCTGAAATGGCAATAAGTACATACCTATCGATAATCACCCTAAATGTAAATGTTCTGAATGCACCAATCAAAAGATGTAGAGTCACTGAATGGATAAAAAAACAAGACCCATCTATATGCTGCCTACAAGAGACTCCCTTCAAACCCAAAGACATACACAGACTAAAACTGACGAGATAGAAAAAGATATTTCATGCAACTAATAGGGAAAAAAAAGTACAGTTGCAGTACTTGTATCAGACAAAATAGACTTCAAAACAAAGAAAGTAACAAGAGACAAAGAAG
Source organism: Smutsia gigantea (assembly GCA_032199065.1). Taxonomy (NCBI): domain Eukaryota; kingdom Metazoa; phylum Chordata; class Mammalia; order Pholidota; family Manidae; genus Smutsia; species Smutsia gigantea. Next base: position 79,445 of record JAVSCE010021893.1, on the reverse strand, counting down.
GACATTACATAATGATAAAGGGGTCAGACCAAAAAGAGGATATAACTATTATAAATATCTATTCACCCAAAACAGGATCACCTACATTTGTGAAACAAATACTAACAGAAGTAAAGGGGGAAATAGAATCAATGCATGCATTTTAGGAGACTTCAACACACCACCCACTCAAAGGACAGATCAACCAGACAGAAAATAAATAAAGAGACGGAGGTACTGAACAATGTATTAGAACAGATAGACCTAATGGACATCTACAGAACGGTCCATCCAAAAACAACAGGATACACATTCTTCTCAACTGCACATGGAATATTGTCAAGAATAGATCATATACTAGGCCACAAAAATAACCTCAGTAAATTCAGAAAAATTGAAATTGTACCAACCAGTTTCACAGATCACAAAGGTATGAATTACTAGAAATAAATTACTCAAAGAAAATGAAAAATCCCACAAACACATGGAGGCTTAATAACATGCTCCTAAATAATCAATAGATCAATGATGAAATACAAACAGAGATCAAATAATATATGGAGACAAATGACAACAATAATTCAACATCGCAAAATTGTGGGACACAGTGAAGGTCATGCTAAGAGGGAAATATGTTGCAATACAGGCCTACCTCAGGAAAGAAGAACAATCCCAAATGAACAGTCTAAACTCAGAACAAATCAAACTAGAATAGTAAGAAATGAGGCCCAAACCCAAAGAAGGAGGGACATAATAAAGATTAAAGCAGAAATAAAATTAAGAAGAATAAAACAATAGAAAGAATCCATGAAAGCAGGAGCTGGTTCTTGGAGAAAATAAACAAAATAGATAAATCCATAGCCAGACTTATCAAGAAAGAAAGAGAGTCTACACACATCTACAGAATCAGAAATGAGAAAGGAAAAATCACTATGGACACCAGAGAAATACAAAGAATTATTAGAGAATACTATGAAAAATTATATGGTAACAAACCAGATAACCTAGAAGAAATGGACAATCTAGAAAATACAACCTTCCAAGGCTGACCCAGGAAGAAACAGAAAATCTGAATAGAACAATTAACGACAAAGAAATTGAAGTGGTAATCAAAAAACTACCTAAGAACAAAATCTGGACCAGACAGTTTAAATGCTGAATTTTATCAAACATTTAGTGAAGACCTAACAACCATCATCTGTAAAATTTTCCAAAAAGTAGAAGAGGAGGGAATACTCCCAAACCCATTCTACGAGGCTAACATATCTCTAATACCAAAATCAGGCAAAGACACCACAAAAAAAAGAAAATTACAGACTAATACCCTGATGAACATAGATGCAAAAATACTCAACAAAATATTAGCAAAGTGAATTGAAAAATACATCAAAAAGATCATCCATCATGATCAAGTGGAATTCATCCCAGGGATGTAAGGATAGTACAACATTCAAAAATCCATCAACATCATCCACTACATCAACAAAAAGAAGGACAAAAGCCACATGATCATCTCCATAGATGCTGAAAGAGCATTTGACAAAATTCAAGAGTCATTCATGATAAACACTCTCAACAAAATGGGTATAGAGGGAAAGTACCTCAACATAATAAAAGCCATATATGACAAACCCACAGCCAACTTATACTTAATGGCGAGAAGCTGAAAGCTTTTCCTTTAAGACTGGGAACAAGACAAGGAGGCCTGCTCACCCCACTTCTATTCAACATAGTTCTGGCATTCCTAGCCATGGCAATCAGACAACAGGAAGAAATAAAAGCCATCCAGATTGGTAAGGAAGAAGTCAAACCATCCCTGTTTGCAGATGACATGATATTGTACATAAAAAACCATAAAGAATCCACTTCAAAACTACTAGATCTAATATTTGAATTCAGTAAAGTTGCAGGATACAAGATTAATACACAGAAATCTGTTGCATTCCTATACACTAACAATGAACTAGTAGAAAGAGAAATCAGGAAAACAATTCCATTCACAATTACACCCGAAAGAATAAAATACCTAGGAATAAACCTTACCAAGGAAGTGAAAGACTTATACTCTGAAAACTACAAGACACTCATGAGATAAATTAAGGAAGAAACAAATAAATGGAAACACATCCCATGCTCATGGATAGGAAGAATTAATATTGTCAAAATGGCCATCCTGCCTAAAACAATCTACAGATTCAATGCAATCCCTATTAAAATACCAATAGCATTCTTCAATAAACTAGATAAATTGTTCTAAAATTCATAGGACCCACAAAAGACCCCAAATAGCCAAAGCAATCCTGAGAAGGAAGAATATAGCAGGGGGAATTACACTCCCTGACTTCAAGCTCTACTACAAAGCCACAGTAATCAAGACAATTTGGTACTGGCACAAGAACAGATGCATAGACCAATGGAACAGAATAGAGACCCCAGATATAAACCCAAGCATATATGGTCAATTAATCTATGATAAAGGAGCCATGGATATACAGTGGGGAAATGACAGCCTCTTCAACAGCTGGTGTTGGAAAAACTGGACAGCTACATGTAAGAGAATAAAACTGGATTATTGTCTAACCCCATACTCAAAAGTAAACTCAAAATGGATCAAAGACCTGAATGTAAGTCATGAAACCATAAAACTCATAGGAAAAAACATAGGCAAAATCTCTTGGACATAGACATAAGCAATTTCTCATGAACATATCTCCCCGGGCAAGGGAAACAAAAGCAAAAATGAACAAGTGGGAAAATATCAAATTAAAAAGCTTCTGTACAGCAAAGGACACCATCAGTAGAACAAAAATACATCCTACAGTATGGGAGAATATATTCATAAATGACATATCCGATAAGGGGTTGACATCCAAACTTTATGAAGAGCTAGTGCACTTCAACAAGCAAAAAGCAAATAATCCAATTAAAAAATGGGCAGAGGATGTGAAGAGACAGTTCTCCAAAGAAGAAATTCAGATGGCCAACAGGCACAGGGAACGATGTTCCACATCACTAATCATCAGAGAAATGCAAATTAAAACCACAATGAGATATCACTTCACACCAGTTAGGATGGCCAGCTTCCAAAAGACAAACAACAGCAAATGTTGGCGAGGATGTGGAGAAAAGGGAACCCTCCTACACTGCTGGTGGGAATGCAAATTAGTTCAGCCATTGTGGAAAGCTGCATGGAGGTTCCTCAAATTACTCAAAATAGAAATACCATTTACCCAGGAATTCCACTCCTAGGAATTTACCCTAAGGATGCAGGAACCCAGTTTGAAAAAGATATATGCACAACTATGTGTATAACAGCACTATTTCCAATAACCAAGACATGGAAGGAACCTAAGTGTCCATCAGTAGATGAATGGATAAAGAAGAGGTGGTTCATATACACAATGGAATATTATTCAGCCATAAGAAGAAAACAGATCCTAGCATTTGCAACAGCCTGGATGGAGCCAGTGGGTATTATGCTCAGTGAAAAAGTCAGGTGGAGAAAGACAAGTATCAAATGATTTTACTCATCTGTGGAGTATAAGAACAAAGGAAAAACTGAAGGAACGAAACAGCAGCAGACTTACAGAACCCAAGAATGGACTAACAGTTACCAAAGGGAAAGGGACTGGGGAGGATGGGTGTGAAGGGAGGGATAAGGGGGAAAAGGGGGTATTACGATTAGCACACATAATGTAGCACGGGGTGGGGTTTGGGTGGGGATATACAGGGAATGTAGTGTAACATAGAGAAGACAAGTAGTGACTCTATAGCATCTTACTACACTGATGGACAGTGACTGTAATGGGGTATGTGGTGGGGACTTGATAATAGGCAGAGTCTAGTAACCATAATGTTGCTCCTGTAATTGTACATTAATAATACCAAAATTTAAAAAATGATGAAGAAATTCCTCATATCACTAAATACATAAAAATTAAAAATAATGATATGAAATTTCTAAAAGTGCATGATATTGAGAATACAGAATATCAATTTAAGATATATTAGGTACAGCAGAAGACAGGTTTAGTGAGCAGGAAAACAGTAGAAAATAGGCAAACTGAGGCATAGAGAAAAAAATAGAAAATAATATAAAAGTTCTTAAAAGAAATGTGGGGCAGAAGAAAAGCTTTGTTATATTTGTTATCAAAGTTCCAGAAAAATAAGAGAAAGAATGAGGCAAAACAACATATGAAGTGATAAATGTTGAAAATTTCCCCAAACTGATGAGAATATTAACCTATTTCTTTAAAAGGCCTACAAACCCATAAGAAGGAGAAATATAAAGAAACCACACCTACACCAGTGCAGGCTGAAACTCCTGAAAACTAAACACAATGCCACTTTCACTATACCAGAAAGAGGTAAAAGGAAAACAAACCACTCTCCACATTTTCCGTTTCGGCCTGTTAGCCAGCTATAAGCCCATATGAACAGAGGAACACGTTTTGAGGTTGAGGAAATTTAACCCCAGTTCTATTTAATACTTTAATATCACTCTCTGGGTATTAACACAGTCTTTTAGGGACTGGATTTTTAAGTCATTATGACTAAAAAAAAATACTGATTTTAAGTTCTGGGGATATAATGTACAACATGGTGACTGCAGTTAATAATGCCATATTGTATATTTGAAAGTTGCCAAGAGAATAGATCTTAAAATTCTCACCACACACACAGGGGTTTAACTATGTGAGGTGATGTGTTTAATCTTTTTTTAGTAATAATTTTGCAATACATACACATACCATTACATTGTACACCTCAACTTACTCAATATTATATGCCAATTATATCTCAATAAATCTGGATAAAAAAGAATAAAGTATACTAAGTAAATTAAAAAATATATATATTATCTCCTGATATCCTCCAAAATCTCATCATTAACTTATTTATCACTCAGTTCACTTCGCCTGGCTGAATTTTCAACCATTGTCGTGACTACACACCCTCAAGTCAGTATTTCTGGCCTAGACTGCTTCTCTGAATTTTAAAAACACGTATTTAATTGTCCTCCTGCTTAGTTAATATCTGTCTATCTCTATAGAAACCTGACATTAAGGCCAAAGTGACTTCTTTCCTTTCCACTTGCTCCCTCTGTATATTCCTGTATTTGATCAGTAAGATTAAGTTGTTTTTTTCCCCTCCTATATATTTTTTAAATTTGTTTATGTAGCTACTGTCTTAGTTCTACCACTGAATAGTTCTTTCTTATCTTAATCCAAAAGCTTCCTAATTCTTCTTTTGTCGATTCTAGTTTATATGTTGTCAGTATTTTATATTCTCAGTTTTTTTTTCTTGTTTCTCTGGATTTTTTTCCATATCACTTTCCTGTTTAAAAACCATCAATAGTTAATATGAAATACAAATCCCTTTGTAATCATCACCCTAGCTTTATAACTTCATCGTATATAAATTTTAGTGATCCATATTTAATGTGATAAAATGTTATATTTTGCTATATGTATGTATATAGAAAGAAATGAGGGAAGAAGGGCAAAAAAGAAAAAACAACTTGAGGATATAAATTGCCATTAAACAATTTTGGAACCCTCATATTCAGGGCATTTTCTTTAATTCAAAAGTTTGTTTGTCGACTAGATTTTGTCACAATTTGCATTTAAATGCGGTACTAGTGATTCATCCATAAAAATCGTGATGTTTGTTTTAAGCTGCTTTTTGAACAGTGGAGATGTCTCACTCTGATCCATTTACACTTTCTCCTCAGCCACTGGGTGGACAGTGGCATACGTCTGTAAATAACTAAGGTGCTATTTTTTGTCTATAACCAGAGGAGACAGAACCATTCTTGACAATTAATGTCTTTGGTCACTAAACCATCATTCAATGATTTGCTAAATTGATTTGATAAATACATCCTAGTTGTATGAAATTTCTAATAAATTTCAAAAGTATATTTCCCAGCTGCTAATTTATTTATGCAAAACCAAATCTTTCAAATATATAAATCATTTTGTCTTGTACTGAAAGTTGCATGAAATTGAACAATGCTGTGTATTATAAGCAAAATAAAAATTAGAGAAAGCATATTTCAAAGAGAAAAATATTAGTTCAGCATAGATCTTTAGAAAAGCCTAAAATAAATTAATCTGATAGTTTTTCTAGAAAACGTTAATATCTAATATTTTTGGAATATTTGCCATATGCCAGGCCAGACATTTTTTCTGCCACGCATTATTCATGTATCCAGTTAGCAGGTGTTTATAGAATCCCTTCCCTGGGATTCTAGCAATGATTTATAAAGACCAACTTTAACTTATGATCTAGTGAAAATTCTTATTTGTGCCTTAGAAAGGCACACTGGATTAGTTCTTATCATTGGTTTCCTACTATAGTGGGAAAATTGAAGTTTAGGCCATCTTAATTTATTCTTGGCCACACTGCTGGTAGATAGGAGCTATGTGTGAATACTTGGGTTTTTCTCAACTCAGAAACCCTAGAAATTATCACTATTCTCTATTACCTGTATGTAAAAAATATATGAACTGTTATATGAATTAGATTACCAATATTATAACCATGAGATTAATATTTCAGAAATAATGTTACCAATTTCAGAACAGTTACCAACTATCAAGAAAAGTTAGATGCTAACTTCAACCAGGATCCTATACAAAATATTATCTACAAATATTACTTTTGAAAATCCCTTAAGAAGGATTCACATTGAGCTTGCCTCTCAATATGTAATTAGAGCCAAGTTTTTGTTGTTTTTGTTTGTTTTGTTTGGGGTTTAAGTTAGTTTCCCGGTTTACCATTAAAAAAAGTGCCACAGTGTGGGTGGCTTAGAACAAGAGAAACTTATTTACTCATAGTTCAGGAGGGCAGATATCCAAAATCAAAGTGCTGGCAACACTGGTTCTTCTTGGGGCTCAGAAGGCACATACACTCCTTGCCCTCTGCCCGCTGCTAGTGTTTGCCAGCGATCCTTTACAGCCTTTGGCAGCCCGGCCTCATCCTCTCCCTCTGTCATTCGATGGTGTATCTCCCTGCTTAAGTGGGGACAAGGATGCAACATGGATGTAGATTACGTTTCAGTTTACACCTAAATCCAAAGGGAAAAAGCTCAGTGGTGATGCTGAACTCTCATAATATAGAGAAACCATCAAACCATATCTAGAAGCTACATGGGGATTTGAGATAGTTGAAAAATGACGAGTATTGTAAAAGTTCATTCTGTGGGACAGGGGTAGTTGAGAAGCTAGGAAACAGCAATGATGTCTGAAGAAAAAGGACTTTCATTGTCTTTGGAAAAAAGAAAAGAGATGTCATTTTCTGGTTAAATCTATCGATTTTGTAGGAAATAATTTCTACATATTTATTTTAAGTAAGCCCATTGTTTACCAAAGCTCTCTTCATTCTCAGAGGTGCCATCAGAAAATATATGAAACTAAAATTAACTATCCTTATTTATCCAAACTTGTAGATTAATGATACTTAATGATATTTAAAGCAGAGAAAAGTATCTTGTCAATGGTTATGTGTCATTACTCTCAAATAACAACATTGCAGCTCACACATTGTCCTGATAATAGACTATAATCAGAATAGATCCAGTTTCAGAGTAGAATGGAAATTAGCCTAGTTTACTGGAACTGTGGCCCAGTAGATATACGTTCAGTTATGGTTCAATACACTGTAATTGATTGCTCGACACTATTAAATTGAAGGGTAGAGCTCTGGCCAGTGTTTATATTTCTAAATTAAAATACATAAACAGAGCTTAACAAATTCAAACACCTGTGGAAGACATGGCTGACTGAGCACAGCATGACCCTGCCACTGGCCTGCTTGCAATCAATCCTGTTACCTGCAGTGAGTAATTCAGTACCAGAAAAAGATCTTCAAGATTGTTCAGAAAGACAGTGGTGCCATGTTATTAAATTAACCTGTGTGTAAGTTGGTTTTCTCATGTACAGTATAAATCATCCAGACTTTGCAAAGAAAGCCTTAACATGATTCTCAAAAGAAACTCTTTGGTAACTTTGTCATAAAAAAGGAATTTGTTTATCATTATATTAACATATGTAATATTAATTGAAGTAGTAGTTTGTCCCAAATGATAGTTTGTGATAAGAACAATAATAATTATAAATTGTATCTCCAATGCTCCATTAATAAATCCAATATAGCCTTCAGTTATGAAAGAGGGCAGTTAAAGTATAAAAATGAAATATATCTGCTTCAGAGTTTGACATTGTTTTCCACAGTAATTTATTAATTTTTTGAAATTGAAATCTTTGAGATTTTTATAATGCAGACAATATTAAAATTAGTCACTGAAATATGTTAAAGTATCTCATGTGAGATACTGTACTGTAATTATGTTATATAGTCTTAATTACAATTTTAATTTCTGTGACCTAGAGATTGCTTTAGAAAAAAATTTCATAAAATGATTTATACATCAACTGTAAAATATAAAATTAATTCTCAAAATTTAAAATAAATAATACTAATTGAAACTTTCAAAAGGATTAAAAACAAGTCAAACTTTCTCAGGTGTCTGCTTGGTACAATGCTTCCTTTTTAACATGGCTCCAGGTTTAGCATTTGGGTAATTACAAAATTAGAATCAGAATTTAAAATAAATAATTTAGGGGAAACTTATGAATGAAATAAGTATTTCCCATCTGAATTAATTCTGCTTCGTGTGTCTAGCTTTACTTTTTTCATGTATTATGTATACATTTTATTTCTTTATTATCTTTAGCCCAAGAACTACAGTCTTTATCTAACATTGAAAAAAACTGCCCCTTTATACCTTCCCTTTAAAACTTAACAAAGAAATTGAATCAGCTTTTGTTCATGTCAAACTGACATTACCATTGCCATCAGAATGTTTTCTGGTTTAACAGCACATCAGATTCACTACTATACTCAGGTTGAGGCAGTTATTATTACGGCACAGAACTGAACATTTTGTCCACTGGATTTAGTTTACTGACTAGGCAAAGGTAATGTTTATCATATATTATTTGCATTCAGCTGATCAGATATGTGAGTTGGTGGACTTTTAAAACTTTTTTTATTTTGGAATGTAACACGTGTCAAAACACATATATGCCAACACAACATAAATGTACGGTATAATGAATTTTCATAAAGTGCCCATCCATGTAACTAGCATCCAGATTAAGCTAGAAAAACATTCCTTTCAACCCTGTGTGTCCCTTCACAATTATATTTCACAAAATATTTTCTCTCTCCCCACTTAAAGTTAACAAGAATCTCTTGCATAGGTATTGGTGGAATTGTTGATTAAGTGCATATCTTGACTTTTATGGTAATCACTTCCATGATTTTCTTTATAGTTTTACCCCCTATGTGTACATGGTAACAGAGCAGAGTTTGTACTATTCATGTACTTGATAGCAATAAAATCAAACTGAATATATTATTTAGTGTGCTTTTGCTCAATGTCTTTTTAAAATTGGTCAGTGGTGTTGGATTCAGCTTAGTTTAGGTTCTTTGTGAGATAACCTCACATTTTATAAATATAACACAACTCATTTATCCATTCTAATGTAGATGACCAGTCATTCCTAACTTAGGACAATTATGAAAAATGCTACAACAAGAATATTTATGCATGGGCCTTGGTGGAATTGTTTGTTCATTGAAAGTGCATATCTTCAACTCAGTAGATAATTCCAAAGAGTTTTCCAAAATGGTTATAAAAATGTGTACACAAACCAGTAGTGTGTGAAAATTCCTATTGCTCCACAAATTTTCCAACACATGGAATTGCCAGATATTCCCTATGATTATTAAACATATCGCCCAACTTTTCATATGATAATGTTTTACCATTTGCATTTTTTTATGTTTTGAAGTTCTTGTTTAAGAAGAGTTTTGCCAATTTTTTGAATGGGTTGTTGAGGGTTTTTTTTTCTTATTGTAAGTAGAAGTTCTGTATATTCTGGATATGAATTTTTCTTATTGTAAGTAGAAGTTCTGTATAGTCTGGATATGAATTTTTCTTATTGTAAGTAGACGTTCTGTATAGTCTGGATATGAATTGTTCTTAATTACTTTGGATGAAAAGAAGAGGCTCATGATTTGGATGTAGTTAAATTTATCCATTTCTTCTTGTAGCATAAGTTCTCCATGCTTTTTGTTTAAGAAAACTTTCTCTACCCATGTTCTTGGTGAAAATTTCATATATTTTCTTTTTTTCTCTTCTCAATAGCTTTAACATTTTTAATAACAAGGTTTTATTTTATGAACTGTAGCATGCTTGTAATATAATGCACAAATTGTTAGTATAGAGCTTTATGAAATATAGCATACTCATAATGTATAAATCTTTAGTATAGAGCTTTATAAAATTATGCAAACAGGTGTATTTAATCACCATCCACATCAAAACAAATAAGATTAACAGCCTACTAGGAACTTATCTTATTCTTCTTCCAAACTCCCACAAAACATTATTCTGACCTTTAACACATTGTTTGTATTCCCTGTTTTTAAAATTTGTGTAAATGGAATCATGCAGTGGAAGCTCCTTTACAATTATCCTCTTTTGAACAACATTGTATATGAAAGATCTGTGCCACCTCACATAGCAGTAGTTTGTCTTTTTCATTGCTGTACAATCTTCTACTTTTCATTTGTTGTAAAATAGGCAATGCTTATCTTGTATGTAATAGTTTTTGGGTTATGTCTACTTTAGAACTAATATAAAGCTGCTACGAGCATTGTTGTGCACATTTTTTATATACATATGAACTTATGGTATAAACCAAAAACAAAATCACTAGGCCATATAATATGTTCATGTTCAGTTTGAGAAAATACTAAACAGTTTGCAAGTGTATTTTACCCTATTGGTGATGCTGCGGATTTGCTGAGTATCTTGAATCTGTGGACTGTAGACTTTATTTGTTCTGGAAAATGCATTATTCCTTCTATCCACTTCCTCTGAGAACTCCAATGATACGGATTTTAGAATGTCTCACTGTATTTGCTATTTTCTTATCCTCTCTTTTCTAATTTGAGTCTTCTTATTTCTCAGTACTGTATTTCAGATTTAATTCTTCGGATCTATTTTCCAGTTGACTGGTTCTTTCTCCAGATATGTCTACCCTGCTTTTTGATAGAAAATCTGCTTTTGAAAACTATTCAATAATATCTCCATTTTGCTGTTGATAGTGGTTAATGTATAGATTTTTTTTTAAGAATTTCTTTTGGCTCCTGTACAAATCTACTGTCACATTTTACAGTTTCTCATTTCCTGCTCAAATCTTTAAGCTTTTTTTTTAATCTCCGTGAGCAGGGTAAAATGTGTGTGTGTCTGTGTGTGTTCACTTTGTAGCCAGGAAATCTAAGACGATAGTCATTGTTGATCTGTTTTGGATTCTGTACAGGTTTTTGCCCTCTCAGTCCTTCCTTTGTTTGCTTTTATTTTTGGCTATTTGTTGTGCACTGTATGTAAAAAAAAAAGAAAAAAACAGAAACTTTTATGCCTCAAAGAAAGCATTTTTGAGTTTTGGCCCTATCTTCCTATGGTCTTATATTCTTCTAAATTTTGACTCAGTTTCTTCATTATCTTGGTAGCTTTTTTGTATCTTTCAAATGCTTTTAATTATATATGTTATTCATTTTAAAATGTTACCCTCAAGGAGAGAATTGAGAAAATTGTTCTATATTATTTTATCAACAGAAATAAAAAGTCTGACTAATATTTTTTATCAGGACCAGAAAAAACATAGTCATTGTTCAGATATTTTAACTTTTTTTCTTCTGCTTTTATACAGGTATTGCTTTATTGATATGTCTCCCACTCTCAGATTACACCTTTGAATGTAAAGTATTTATAAAAGACAAAAGAAGTAATACTATTTGGCTAGAATTTTATATCTATAAAATTTTAGGTGTCCATCAAGGATTCTCAATGCTAAATACACTATCGCATTGCAAAATAATGGTGACTTCTTCCTACTAAAATATTAGTAAAACATGCTTGTATATTTGCCTAGGATATTCTGTTAGAAAAGAGCCTACTAATATAAATGAAATTAAAATCTCAATGAATAAATGTTTCAGAAGTGTAGCTCAAGTTTGGTCATTTTTATTGTTTTTATTACCCTGTACTTACTTTGTGTCATTTCTCATTTATTTAGTTTCATTTCCCATTTTCTTAATTCCATAATAATTCTTTCCCTTTTCTTCATTCCTATTCAACCTATATGCCCCCTTTCAGTTCTCATTTCCCATATCATATCATTAGTTTTCTCATGTCTTCATTCTATTCTAGTAATTATTTAATTATTTTAACTCACTATAGGTATTTATTTATAAATACTTCCTTAGAGAACTCCTTCCAGAATTTAATCTCATTGAAGGTAAGAATTATGTCTCTAAAAGATTTTCATGTCTGATGAATGCCACATACCTCATATGTCCTACTTCCTCAAAAAATATTCATGACTACATCAATTCAAACCTTAAATATTTGAGGAAATTCAAAATAGTATCTCATTAGTATCTCATCACTTATTTAACATACATAAGGAGAAGTGTAAAATGCTAAAATCATAAAGTTTATGCAGTATAAAACCACACATTTTATGGTAGTGCTAAATCTTATGTTTTAGATATAATGTGTTTCTTTCCTGTATTCTTTTTGTGCCAATTATGTCTCATGATTATTTTTATCTTTAAGCCATACTAATTGCCCAACTATTACAAAAGAGAAATGGTATAAAATTCACTTCAAACCAGTGCCTTAAGGTCATTGCTATGGATCATGAAACTAAAATTTGAAAGTGCAGAATGCTCTGTCCAGCGTGAGACAGATATAACTATGTTCCCAAATTTGGTTTCATTCTGTTTTCAATATAATATTGAATAGACAAAATTAACTAAATTTACCTTATTAATTTAAGATGCATTGAGAAATGGGATGTACACATGTCATAACATATATTTTTTATGTTGCAAATAGACTAAAATATAATTGATGGACAGCTGTAATGAACAGATTTCTCTGATTTCTTCTCCGTTCCTCGATAATGATAAATTTATTACAATTCTTCTCATCATAACCACTATAAGAAGGCCAATATTTCTTTTGGTTCAAAAGATAGATGATGTACTGGCTGGCCCTAATGCAAATAGTCTTCATGGATTAAATGGGCCTATCTAAAGACCCAGTTTTCAAGTAACATTAAGATTTTATCTCACTGGTTCTAGAAGTAAATTTAAGATACTAAGTCATAAGTAAATATAAATGAATTTGGTTTTCAATATGGGTCTTCATATTCAGTCCCTTTCCACATCTTATGCTGTGTAAATTTCATTGGGGGAATAAGTTTTCTTACCAAAATACCTTATGAAAGTACATCTATAGTAAATACACAGTAGAAAATGTAACAAACTCATTTGTTCATTGTAAACATGGAAATTGCCAAGTAATTATTTGAATTGTTTAACTTGAACAAAAATACAAAAAGTAAATTTTTATGAACCTTACTTCTGTTCAGGGCTCAGACTGAGCTGATGGATGACTCTTCCTCTCAGTTCAGACATGTACTTAATGACTGGATGAAATAACTATGCACAGCTTTTGGTACTGAAAGAAGGCTGAGGACATGTAAACCATGGGATTGATAGTAGAAGAATTTGGACTTGGTATAAAGGAATTTTACCTAGGGTTTGAGCTGTCTACAAAAGGTTGAAAACCAAGGACAAGTCTCTATACTCCATGTATAGATCCTAGAGTCTCTGATGATTTAGTATGTCTACAAAATATTTTGCTCAGCATATTGTAAGACTTAAGCTATCTGTACCAGATTCTGAGCAAAAACAACTATCCGAGGTTGCACATGGTAGGATTTTGAGGCCATATCCACATTACTGCAGGGCAAGAACCCTGAGCATATAAACTGACGATAAGACTTGTCCAAACTGGTGAGATCTATAAGGACATGGCAGCAGTACAAAAAACTATCACACAAGGTAGTCTCTATTTCTGCAACTTTTGTCCCATTGAGGATGGCCTAAGAAATGAAATTATAAGACTGTTAATGAAATCCAAAAAAGGAGACTGCTCACAGATCCATAAGGGAAAACTGTAGTTTAAGGAACTAGAGATAATGGAACAATCTGGAATAAAGTTGAATAGACTATATAGTATGCTCCAAAACTCAAAGAAATAAATGAGAGATGGAATCCAGAAAAGGATACAGATTTTGAAACAAAAAAGGCCGATTTGAAGAGAACCAGATGGATGGAAATGCAAGAAAACAACAAAAACTCTAAAGTATAATATAATAAACTTCAGTAGATAAATTATACCATAAACTTTATCAATAGGTAGATAACATAACAGATTTAGAAGATACAATACATATCTATTTGGCTAGCAGAATAGTGAATCAAAGAATAAATGGCACAATCATGGAGTTGAAGAATGTGAAGGAGGTAATATTTAATGAAATGAAAGCTGAGAAATTCTCAGAATTAAAGAAATACGCAATTCCTTAGATCAAAAAATTAAATCAAGTGTATTTTTATGAAACTGTGGAATCTCAAAGTTTAAGAAGAAAGGTTAAAGGCTATGAGATTAAAAATCTGTTCTCCAAAAGTACACTCATCAAAATTAAGCATATTTCTCATCATAATATGAACAAAAAAGAATAGTATCTTCACGGCACATAGTAAAAATATTGTCAAAATCCAGTATTCAATACCAAGCTAAACTATAAGTATGCTGGAAAAATAAAGGCCTTGGGAAAAAACAAAAGTACGTACGGTAAAGAACTGGGATTCAAGTTCTAATGATGAGCAGAGAAGTCAATCAATAAATTTATCCAGGGGATTATACTTAATCAGAACTTTTGTGTGTTTTTGTAGGTTTTCTTTGCATTTAGAAATTAGTAGAGCTAAAAGAGGTAAATAAAAGTATAGATGGCAATTTTCAGGAAATTTAAGTGACAGTAAAGTCCTTAAAATGTCCAGAGAGTAAAAATATTAATTTTATACATATACAGTTGTATATACACATGTATAAAATGCACATTAAATATTTCATCATTGACCCACAATGAAAAAGTATATAATAAATAAACTTTTAACTTAAAGAGAGAAAATAAAATAAACTAAATCACTGATTCAATTAAAAATGGAAAAAGAAAAAGAAAATGAATCAAATGGAGTTGTAAATAGAATCCACAGAACAAGGAAATTAAAAATAAAAAAGATGTAAGTAATCATATAAACTGAATAAACTCACCAATTAAAGCCTGTTAAATTTTTTAATGAAATTAATTCCAACTATATTTTGTTAAAGCTGGACCCACATATTGAACACAATACAATATATATACTTTGGTAATGTAAGAATAGGAACTACATAACCAGAAATAAGGAGTGAATTAGATATATCTATTTTTCTGTCATCCTATCTCTTACTTTCTCTCATTTTCTCTCTCTCTCTCTCTCTCTCTCTCTAGATACAAATAGATCTCAAAAATATATTGCTTACGAAAAAAAGTTTAAGAATGAAATACCCTGATAAATTAAGAATGTAAATATAATCTAGCATATATAAAAAAGTAACAAAAATGTTGTTCATGTAATTGTACATTAATGACAGCAAAATACTAAAAAAGTAAATAATACAAAATAAATAAAATTTAAAAATTTAAAAAGTAACAAAAGACATATACACATATGCAAAAAAGTAATTGAAGATATATACATTTAAATAATGATGTCTGCCCCTAGGGAGGCAGAAAGCTAAATAGTACTTAAGATTACATACATTCAACAGAGACATTTTTTGAATAGAGAGTTAACCATATAGACTGTTATATATTTTCTTAACAAAACAAGACAAAAACGCATAAGAACCAGTATGGTAACAAAACACTGGTTGATTCTTGTTGGTGAGTAAGTAGTGTGTGTGTGCGTGTGTACACGTGCACATGCACACACCAGTGTGTTTTTAGGTCTGTGTGAAAATTCTTTATTCTCAATTCAAGTTTCTATTCCTAATTTGTATTACTTGAAATATAGTAATTAAAATAAATAAGGAAAGTAATAATTACAATAAGATAAAAAAGAAAGATAATACCTCTGATAAGTCCTATAATTGGACTTCTTTCTGGTTGTTATTACTGAAGTGAATATGGAATATTTTCTGAAAGATATCAGAGAATGTTAATAGCTAACCCTTTTAGTTTCCACTTTGAAACTTCTAAAGAATGTTCTTTAATTTTTAATCATTGTTCTGTTGCAGGTTTCATGCTGCCCTAGTTATGGCTTCATTCCCATCAAGTGGTGATCTAACTAATGCTCACCAAGGACATCCTTAAGTTTTCTTCAATTATCTCCAATTAGCTATTTAGGAAGAAAAAAAGATGCCTGCTAAAATTGCCATAATCTAATC
The DNA here is from genome assembly GCA_032199065.1 of Smutsia gigantea. Classification (NCBI taxonomy): domain Eukaryota; kingdom Metazoa; phylum Chordata; class Mammalia; order Pholidota; family Manidae; genus Smutsia; species Smutsia gigantea. Next base: position 63,040 of record JAVSCE010021893.1, on the reverse strand, counting down.
TGTTTTTCACAAAATCTAATTATAGCAAAATACTGGTCTCCTTTGTTTCAGAAAATGTCCCAGTTACAAAAAAGCAACAGTTTAAGTCTGTGTGCATGTGTGTGTGTGTGTGTAAACAATATGCAATAATATGTTATAGTAGCTTTTGGACTAGCTAATCATTTTAGGCCTGTAAAATGAGAAATTTAGATTGCTATTTATTGAAAATAAACAATTGGACATACTGACCATGAAATATGCAAACACCTTTTTATGTGTCTGTTGTTTTTAATAAGTTATTTGGTTTAATTTTCATGGTGATAAAACATATAACAAAACTATAGTTTTTATGTATAAAATCTTGAAACTAAGGGAGAGATTAATCAGGCACCCAGCACTGAATTAACTGTAAGACATTCAATTTACTTCTTCCATGAAGAACACATAATCTAAGAATTTATTTTAAGAAAAACAGCTTTTTAACCATGTTATTGTGGCTATATCACACCCTCTAATTCTCTCCTTTCTCTCTCAATATCTCTCTTTGTCTACTCATATTTACAATAAACTAGATAACCATTACCATAAGTGTATTCTTTCTCAAGTAAATTTGTCTTATTATTGGAGATATATACAATCTAAATTGGGTTCTGAATGAAGCTTAACATGTAATATTAACCAAATATAAAACACTCATGTATTCTGCTTTTTTTCTTGAAGGAATCAAATGAAAGAAAATGCATTAATATGTGAGCAATGACACAGTTATCAGTAATTGCACTGGCATGTTCCTCACTCAGCTACTTTTACATAGCATGCCATTTCACTACATTTAATTGTATAATCTCACATGAAAAATGGCAAAGCAAAAATAGTTTTTTTAATTCTGTATTTATTTATAACCCATATTTCATAGCTACTATACTTTGACCTTTTCAGGGTAATTATTTCTCAGGTTACTAGCACTGCATTTTTAAATATTGGAATTTTAAAATATTTAAATAGCAAAATATTTAAAATAAAAAAATTAGATTTAGCAAGCATGTCTCTTGATTACTGTTGTGCAGGCTGATTTATACTTTCACTTTCTTGAGTTTGAGTTTTTGAGATCTTAAAATATCATTCAGCTTAGTTGAATATATTTTTAATATCGATGTATATTGGTACAGTGCAAGACAATGAAAAATAATGGGAATATTTAAGCCCATAGTTAATATAATTGACACATGATAATTCAGAGATTGGATTTTGCAAATTTCAAAGTGACTGGATTCATAGGAAAAATCTCAGATAAAATAATAAGAAGTAAACCCAAGTATCTGTGTGCAATTTCCCTTGAGATATTTGTTAGCCCCTGAGATGGATGTGCTCAGAGAAATTCTACAATGATTTGTAGAAAAATTAGCAGCTGGGAAACTAAAAAGCTGCTCAGAGAGTTCATCAGCAGTGCAATACGGAGGAAGCAGAGGTTGGAGTTCAAGACTTGCCAGGATGAAGGGCAGTGGCAAACAGCCCAAGCTCGTAGTGAGGACCTCAGAGGAGTACAGTCTAGAGTAAGGGCTCTGATTTCAAAGTAAAATAAAAGTTTCACATGTTCTTCCTGAAAGAAAAACAAACAACAACGACAAAAAAACAAAACAAAACAGGCTAAGACAAATCCTCCACGGGATCAAGCAAATCAGTCTATCTTCTATTTACCCTCCAGAAAAATGTTTAGCCTCCTTCGAGTAAGAAAACATCATTCAGTTTCTCTGAATTTTCATCTATATTATGTAGCATTAAATAAAAAATTAGAAGGTATGTGCTAGCAAAAACCATGACCAAAAACCAAAAGAAAAAATATATTTAGATGATTTAGATATCACAGTTATTGGACAATAACTTTAAAATAAATATGATTAATTGCTGATTAGAAAAAAAGATGGAGAATATCAGTATAACTTCAAATCCTTAAAAGAAGTCAACTTATAATTCTCAAAGTTAAAAAGCCAATGGCTGGCTACTTCTGGTTTCAGCTGCAACATGTAAAGAAGAGCTTTGTTGTCACTCCCATCCTTAAAACAGGAAAAGCAGAACAGAAAGAAAGCCAATGGCTTTTATTGAATCCATCACATGACTGAGATTACATGGCAAATTTCCAGTCCAAAAGTTGGGGAAACAGGAAAATCACAATAGTTTCAGTGGAAAACTGCTTGCTTGGAGCAGGATCCGCAGGAACTATAAATGTGTAGGAATACTTACATGGTAATTCTGATGAATTGATGGAGGCTGAATGTGGACTAGGGCGACAAAAAGAAACTCCTGGGGGCCAGTCTTAGGAGAAGCTGACACTTTGTAACCCCACTGTTTTCAAGATAAATATCCCAGAAATATCCCCTTGTGGCTCTGTCAAAGAAAGTGAAATGGTAATTATTGTCAAATTGTCCCAGATTTTTCCCTATAAAGAATTTCTATTATCCAAAGGGGGGAAAAAAAAATTACCAGACCCTTATCCCAGCTTGGAAAAGTGATTTACTCAGACTACAGCTTCCTGTAACTTTCCTATCTTATCTAAGGGAAATAAAAACAAAGCTATGCCTATAGAGAAACACTTATGAAGGTCACAGCCCAGAGAAACAAGCTCACAAAAATATAGAGATTTAATCAAAAGATTTTGGAATACTTCCCCTTCCCACGCCTTTCACCACACCAGCAGGGCTCCATTATAACAACTGTGGGTTATAGCTGAAAGACACATAATTCAGAATCTCCCCCAGGAGGAGTGCTTAAGGAAACTCAAAGTCAATAGGGATACAGAAACAAGGACACTAAAGTAAGGAATTTGAAGCCTCTGGCACATACAGCTATTAAACACAGACCAACTCCGAGCCACATTAACATAAAATATCACAGTAAAGCCTAATTACATCAATTTCACTACTTGACGAAATATGTCCAGCTTTTGACAAAGAAATGACAAGGCATATAAAGTGCAAAAAAACGAAAAGAAAAAGGAAATGCCTGACAAGACAAAACAAACATCAAAACCTGACTCAGATGATGCCTCAGATACTGGAATTTTCAGGCAAGAAATTTAAAACTCTATGATTTATATGTTAAAGGCTCTAATGGAAAAGTAGATGATGTGCAAGAACAGATAGGTAATGTATGTGGGATTGTGGAAACTCTTAAGAATCAAAAGGAAATCTTGGAAATAAAAAACATGTTAACTAAAATAAAGAATGCAATAAATGAACTGGTCATGCTGAGAAAAAAATCACCGAGCTTGAATATAGATCAATAGAAACTTCCCCAAAAAAGAAATGCAGTGACAAAGAGGAATGAATAAAACAAGAACAGAACATTCAAGAACTGTGTGACAAATACAAAAGGTATAACATTAATGTAATCGGATTATCTGAAGGAGAAAAGTAAGAAAACAGAGCAGAAAAAACATTTGAAGTGATAATGTCTGAGAAATTTTCAAATTAATAGCAGACATTAAACTGTATGTTCAGGAAACTCAAAGGTCATCACCAAGTAGGATAAATATCTAAACAATATAAAGGAAAACAAGATATATATCATATATAAACATAGATGAAGAGAAAATCTTGAAAAAAGTCAAAGGAATAAACCATCTTACCCATTGGGGAACAAGAATAAGAATTACAGTGGACTTTTGGAGAAATTATGCAAGAAGAGAGTGGAGTGAAATATTTAGTGTTGAAAAGAAAAAGAAAATATCAACCTAGGATTAAATAGACACCAAAATTTTACTTCCAAAGTGGAGGACAAATAAGGACTTTTTCAGACAAACAATATATATAACTGAAAGAATTCATTGCTAGCAGACGTTGCCAAGCAAGAAATCTTAGAAATCTTAAAGAGAGAAGGAAAATGATAAAGGTCACAAATGTGGACCTACTTAAAGAAAGGAGAAGCACCAGAGAAGGACTAAATGAAAAAATGGGCAAAATATCTAAACAGATACCTCATCAGAGTGGACATAAGAGAGGATATTCAGATGGCTTTAGCAGATGAAAAGATACTCAACATAATTTGTTACTAAAATTTTGCAAATTAACACAAGACATCACTACATATCCATTAGATTGGCTAAAAAACAAAAAGTCCTGACAGTACCAACTGCTGGCCAGGATGCAGAACAACAGGAGCCCTCATTCCTTGCTGGTGATAATACAAAATGGTATGGCAGTTTATCCCAAAACTACACACAATTTTATCATAAGATCCAGCAATTGTGTATTTCCTCAAATTACTTTCATCTGAATGTGTATAGCAGCTTCATTTATAACTGCCCAAAACTAGAAGTAACCAAAATATTCCAACAGGTGAATGGATAAATAAGCCATATTAAATCTGTATGATGGAATATATTGAGGGACAAAAAGAGATAGGCTACAAAAAGACATTGATGAATCTTAAATGCCTATTGCTAATTGAAAGAAGCCAGGCCAAAATAACTGCATACTAGATAATTGCAATTCTGTGACATTCTGGAAAAGAGAAAGTTGTATGAAGACAACAAACAAAGCAGGGGTTCAGGGAGGGTAATGTTGAACAGATGAAACACAAGACACTTTTTTTAGGAAGGTGAAACTATTTTGTATGATACTGTAATGTTGAATACCAGACATTAAACATTTTTTAAAATCCATAGAACCTTACCACAGAAGGAGTTAAGGTGTGCAAATTTTATCAAACACCATTTAGAGGATCAAAAGATCCTAGGATGAAATCTAGAAAGTGATAAAAAATCCAGATGTCTTACAAATTCATGAAACAGACCTTCTCAACAGGATGGGGAAATAAAGTATCGAGTTAACTGTGAAAATTAGTGAAATTTGTAAGAAGAGCAGCAGAAAAAACTGCACATACGCACTTGTGTTCTAGTTTATAAAGTAATTTCCACAGGGGTACCATTAATAATTTTGAAACCACTATGCATGAACACTGGAATTGAACAATTAAGTAAATTGCTATAATATGTTGGTAGCTGAAATTCTTACTACTGGATTTGGAGGTTTTAAATAAGCAAGAAAAGGAAGCAAGAATAATCCACATGGTAATGAATGGGAGTTTGAGGCATTAGTATGAACTCATGTTTCAATAAACACACATGCATATGGTTACAAGTAAATTAGTATTTAGGTACATTTGTGTATATATACAGACATATATCTCCTTGCTCTATCAGCTTTGATTTAGCCCATTTATATTTTATTTGTTTATTTAAAAAATTAGATATAATTGACATAGAACACTACATTCATTTCAAGTGTCTAACATATGATTCAGCCTTTGTTTATGTTTTGATATGGTCACCTCAATAATTTTAGTTAACACTCATCTCCATACATAGTTACAATTTTTTCTCTTGTGCTGAAAACTTTTAAGATCTCCTTTAGCAACTTTCAACATACAGTACAGTATTATTAACAGTAGTCAGTATGATGTACATTCTCTCCCCATGGCCCATTTGTTTTAGAGCTGAAAGTTTGTTCTTTCTAACCCCCTTCACCCATTTCGCCCATTCCCATCCCCACCCTCTCACACCTCTGGTAACCATCAGTCTGTTCTCTTTATCCATAAGCTCAGGTTTTATTTGTTTGTTTTGTTTATTAGATTTTCCATTTATATATTTTAAAAATAGAAAAAAACTAATAACAGCCTGGATTTCCTTCTGAAATTTGTTACATAAAACCTTTTGTTAAATTTAAACATCACAAATTAGATTTAAAACTTTTTGTTATTAACTTTTAGTAAGTAAAATCAAATTTAATTTGCATACATATTCCAAGGTATTTAAGGTATAGATCCAATAGAAAAACACAAGCTCTGCAATTTGTACTGGCTCAAGATAATCAAATTTCACAGTTCAGGCAATTTAAAATTAACACACTGTCACCCCCAAACTGATGTGAACTGTTCATGAACAATTTAGAGACTATAGAGAAGCCAAACAGAACAAAAACATTTTTTAGATTTGTATGTAACTCTATCAGATAGTGAGAATGATTCTTGAAAAGTTAAGATAGCCCCCAACTGAAGGCAGTGGTGATTGTTTAACACAAAGTCATTCCGTAGAACCAGGGTTGTTTTTGTTTTGTTTTTTTATTCTACTTGTTCTACATGACTTGAACTAAAAAACTAAATAAGAATAAATTACATAAGGACTAAAATTCTATTGAAATTACTGTGATTTAAAAACCCATCAGGTAAAAAATAAAATCACTGAAGGTTAATTAACTGAGACGTTAACACTAAAGATAGAACAAATTTATCTGTTCATTCCTGTTTACCCACTGTCTTTAAAAGCCTTAAACAACCATGTTAACAAGGAATTGATTTCAAATCACAGTCCATATAGACTAATTTCTGTGTAACACTATTTTTAAAAGCTAAAACATTTTGAATTAAATTGCTAAGATTCACAGATGCCAGTTTATCAGTAATGCCTAAAAGCATCCTCTGAACTCCTTTACCCATGATACTCCTTTTAAATCACAACAAAAATAAATAATTGACAAAGGTTTACTGAAATGTATCCCCTAAGCCCTGGTATCACATGTTCCTGGATATCCCCAACACTGATGATCTATCTCATCAAGCAGACAGGGAGAAAATTTATTTACTTTTCTTCCCTATCCACTGATTAGATGTTTCAAATAATTACTACCCAATGGATGTTTTATTATGCAGTGTGCCTGAAATGTACACATTTTCCTTTCCATTCAGGCTTGTATAGTTTGGGAGCAGCAGTTTCACTCCTGGTGTCTATGAGCAATGACACCCCCATAGCAACAAGTACACCTCTCACCCAGTTCTTGGTTTCAAATGCTACTTTCCAATAAAAGGATCGAGACCCCTTGAAGAAATGGCTGGACTGGTGCAGGAAATACAGAAGATGAGTCTGAAGCATTTTGCCATACTAGAATAATGTAAGACGGTGGTAAAAAAGAACAACACAAAAACATGCACACTCAATGATAGGGGTAAGGCAATGTGATGCATGAACCAAAAGAAAGAGCTCACAATGGCTACTGCTGGGACAGTTTGAATAAAGTAGTACTGAGTTTTACTCAATGTATAATATAAATATCCATGAGTCAATACTGGAATAAATAAATAAATAAGGGAGAACAGAAAACTATATCATGTAGAAGAATTCCAAATAATTCATATCAATATTCTACCCTCACTGCAGTAGAGTATAATTCCTCACTTCCTTTCAAAGAGTATAGTATGGAAAGGAAGGAAAAAAGATTAACTTTACAATAGAGGAACCTGGCATAGCCAGATGACGGAGGTTAACATCAGCAGTGCCCAGTCATGGTGACAGTGTGTATCCTTGGCATAATGTGATGAGAACTGCACTTTAATTCGTGGTCTTATGCCTAAAAACACATAATCTTACTCTAATCATAAGAAAAATATCAGGTACACTGAAAGTCAGGCATATTCTAGAAAATGTCTGATGAGAACTCCTCAAAACTGTCAAGATCATCAAAGACAAGGAAAGTCTGAAAAACTGTCACAGTCGAGGATAGCCTAAGGAGACATGACAGCTAAATGTGACGTGCTGTGCGGCTGGGACCTTGGAACGGAAAGAGGACATTAGATAAAAACTAAAGAAATCTGAAACTATAGACTTCAGTTAACTTACCAATATTGGTTCATTAATTATAACAAAAGTACCTATTAAAATCGGTGTTAATAAAAGTAGAAACTGAAGTATGAAATGTATGGAAACTTTCAGAACTACTCTTGTAGTTTCTCTGTAAATCAAACTATTCTAAAACTGAATGTTTATTAAAATAATACAATATATGAAAATAAGAAACCAATAGGTGAGTTCAGTGGCAGGTTAGACATAGTAGAAAAGCAGATTGATAATTGGGAATTTAGGTGAGCATGAAGATGGAAGTGCAGATTGGAAAAGGGATGGAAAACAGAGAAACAGAATGCAAGAGGCAGTGGGAAAACCATGAAAAGATGGTTGTAACTGGAATCTCTCCAAAGTAAAGGAAGGACAAAGCTGTATTTGAGATAATACTTGGGAATCTCCAAAACTGATAAAATACATTAAATTACAAATTCCTCTAAAAATCCTAAGAGGATAAAAATAATTGTTGGAAACTGAAGGCCAAATTCAAGTTCTGTATGATAGTATAAAAGGGGAAGCTAACTTAGAGTGGTGAATCAGGGAAGGTTTTCCCTGGAAGATGTGAGTAATTACAGTGCTATAGCTAGGTTTAAAAAGATAGATAGAAAAAGAAGTATTTAAGGTAAAGATAATAAGGAGTATAAAATCCCAAAGCCGGAAAAAGCATGGCAAACAAAAATATTACCCTAGGTAGACAAAAATAATGAGCAATTCTTGACGTGGAGACGGAGTCAAATCTGAGAAAGAAAAAGTATTTTACAACCTGTTCATAAAAGGTCTGCTGCCAAGTTGGGAAACTTCAGGAAGGTTATGAACCTTGAGGTGCATCAGAAGCAGAAGGAACAACATAGCAGTAAAATTACCACACTAGTGTATTCCAGGCAGATAATTAACTTCATTCTAACCTCAAACACTCATCTCCAGCCTGTGTCCCTGCTTCTTGAGACAAATAGTGACCACAGAAGTGTCTCCTTCCAAATAAAAGAATTACATATAGATTACCGGATATAAAGTGCTGAGGAGTGCATTACACATTAAGGCATAGAAAAAAAATGGGGGGCCACATAACCCAGCATACTAGCACTGAAACCCACTGCCCAGAAGTTTATTCCATGTTTCCTCTATAAGATTTGAAGACAAACTGTCATAAAATGCATGACAGGCAGAGACATGATAAAGCTTTTCAAAATAAAATATTAGTGATGTATAACCAGAACTGATTAAGAATTAGACTGGGAAGGCTTTGTCTTTATTTATATCTTAGGATTCCTGGATGTCTGGATTTTGACCAGTGGAAAGATGAGAGCAGTGGGATTTATGATGTGATGTTTAGGTCTGAAACTTCCCTGGTGACCTATAGGATTAGTTTCTTTATAGCTGGTTTGCAACAAGCCCAACCCATTTGATAAATGTGACTTGGTTATTTAAAAAGATACTGAAAGTTTTTTGAGGAACACTCCCTGAATCAATATTCTTTACACAAATCATGGCAGTTTAAGCAAGAGACTCATATGTGCACAAAAAGAGACTCATTGTAGAATGTCTCTTTGATTTCTGATACCTACCTTCCATTCTTTTTATCTCACTTTACTGCATTTTTTTGTTTTTAAGTAAAAGCCTATGTAAGTATGCTTTCCAATATCAGAACTGGGGTAAACAACACACATATACATACAGAAATGACCAAATATGAGGAAAGCCAATATACTGGCTAAACATAATTGCTATTTTCAAAGATATGGTAGAGTATATAAATAATCAAGTTAACTATGTAGAATTTTAAAGTTCGATAGCTGAAAGTAAAAGAAATCTACTAATAATATTAATAATAAAAAACTCAAGAGATGGGGTCAATTTCTGAATACTACACTCTGAGTAGTGAATTAAATGACTGTGAAATCCAATGTAGGAATCATCTCAAAATCCAGTGCTAAATAATAAGGAATAAAATGATAAAAGTTGGCACTTGGTGAGAAGATCCAAAAGTTCCAAGTTTTATCTACTAGAATAAGAGAACCAGAGTAGATTGTATAGCAGGCAGATTTCAAGCAAAAATGATTAGACTGAAGAAAACAATCAGAAATCCCCACATTTCCTTTTTAAAAATGCTTCCATCAATTACAGATATTCTCATCCCAAAGGAAAATAGAAAACAGTTCACTATTCAAAATGGAAATCTATTCATTCAGGATTCACCAAACATGTAATGCATATATATATATATACACACACACACACATATATATATATGTGTTTCTGTTACCCTTTACATTTGTAATAATTTATTTGCCCTTTTAATGTTTAACTCATCTTAGGTACAAGGATTATGTCAGATGCTGTGAATCAGGATTAACCACCTTAAGAAACTGGAAGTGGAGAAGCAAATTAAATCCAAAGTAAGCATAAGAGAAATAATAGGAGCAGAAACCAGTAAAGTTGAAAACAGGAAATTAATAGAGTAAACCGACAAAACCAAAAGCTGATTCTTTGAAAAGATCAATAATATCAGTAAACCTTAGCCAGGGTAACTAAGAAAAAAAGAGTGGACACAAATTACTAATATTAAACCCATAGAGTGTGCAACACCAAGACTGAACCCTAAGGTAAACAACCGACTATGGCGATTATGATGTGTCAATGTTAATTCAACCACAGTGAAAAATGTACCATTGTGGTGAAATGATGTCAGTAACGGGGGAGGCTATATCTGTGTGGGGGCAGGAAGTATATGCAAAATCTCTGTACCTTCCTTCCAATTTTGTTGTAAACCTAAAACTACACTTAAAAAGTACTTTATAAAAAAATGAACAAATAAGCTATAACACAAACAGATTCTGAAACATTTGTTAGCTCAGCTAACAAAAACTGAAGAAAAAACGGGATGATTGATCTCAGGGAAAATTGATCTAAAGAATCTTATCCTTGTCTAGTGTTTTTTCAGGCTTACTTTCTCTAAAAGTCTAGCATACTGACTGCAGGTATTCAGGCTTACCTGTCAGGTACTTACATATCAGGCCCAGCTAGAAGTCCTAGAAGATGACTCTGATCAACCTGGAGAATGAGCTTATAGTAGAAGCAATTGCTATGGCTAGGGGCTGAAAGTCTGTGATTGGCCCAACTGGGCACCATAGTCACCCCTATGGTCAAGGAGAAAGAGTATTATAATCCACAGTCTCTATCAGAACCCCATGATTTTAATGAGGAGAGAAGTCTCTCCCTAAATAAAACAGTGGAAGGAAGATTCTGTATGGCATGATGATAAAGCTTGGTTCCACTGGTATATCTTCCACTAATATTCCACTTTGGGTAACGTGGGTCAAGCTTATATTTCCTCAAGCCTCTTTCTGTCGACAAATTACTTGACAGAAATAGTACTTAAAATTTCTTGATAGCATCTTTACATTACTTTCTGTTCTAATGCTTATTTCCCCATCTTTTCATATGCTGTTTGTCAAGCCAAATGATACAGCATAGGGAATATATTTGGACTTTAAATGGAACCAGTGTTTTTCAATAAAATCTTCCCCAAATTACTACATAAAAGGTGCTGCTTTCCTCCAACATCAACTATAAAAAAAAAGGTGACTACTCTAGAATGCAGCCCCTCTTGATGAAGCAATCTTCCTGCCAAAGAGTTCTGAATATGGATCAATAGAGGGTCATTTTAATGCCCCTTAGGCTGTAAGACACACTTTCAGTTTGAAATCAGCTGAAGACAGATGCCCTATTTCCAGCACCAGAAATTTCCTATGTAGTATAATTTGGTACAGTCCTGGAAGTAATGGCTCATGGAGATTTCGGCTTAATCACTTTGTCTCCAAATTTATGCGGACAACATCAGCTTAAGATGAGCCTCTCTGACATCAGGGACACTACGCATTTGGGGATAAGGCCAATCTCCTCTCTAACTATCTGGGAATAACTACACAACAGGCTGCTTTTTCAAAATTGCTCCAAGCATCTTCCTAGTCACACCACACAAAAATTAGGCCTCCAGCCACCTTGAGCTGCTGTGATGCGAGCGAGGCAACCTGACCCTGTCAATATCTACCACCATGATATGAAAGGAATTCCACGCAGGGCCACATTTGGCTTCCAGTCCTTTCAATTAAAAGATGTAAACCATGAGACCTTTGAGCCGTCATGCGTAGTCAGAAGCATTCGTCTTAAGCTCAAGAAGGACGTTCATCTGGGAAAACATACACACAATCTCTGTGATTGACAAGGGAGAATTTTCTCCAAAAGTTACTAAAATGTGCTCCCAAGAAACATACAAATCTTCTATCATTTGAAATATTTTGTAAGTGTGCCTTCATATATTACTTTCATAACTTTAAAAAATGATATGAACAGTCTTGATAAAGAATAAAGTGGAAGGGATAACTCTGCTAAGTCTTACTATGTAGCTAAAATAATCAAGACATACAGGATGGCAGAGAGATAGATACATGTCAGTGGATCAGGATAGAGAACACATATAGAAAACTTGGGATCTAGGGCTAAGCAAAGAGTTCTTAGACCTGACACCATAAACTAAACGTCCACTGGAGAAAAATTGATAAATTGGACTTGCTCAAATTAAAAATGGCTTGTTCTGCAAAGACTCTAGCAAGAGGATGAAAAGACACGCTTCAGACTGGGAGACTTGTAACACCGATCCAGCAAGGAACTAATATCTAGAATATATAAAGAAATCTCATAGTAAAACACCAAACAATAAAATTGTGAAATGGACTGAAGACATAAAGAAACATTTCTTTAAAGAGAATATACAGTTGGCAAATAAACACATAAAAAGATGTTAGTATCATTAGCCATTAAGAAAATGCAAATTGAAACCATGATGTGATATCACTAAACACCTAGTAGAATGGCTAAAAAAAAAATTGTGAAGGCATCAAATCCTGTTAAGGGTGTGGAGAAACTGGATCACTCACATATTTCTGGTGAGGACGTAAGATTGCGCAGCTGTTTCCAAAAACAATTGCAGTCTTTTTATTGTTGTTTTCATTACTGAATATGTAACTACTCTAAGACCCAGTAATTACACTCCTGGGCATTTATCCCAGAGAGAAGAAAATTTACATTCACACAAAAAACTTTGCATGTGTATTTATAGCATTTATTTGTAATAACCAAAAGCTAAAAACAGCCCAGATGTCCTTCAGCAGTGAATGACTAAACAAACTGTGGTATATCCATGCCATGGAATGCTACTTACCAATAAAAATGAACAAACTGTCCTGTCTGGCATGTATGGAGCTTGGAAGTTATCACTCCCATTCTCCCAAGAAAAAAACTGAACAAAGTGAGAAAGCAAAACAAAAAATAAAACAACTCTTCATTGTCCCATCAGAGAATTCAAATCATAGGGCAAACTGCTGCCCCAGAATTGGAGAAGCAAACAAGCAGACACAGAGAATCACAAACAGCACTTGCCCCAAACCCTAAGCCTTCACAAGTACAAAGGAATGTGAGAAACTTCAGGTCTTGCTCAACAAAGAGGATAACAGAAATTTCTTGATAATTGCAACAAAATCACTAATTGCAGAGATGGCAAACTGTATTCCTACAAAGGAAAATGTTTTCCCTGTTAAAAAGAACTGGAAAAGCTCTGCCGTACCAATATCACAAAGCTATGCCAGAGTGGAAAAGGCATGCAAAGAGGAATATGCGGGACCCTCCCAGGATATGGCACAGCTCCACCAGGTGTTGCTTCTTTTGCAGCTATGACTGCAATGAGTGAAGAATAAACTGGAAAGGAATCACCCAGTTTCTCACATTTGAGAGGCCTCAATCAGTATACAAGCTAGGTCAGTGGCAGTTTTGGACAATGATATTTAGAGGCACTCCAAGTATTTAAATCATGTGAAGGGAGAGTAATGACGTAATTGCATGCCATCAGTTCTGTGTACAAGTTCAAAATAAAAAATTAATGTCCTAAAATATAAATATTTATTTTAAATTGCATACATACTCACATATATGAACAAAAGAGATATGCAGGGACCCCAGCAAGTGGGCAAAGATTTAGGGTTGAATCATAACTCAAAAGAGAACTCATGAAGCAGGACTATGTAATGAGGAAGAACAAAGTAGGAAGAACCATATAAAAAGATCAGTCCAGTTTGATTATGTCAAAATGGAAAAGAGAAAACTCTGTCTTGGCCAAAAGAATCCAGGATCCAGGACCTAAGGGCTAGACAACTGAACCCTACTGAAGCCAGTGAGGGAAGGCATTAGGGAACTCACATTTATAAAGAAATTAACATATGCCTCACAGCACACATATGCTGTCTTACAAAAACTTAAAATAACTTACCTGGATAGTAATTTTTATTTCCATTTTACACATGATGAAATTGAGATTTGAGGGGATATTTAATTGTCCCAACATTATAAATTATGTCTCACGGAGGAATTTAGCCCAGCTCTTACTCTACATTATAACAGCAAAATGCTGGTGCATATGAGATACCTCAATACTTATATTTGTGTAGGCATTTACAAAAACTTGTATATTCATTCTCTCATTCTTTCTTTAAGATAAAGCTGTGGGCCAGATAGATTTGATGTTACTGTTCCCTCTTGTCAGATGGCGAGACAGACTCAGAGAAGCCCACACTTGTTTCCTGAAGACACAGAGGTAGGGTGACTTTATACTTTGCACTGAGTCCTGCCGGAACCCAAGTCAAGTGCCATTGCTATAGTTCCACCAGGACTGACTCTGGACATGGGACTGGAACAAATGATACTTCAGGTAGAATTATAGTGGTCTGAAAGTTATAAAATAGTGCTAAAGAGCATGGGTTCTGCAGCCGTATCACTGAGTTTGTAAACCACTGCTGCTGCTCCTGACTGCGAGAGCTTGGCCAGCTCACATAATCTCTCCTGTGTTTCATTTCCCTCATATGTAAAAGGGCATTAATAATAGTACCCCAAGACTTACCTCCTATGGTTTCTTAAAAATGCACTGGGATGTAAGTGCTCGATAATGATGTAGATTATTAGGAATGTTAACAGTAGTAGTATAGTAATAGTCATAGTAATTATTCATAAGGTAAGGAAGCGTTAGAAACATACAAGGAAAGATAAATAAATATAAAATGAGGTAGGGAAGGTGGCCAAAATGTTGCACTTAATCTGTTTTGTTTTGGGATATTCTGCCCAAGTGAATTAACAAAGTAAGGTAAAAGGCATTTCCATTCTTGCCATTAACAGCAGTGATGTATATCAGTGCTTTATTTACTGACAATACGAACTAAGGCAGAACCGATATTTACACTAATATTATAAATTCTTCAAAATTAAAAAACAGTGTTAGCCTGCATTTTGTTCTTCCTTAGAGCTCAGGTGTTCCTCAGACACAACTACAAATATTCACGTATAATATACATAATAGTTATTGAGTCAAAGATGGCACTTTAGATTATGGTTTTATTATATAATAGGATGATATTTTATAGTTTCATAACTTCAGTCGTCTGAAAAGAAAGTAACATGATGACTTTATATCATTGAAATATTTCAATAGTCACAAACAAAATTCTATGCTATTTCAAGCCCACTGGTATTCTCTTAGTTATATTCCACTAAATGTAAAATAACCATCACTATTTCCATACTCTCCTTCCTCACCTTCCTCATGCCTTAGTTTTCTGTGAAATTCATACTTTGCTGGCAACCCATTTATTAAGCTTATACCTACTGAGCATGTGAGATGTTAGAGAGTCTAATGTGGCACTGAAAAAAGAAAAGACCCTCCCCTAAGGGCTTATGGTCTAGTAAGAAAAACAAACATTGCACAGGTCATTATAAATAAGTAGAGTTAGAATTTTCGTTATATGCTATAAAAAATACAGAATGCAATAGAACATACAACAGGTTTACCTAAACTGTTTTGGTGATCAATAAAGAACTTCCATAGGAACTGGCAGTTAGCCTGAGAACCAAAATCTGAAAGAACAGTGGGCCTTATCTAGGTGAATAGGTACAAATGGAAAAAGTGGAGATTGTCCAGAGGGAAGGAGGAGGATGCATAAAAATCCTAGTTCATAAAAATGCATAACATTGAAGAATTCTGAGAGGAACCCTACTACTAATTATGAAGGAATAAACTGGTGGGTAGCCAGTTAGGCAAGTATAGGGAACCAATCAAACACCATTTTTAAGCCAGTTTAAATTGTTTTCCCTGTAGATAACTATACATATTGAAAGATTTTTAAGTTGATGTGGAGACATAAGTAACTATGCATTTTAAAAGATTAATTGGAGCTGTATGGGATGCAAGAAGTGATGAGGGAATATCAAATACCAGTTAGAATGCCATTCTAGTAGCCAGAAGACAGAAAGAGGAAAGCAGAAATAGGGTGACAGAGAGCATTTGGAGAAGTAGAGTGTTAATTGGATATGTGGGGATGAAGGCAGTGAGGGAATAAGACAACCTCTGTCTTTATGATGGAGTAACTGAGTGCACCGTAAGACTAAGGAGACAGCAAACTAACGGACTAGGCTCAATAATAGCTAAGCATGCTCTTCTCCTTTTCCAAAAATCAACCACATAATTCCTTCTTTTTATGGCAGAGAGTGATTGAGAAGTTAGAGGGAGAACAAGAACACTATTCTAGAAGAAATTCATGCATCTGGGAGCTTGAGGTGAATGGATAGTAGGTCCACCATGATAGACATTTTGCTTTTTGACTTTAAATGGTGCAGTAGAAAGTTAGATAGATGATAGATAGGTAGATAGATGATAGATAGATAGATAGACAGATATAGACAGACATATTTGAAGCTGAGAAAAAAGTGTTGGAAATATTTATTTGCAGGCTGTGTCAAGCCATGGTAATGCATGAAGGGAAGAGTAGATTGCAAATACGATTGAGGAAGAGGGCATGAGGAAATCCAATATTTTAAAAAGGTATAGATCATTGGAAGGAATTGGAAAAGTATGAAAAATACTTGGAAAAAACAGGACACAGTTTGAAGGGAAGGTAGTGTTTTAATGAGTGTCACTTTTTCAAAAGGGTAGTGAGAGGTGAAGTAAGAAGACTGAAAAGTGATGACTGATTAGACGGACCTAGAAGTCATCTGTGCCATTTGCCAAGGTGGTTTCAGTTGAATTGTAGCTATACAAATGGAACATGATGAAATAAAAATGAAGATTTGTAAAACTTCTTTAGAGAGTTAGACCAGAAAAGGCAAAATACAGCATTGTAGCGGAAGTTGGAAGTGTCTCCAAGAGAGGAATTTTTTTGTTCTTCCTGGAGTATTTTTGGTTATTATTTTGTTTTGTTGGTGGCTTCTTGGAGTTTATTTGCAACTTTGTGCTAGTTATAGGGTTATGGGGTATCAAGAAGTCTCATGTGTGGCTTGGGTAATAAAGAGTGGAGTTCTCTCCACTTCCTGTTTGGTATATTGATGTTTTGGTATAACAGAACCCAACTGCTTTTGCTTGCTGCAACCTGCCTTGTCTATGGAGTGTGGTAGCGCTCTGATAAGCCTAGCACATAAAGAAGCCTGGAGGCTAGTAGTGGCCATGTAGGACACAGACCCTGCATTGGCTTTGCTGAACTGGCCACCAGGCTGCTTCCTCAGGGTTTCCCGAGATAGGTCTCTGATATTCATACTGCTGGAGGCCTGGGAAGATTCCTAGTTCTCTGGGGACTCCAACACTATGTCCATGAACTGGAGAGTAGACTTCCTGAAAAACAAGCTAGCCCATCGGTGACCCAGGTTAGTCCTGGGGAGAACCAGGTTGTGGGGAATGGCTTCCCCAAGGTACATGACACTTCTGCAGGAGTGAGTGCTTTTAAGATGTATAAATTCATAGAAGCAGAGAGTACCATTGAAAAAGTTGAAGATACTGAATATAAAGGGAAGAGGAATGAAGTAGCCTAAGGAAAATTTAAAGACTGATTTTTAGAAAGGAAGACTGACTACTCCAATATTGTGACAGAAAAGAAAAAAGGAGAGGAAGGTTAGAATTCACATGGGCTTGTAGATTAGTAGTGGACATTTAAAATAACTCCTTACCGATATTTTATTTTTTATCTTTGAATAGAAAGTTGCTGCTGAGGACACTGTATGATAAGAGAAATGGGAAGTTTCACAAGCTGAAAAAATTGTTTTAAGTAATTGATTGCACAGATGTCCCTGATGCTGGTGATTATAAATGATTAGTTCTATCTTGTGATACTTATCCACTGAGTCTCAGAAATCTGAGTGCAGGCATGAAGAAAGGTCACATTCTTCCAGGCTTTAGATTTCACTGGAGGATTTAGGCTCATAGATGGGAGGGGAAAAGTCCCAATGAGGTAATTATGGTAGGAAACAAGGTATAAGAAGAGGAACTGAGAAGGAAAATGAGCATATTGGAGATGGTGTTGGGGGAGCATGATGTTTGTTATGATTCCAGGGTAAAGCAATATTAAAGATTGGTGTTTTGGGCTGTGACTATGGCAACAGGAATAGTTAATGAAATGGAGGATAAATCTATCAGAATAAAGTTTCCCAAGAGCTAAAAGCCAACATGTTGAGCAATGTCCTTCACTTGGCATAAATGATGGATAGACTTGGGATAGAAATGAAGTGTAATCACAAGTGGTTTGTATAATAACAATGACTAATTAAGGAAGAGCAGTGCATCTGTTGATAGTTTATGCCACTGAGCAACATGGTATCCCTCTACCAGAAATCACCAGTTTAACCTAACTGAATCTATTTTCAAATGACCAAAGTTGCTTATCTGTAATTTCTACCTAATTAGATATATGAATAGAAAACAAGATTCTTAGAAATTTAAAGCTGAAAATAGTGGAAACAATCCAGTCTACCAATTCTTTTTCACATGAAAGAAACCAGGAATGTTTAAGTGCTTGTCTAAATCAACAGAAATAGTAGCAGAGTCAGGGTAAGGTAGTTCTTTCACTGTGCTGACGGAGGCTCCCTATTTTCTGTGTATTTAAAGTTGAGGAATATGATATGCAAACTTCTCTCAAAACTTTGACTAATATAACATTCTTTTAGATATTTTATTTTTTCAGATTAAATTTCTTATATAACTTTGCACTCATCATCTTTGGGAAACAGGAGGGGGATATAGAAAAAAAAATTTTAACACTGAGGAAAAAATGTTTATAAAATTAGCACTAAGAACAAAATTTTTATTTTGACTCTTTACAAACTATATTTTCAGATAATGTCATGTAAATAATATCAAAACAGTTCTTTACCAAATTATTTTAAATGTTATTAAGATGATACAATAATTGTAAGATTTAAACCAAAAGCATCCATATCTCTTGTTATAGAACTGAAGGTAGGAAATAAAAGGGAGGGATTATTTTTTCTTAAATGAACTAAAATGGATATTCTATACCTAAAAAGATAACATTGATCCATATGCCTTGACAGCTTATTACTTGACCACAATAATTTAGATCAGATATCGAAAAATGGAAAATGCTTTTGGTCACTTCTATAGTCAGAGAGTGACTAATCAAAATGAACTCACCTTTAAGTTGAGCTACTTAATTTTAGGCAACATGTGTAAAAGTTCTGATTTTAACGTTGACATAGTTTCAGAGAGAAATGGTTTCAGATTTTGTATTAAAAGGAAAGTCATCCAAGTGAAATGTGCAATAAAGGAAAAAATATGGGAATGACACAATTCTAACTATTAATACTTACAATTTAATATGATGATATACAATAAACTTTCCAACATACTATTAAAAATGTTTAAAATGATCTCATTGATTGCACATACTTCCTATTAAATATAGTCACTATTTCTCATTGTCATTAGTGCTGAGGGAACAAAATAAACATTTTTTGAATAACATTCTTTGAGTGACTGCAAATTATTTTTTCTAATAAGATAACCACAAAACTAAAAGTAAACAATGCATTGGATAATGATAAAGCCAATCCCACAAATTAATTTGTTATAAAAATATTAATATAATTATCAAGTTATTAATGTCACACAAATGAGGGTCATATGTTGACTACATTCTTCAAGATTCATAAATATTAGTCAAAAAACATCTGCTCTAGTCTTGACTGAGAAAGTATACATATAGCTAACACATACGCACAGTTTTTAACATCAGATTCAGAGATTCATAAAGAGTATAAGGTACACAAGATAATACATCAGAAAGAAAAAGAATAGCTCGGAGAATGCAAACAAAATAGCTTTGCAACTGTCTCATTACAGGGGTGACTTAAAAAATATGGGATAAAGGAAATGGAAGAGACTAAATGACTTTGTTGCAATCTTTCTGCTTGCCAAGAGCAAGTAATGACTCCCACCAGGGAAAGCTAAATTGAGAGTTGAGAAAGAGCATCAGATAGGCATAAAATAGAAGATACTGTGTTTTTTAAAAAAGGAAAAGTGCTTCCGTTATGCCATTTTTTATAAAGCATTGTTTATTTGTCCATTATATGCAACTCAATCATTATTACATAAGGAAGGAAACTGTCTTATATCTATCATATACTTATTGAAATAGAAAAAAAATACAGAAATTTAATGCTGTGAAAGGAGTAATTTTCCAGTTATACTAGACCTGAAATGAATCAATAAAAGAAGTAAAAGAATGGCAGTATGTGAACACAAGAGGAAAAGTTCTGAATAAACTCGTTAGGCCAGAAAAGTGGTAAGAAGAGGGAATGGGAATTATACTATTAGGCTTAGAGAGGGATTGTTTTTTTCAACCTTATGGCAATTTGATGCCCCAAAGCAGTAAAAAAAAAAATCTATAAAAGAGGTAGCTGACCAATCCTAGTCACAGCACAGAGATGAGAGGTCTATTACTTACATTTGTCAAGAATGCCCAAAGACCATGATTCTGAGCACATATAAAATAACATATTAAACAAATAACTGATTGTGACCTTTCAGTGGACTCAGATTCCCTATGAAGATACTGTGCAAACATAGAAAAGATTGATTATACATTACCTGAGATAAAAATGGAAGCCTCAGTGTAAGAATAAATTGTAAGGCTAACATATAAGGAGAGTGTCTGCTTATGAAACTTTTCTATTTCTAGTTCACTGGAAACAGAACGAACATCTATTTCCTTATGAATATAAACTTCTTCCAGTATAATTTTGAAATGGAGATTCCTAACTGATGGAGTTCTTGCTATTCTAATGTTAAAGATCAAGAGATAAGATTTGGCCACCATGGAATAAGAAGGACTGGATTTAACCTCCTACTGTAAACAACCAGAAATATGGACAAAATATATATAAAACATCTTTCAGTCATTGGACAACTAGTAGTGTGGCACCATAATCACTGAAAGAAAAAGAAATAAATGAACTGAACCCTATGATTGTCCCAGAATTTTGCCTGGACAAACCAAGCAGCAGGGAGGGCCTAAGCAGAGCCTGCTATTTTATTGAATTGGGGATTCAGGAATTGGATTTCATGGATGCTGACACACCTGTAAATTTCAGGGCAGAATTCTAGAGAGCAGAGAGTTGCACAGAAAAAGTTCCAGAAATTCCCCAGTCCCTTGAGTCTTTATTGATTACTGTCAGGGGTCTCCAAAGAAGCTGAAACAATAGGATGTGATATAGACTGGATAGATTAGATAGATATTTTAAGGAATTAAGGAATTGGCTCACATGATTCTGGGGACTGGGAAAGTCTAAAAACTGTAGGGCAGGCTGGAAGCTGGAAATACTAGCAGGAATTGATACTACAGTCTTGAGGCAGAATTTATTCTTTTCCAGAAAACCTATTTTTTGCTTTAAGGCCTCCAATTAATTAGATGGGGCCCTCCTACATTATCAATTGTAATCTCTTTTACTTAAAGTCAATTGATTATAAATAATTAAGTTAATCTACAAATTATATCACAGCAAAACTTAAACTAGTGCTTCATTAAATAACTGGGTATTGTAGTTTAACCAAGTTGCCATGTAAAATTAACCATCGCAACTACTAAAATACACAGTGAAACTCCATAAGGTTGAGCAACCAGAGGGCTGTGAGCTGAACCAGAGCCACCCAAGGAAGCACTCAAACTCCAATCAACCAGAGATGGGAGTCCCTATTGACTAACAGCAACCTTCAGTAGACACCACAGAAAGACCATACCTTAGTAGAGGGGCTAAATTGTTTACATAATAAAGACTACCCAAGATCCACGAAATGAATATTAAAGGAAAATCTCAAAAGTAGCAAATAGAATCATTAGTAATTTAACTGCCTACAAGGGCAAAGCCCAGAATTCTTTAAAGGAAGAAAACAAAGTCCAGACCCAGAATCATAGTGTTCAGCATACAACTGAAAAGAATCCTAGCTATAGCTAGAAGCAGGAAAATGTGACAAGGAAAAAATTGCAAACAAAACAGATGTAGAAAGGAGAGAGACAATGGAATTGACAGACAAGGACATTAAAATATCTACCACTAGTAAACATATTCAAAGGAAAACATGAACCTACTAAGGAGAAAAATAGAATGTATAAAAAAACCTAAATGGACTTACTAGATATGGAATTTGCAATATCTGAACTGAAAATTCACTGAATGCATTTGACAGCAGATTAGATAATGCAGAATAGAAACTCTCTATACATAAAGATGTGGAAATAAGAACTACCCCCAAGGGAACACAGTGAAATAATGATTGGATAAAAAGAATATGGCCTTAGTGACCACTGCAACAATATCAAGTGGCCAAACATATGAGTACTTGGAATTTTAGAAGGAGAGTTTGAGTTTCCAAAATTCTTGTCTTTAAGATTGAAAAAGCGTACAGAAAATCAGTAAAACTAGAGAAGACTTAAAGGACATTTAAAAACGAAATAGACCTAATTGACTTTTATAGAATATATCACCCAGTAACAGCTAAATGCAGCTGTCTTCAAATGCTCAATTAAAAGAAAAACAAAACTCAAATTCAAATTATTTTGACTACAAGATTAAACTAGCAAACAATATCTAAAAGATATCTGGAAATCCCCAAATATCTAAAAATTAAGCAACGCATTCTAAGTGAAATTCCAAAAAATTGTTAATCCAAATAAAAAAGGAACAAAGACACAGATATGGACAAAAACTAAATAAATAGGAAGGTGAGAGATTAAATCTCAAATCAAATCAATAATTATGGGATTGGCTTAAAGATGGCAGCATGAGAGGTGAGAAAGAAACCCCCTCCCAAAACCACCTACAATATGAAAATATAGTAAACACAACTAATCCTGAAAAACCAACAGGAAAGAATGCTGTGACAGACTGCCTACATCTGGGGAAAAGAGCAGACCTCACAGAAAAGGGTAAAGTACCAAAGCTGCGATCCAGTGGGAACCAAGCCTTTCCCCCACCCCAGCTTACCACTGGGAGGAAGAGAAACATAGTGGGGAGGGGGTGGAAGCCTAGGACTGCTGAACACCCAGCCCTGGAGATCTTCTCTGGGAGCAGGAACCTACATTACACGGTGCTCTGAGGATTAGTGGGGTTGGAAAGCTAAGACAGGTGAAATACTTGGAGAAACTGAAATTCCAGCCACTTGAGGAGAACAGATACCCACACTGGCCGCTCTGGGACAAAATAAGGGTGGGCACTCTAAGAGATGTCCCAACAGCAAGAGGGCTGCTAAAGGGGCAAGGATTGACAGAGCTTGTTGCTTAAGAGAAAGGACAGGTGGACAAAATTGTCCCAGGGCACTCAGCCCAGCAGGTTAGGAACTTTCAGGAGCTACAGGCACTCCATCCCCTTGTCTGGCAACAAATTTCCATGGCCCCTCACCACAATATACTTCCTGCCACTCCTTTCTCCCCATTGGCACCAGCTTGCAAACCTGCTGCTCCTGCCATTGTACCAGGCCAGCCAAAGGGCAGTCCTGCCTGTGGAAGCTACACAGGCGTGGCATAGAGACTCCTCCCTGCACACTTGGCTCCCTGGCCCTGGGAGTGGAGGCAGGCATTGCAGCTGGGAAGCAGGAAAGAGCTCTTTTCTCCTGGCAGGCCCTGGTGCTGCTCGCCTGTGACCCACACCATTGCTCCAGGGGCTGAGCAGCTCCAGTGAGTAGAGTTTCTGGGCACTAGAGGGCACCACTTACACTAAGTTATTACAAATATGAAACATCAAAAGAACCTGGTATAAACCAAAGTCCCACAAGCACCAGAAAAAAGGGATAAGTGAAACTGAACTCACCAATCTTCCTGAAAAATATTTCAAAATAAAAATCATAAACATGCTCACAGAGCTACAGAAAAATATTCAAGATCTTAGGGAGGAATTCAAGTAAGAGACAGAAATTTTGAAAAATACAGTATAGGAAATGAAACATACAATGGAGGAATTTAAAAGCAGATAAGATGATGTAGAGGAGGTGGTAAATGAAATAAAAAAAGAACAGGAATAAAAAGAAACTGAGGCACAGAGAGAAAAAAGGATCTCTAGGAATAAAAGAATATTAAGAGAACACTGTGACCAATCCAAATGGGAAAATATTCACATTATAGGGGTATCAGAAGAAGAAGAGAGAGAAAAAGGCATAGAAAGTGTCTCTGAGGAAATAATTGCTGAAAACTCCCCCAATCTGGGGAAGGAAATAGTCTCTTATGCCATGGAGGTGCACAGATTCCCCAACACAAGGGGCCATAGGAAGATAACACCAAGACATAGAATAATTAAAATGGCAAAGATCAAGGATAAGAACAGACTATTAAAAGCAGCCAGAGAGAGAAAAAATTACATACACAGGGAAACCCATCAGGCTATCATCAGACTTCTCAACAGAAACCTTATAGGCCATAAGGGAGTGGAATGATATATTTAATGCAATGAAACAAGAGACTTAAACCAAGAATACTCTACATAGCAAAACTATCATTTAAATTTGAAGGAGGGATTAAACAATTTCCAGATAAGCAAGAGTTGAGGGAATTTACCATGCACAAACTGTCTCTGCAGTGTATATTAAGGGCCTGCTCTAGATGGAAGCGCTCCTAAGGCTAAATAGCTGTCACCATAAAAATAAAACCACAGTAAAAGAAAGAGACAAATTAATTACTAAGCAAATACAAAATTAAATCAACTAACAAAATTAGTCAAGAGATACACAAAATATGAAACCTAATATACAAAGAGTGGAGGAGGATGAAAAAGGAGGACAAAAAAATAGAACCTTTAGATTGTGTTTGTAATAGCATACTATATAAGTGAGTTAAGTTATACAGTTAAATAGTAAAGAAGCTGCCTTAAACCTCTGGTAAACATGAATCTAAAGCTTTCAATGGCAATAAGTACATACCTATCAATAATAACCCTAAATGTAAATGATCTGAAGGCACCAATTAAAAGACATAGAGTCACTGAATAAATGAAAAAACAGATGCATCTAAATGCTACCTACAAGACACTCACTTTAAATCCGAAGATATACACAAACTAAAAGTGAAGGAATGGAAAAAACATATTTCATGCAACTAATAGGGAGAAAAGAGCAGGAGTTGCAGTGCTTGTATCAGACAAAGTAGACTTCAAAACAAAGAAAGTAACGAGACAAAGAAGGACATTACATAATGAAAAGTGTCCAACCAACAAGAAGATATAACCATTATAAATATCTATGCATCCAACACAAGAGTGCCTACATATGTGAAATAAATATTAGAAGAATTAAAGGGGGAAACTGAATGCAATGCATTCATTTTAGAATACTTCAGCACACCACTCACTCCAAAGGGCTGATCAACCAGACAGAAAATAAGTAAAGAGACAGAGGCACTGAACAACACACTAGAACAGATGGACCTAACAGACATCTACAGAACTCTGCACCCAAAAGCCACAGAATACACATTCTTCTCATGTGCACATGGAACATTTTCCAGAATAGACCACATACTAGACCACAAAAAGAGCCTTGGTAAATATAAAAAGATCGAAATTGTACCATCCAGTTTCTCAGACCAAAAGGTATGAAACTAGAAATAAATTACGCAATGAAAATGAAAAATCCCACAAACACATGGCCGTTTCACAACATGCTCCTAAATAACCAATGGATCAATGACCAAATAAAAACAGAGATCAAGCAATATATGGAGACAAATGACAACAATAATTCAACACCACAAAATCTGTGGGATGCAGTGAAGGCCGTGCTAAGAGGAACGTATATTGCAATACCGGCCTACCTCAGGAAACAACAATCAAAACTCAAATTAATGGAACTAGAAAAAGAAGAACAAATGAGGCCCAAAATCAGTAGAAAGAGGGACATAATAAAGATCAGAGCAGAAATAAATAAAGTCGAGAGGAATAAAACAATAGAATCAATGAAAGCAGGAGCTGGTTCTTTGAGAAAACTTAAAAAAAAAGATTAAACACTAGTCAGACTTATCAAGAGAAAAAGAAAATGTACACACATAAACAGAATCAGAAATTAGAAAGAAAAATCACTATGGACATCACAGAACTACAAAGAGTTATGAGAAAATACTATGAAAAATAATATGCTAAGAAAATGGATAGCCTAGAAGAAATGGACAACTTTGGAGAAAAATACATTCTTCCAAGGCTCACTGAGGAAGAAACAAAAAATCTGAATGAATTACCAGTAACAAAATTGAATTAGTACTCAAAAAACTACCTAAGAACAAAACTCCTGTACCAGATGGCTTCACTGCTTAATTTTACCAAACACTTAGTGAAGACCTAATAGCCATTCTCCTTAACTTTTTCCAAAAAGTAGAAATGGAGGAAATACTTCCAAACACATTCTATGAGGCAAGCATCATTCTAATACCAAAACTAGGCAAAGACACCACAAAAAAAGAAAATTACAGACCAATATCCCTGATGAACAGAGATGCCAAAACACTCAACAAAATATTAGCAAACCGAATTTAAAAAAAAATCAAAATTTTATCCATCATGATCAATTAGGATTTATTCTAGGGATGCAAGAATGGTACAATATTCAAAAATTCATCAACATCATACACCACATCAACAAAAAGAAGGACAGAAATCACGTGATCATCTCCATTGATGCTGAAAAAGCATTTGAAAAAATTCAAAATCCATTCAGGATAAAAACTGTCAACAAAATGTGTACAGTAGGCAAGTTCCTAAACATAATAAAGTCCATATGCAGCAAAAAAAAAAGCCAATATCATACTTAACAGCAAAAAGCTTTAAGCTTTTCCTCTAAGATCAGGAACAAGAGAAGGATACTCACTCTCCCCACTTTTATTCAACATAGTTTTGAGGTCCTAGCCACGGCGACCAGACAACACAGAAATAAAAGGCATCCAAATTGGTAAGAAAGAGGCTAAACTGTCACTGTTTGTGGATAACATGATATTGTAGATTAAAAAAACCTTAAAATCAACCCCCAAACTACTAGAACTAAAAACCAAATTCAACAAAGTTGTAGGATACAAAATTAATACACAGAAATCTGTTGCATTCCTATATACTAATGATGAACTAGCAGAAAGAGAAATCAGGACAATATTTCCATTCACAATGGCATCAAAAAGAATAAAATACCTAGGAATAAACCTTACCAAGGAGGTGAAAGACCTGTACCCTGAAAACTACAAGACACTCTTGAGAGAAATTAAGTAAGATACCAATAAATGGAAATACGTCCCATGCTCATGGATAGGATGTATTAATATTGTCAAATTGGCCATCCTGCCTAAAGCAATCTACAGATTCGATGCAATCCCTATCAAAATACCAACAGCATTCTTCAATAACCTAGAAGAAATAGTTCTAAAATTCATATGGAAGCACAAAAGACAGTGAATAACCAAAGCAGTCCTGAGAAGGAAGAATAAAGCTGGGGGATAACATTCTCTGACTTCAAGCTCTATTACAAAGCCACAGTAATCAAGACAATTTGGTACTGGCACAAGAACAGACACATAGATCAAAGGAACAGAATAGAAAGCCTAGATATAAATCCACGCATATAGGGTCAAGTAATATATGATGAAGCAGGCATGCATATACAATGGGGAAATGACAGCCTCTTCAACAACTGATGTTGGCGAAACTGGTCAGCTACATGTAAGAGAATGAAACTGGGTTATTGTCTAATTCCATACACAAAAGTTAACTCAAAATGGGTCAAAGACCTGAATGTAAGTCAGGAAACCATAAAACTCTTGGTAGAAAACATAGGCAAATACTCTTGAATATAAACATGTGCAAGTTTTTCTGAACACATCTCCTCAGTCAAGGAAAGCAAAAGCAAAAATGAACAAATGCTACTACATCAAACTAAAAAGCTTCTGTACAGCAAAGGACACCATCAGCAGAACAAAAAGGCATCCTATAGTATGGGAGAATATATTCATAAATGACATATCCGACAAGGGGTTAACATCTAAAATATACACAGAACTCACACACCTCAACAGTCAAAAACCAAATAACCTGATTAAAAAATGAGCAGAGGATCTGTACAGACACTTCTCCAAGGAAGAAATTCAGATGGCAAACAGGCACATGAAAAGATGCTCCACATTGCTAATTATCAAGGAAATGCAAATTAAAACCACAATGAGATATCACCTTACACCAGTTAGGATGGCCAACATCCAAAAGACAAGAAACAACAAATGCTAGCAAGGATACGGAGAAAGGGGAACCCTCCTACACTGCTCGTGGGAATGTAAATTAGTTTAACCATTGTAGAAAGCATTTATTGAGGTTCCTCAAAAAACTAAAAATAGAAATACCATTTGACTCAGGAATTCCACTCCTAGGAATTTACCCTAAGAAAACAAGATCCCAGATTCAAAAAGACATATGCACCCCTATATTTATTGCAGCACCATTTACAATAGCCAAGATATGGAAGCAACCTAAGTGTCCATTAGTAGATGAGTGGATAAAGAAGATGTGGTACATATACACAATGAAATATTATTCAGCCATAAGAAGAAAGAAATCCTACCATATGCATCAATATGGATGGAGTTAGAGGGTTTTATGTTCAGTGAAATAAGCCAGGTGGAGAAAGACAAGTACCAAATGATTTCCCTCATTCACGGAGTGTAACAATGAAGCAAAACTGAAAGAACAAAACGGTAGCAGACTCAGACTCCAAGAAGGGACTGGCAGTTACCAAAGGGGAGGGGTGGGGAATGATGGGTGTGGAGGGAGGGAGAAGGGGACTGAGGGTATTATGATTGACATACGTGGTTGGGAGGGTGACGAGGAAGGCTGTATAGCACAGAGAAGACAAGTAGTACTCAGTGGCATCTTCCTATGCTGATGGACAGTGACTGCAATGGCGTGGAGGAGGGACTTGATAATATGGGTGAATGTAGTAACTACAATGTTTTTCATGTGAAACCTTCATAAGAGTGTATATCAATGATACCTTAATTTAAAAAAATCAATGATTATGTTAAATATAAACAGAATACTATAATTACAGGCAAAAGTTATCAGGTGGCATTAAAATACACTGTCAAGAAGAAAATGAACCTTAAATATAAAATAGTAAGTAGGTTAAATGCCAAAAGGGTGGAAAACGAATTATCGTGCTGACCACCAGAAGCAGACAAGTACCTTCTTATCCCTTCATCCTCTCATTAACTTCCTCCATCGGCAGAATCTAACTTCAGTCTCATTAAAAGAGAAATAAATGTTCATATGGGTGGAAATGGAGCTGTGGTACGGCAGAGAACCAGCATAACCTTATATTGTAAAACGAGTGGAATAGTAGAGAAAAGTGTGGGTGTAGAGAACTAGAAATGGCAAAGGGCAGTATCAGAGTGCCACTCTCCTCATATTATGCCAAAGATAAACAAAATCTACTTAAATTTGGAATAACAAGAAATAGAAATTTAGGAATAAATAGAAATAAACATCAGAAAAAAAATTTTTTTAATTAGTATCAGAAGAAACAAAACTTGTGAAAGTACGCAGATGTACAGATTAGTGTAGGTGAACCAATTTCCCGGTCTTTCGAAACAAAGACTGATGACATCAAAAATAGTGGTGATGCCTTTTAATTAGAATTATTGTAGTATTCATAGGAACTAAAAATAAACAAAATATGGAATGAGATTAATTCTGAGGATTGGGACTTGACGCAGAAAAGGGGTGATGAGAAATATTTATTGTCATTTAGTAACTTCATTATGTGTCTTGTACTTTTTTATCATGGGCATTTATCATCGGTGGTATTACTAAAACTACATGGCCATGTTTTCTGGCTCTTTTTTTAACCTAATAAATTCATTCAGAAAACAAGTCTTTGCAGAGTTACTACATGCTAGACCTCTTTTAGTCACTATGTATATTACAGGGATATACATAATAGATATATATAAAACTGATGGTATCTCTCATGAGATTTAATTCTCAGAGAGGATGTGGCATTTCTGTAAGCATATATCAACCAGCTAGTAGGCATACATTTTTTCAAAAGTAATTGAAAGCTACTGTTTTGATTCTATGTTAAAAAAGCCAAATTGGCTAACATTCTAGGAGAAAGAGCCATGGCTAACTAAGGACTTCCCAGTGGAGCCTGTGTTGGCAGAATCCCTAAGAATATGTACTTTAAGGATTCCTAATAATAATAGATCAGAAGGACTAAGAACCCTATATGGTAAAGTCACTCACTATACAGATGAAGTTAAAAATGATGAAATCCTCAATCATCATCTCCTAGGAAAATAGAATATAATGCTTAAAAGGGACCTAAGAAACCATTGCATTAATTTTACAGATGTGGAATATGAGACCCTAAGAAATTAAATGAATGGGCCAATTGGTTATTCTTCAATTTCATTAAAAAATCCAGTTGCATATGTCTCACAGACTTGTTGTTTCCCACCTGCTGTGGATATAAAGTATACAGCCTCACTTAAAGCATTGGAGGGGTGCTTTTCTTTATATTGATCGTAAATGTGTCCAACACAGAAGATAAGGTCACTAAGTACACTGACATAAATAACTTGGAATAAGGATCTTAAGGATTCTTGGCTTCTTCACCAGCACGTTAGATGTTCATTGGCAAGTCACTTAACCTCCTTGTACTTCAGTAAAAGAACAAAAGCAAATCCACAGAGATATTGTGTGATTTTATGACTAATAGTGCTAATTGAGAACACGTCAATAACTGTGATAATAGGCATTATTAAAGTCTCTCTACACAAGGCCATAAATATACTTCTTATACTAACCATTTGAAGTGCCTTCTATTAGGTATAGAAATAGACAGGTTTTATCTTCCTTGTAAAGTGTATCCAGAGACAATCTCATTCATTTCCAAGTCATTTTTAACAGAGGTGCACAGATAAAAGGTTCTCTTAGTGGGCAAATAGAGACCCTGTGGGTGCCTCCATCCCAACAAAACTGACTTTGCTTTCATCCCATTCAGTGTTGGTGTGGACTTGATGGAGTTGCCTGTTTCATGGTAATTATTTAGGCCTTTTGGAAGGAAAATTCACTTTGTATCAGTGACTAAATTAATTGATCAGGCTATATCCAACCCTGTGCATAAAAAACATCATTACCATCATGAATGCCCCTGGGGATAACCCTCACACAGAGGGATATGATTATCAGGGGAGTAAAGTCAATGAACATGAAATTCTGGATGGCTTCTATGCTCCTCTCTGTGACCCCTCTGGAAAGCATACTCTTCATAATGCAGCTGTTACTAGCTTTTCCTTTTTCCTGTTCTATTCTCCCTACTGCTTGACTTCTGCTTACAAGAAAC
Organism: Smutsia gigantea; assembly: GCA_032199065.1. Lineage (NCBI taxonomy): Eukaryota > Metazoa > Chordata > Mammalia > Pholidota > Manidae > Smutsia > Smutsia gigantea. The sequence continues at coordinate 31,658 of JAVSCE010021893.1, read as the reverse complement.
AGCTAAAAAAACTATATTCATCCATTTTTGTATCATGCTCTGCTTTTCAGAGAACACCACATTAAAAGACTATACATTTACCCGTTGAACAGCAGCCTTCTCACCTGCTTGAGAATTCACTCAGACTATTCTCTACTCCCCCCTTCATTTCATCAGAATTTTTCTTACGGATTTTTAAAATTACCATATGGACATACTGTAATATCTCCTATCATAGCAAATAAACTTTCTTTTGACACCTTCTCCCTCCGACTAAGACCTCTTCCCCTACTTTCCTTTTCTACAAAGCATCAACGATTTACCTTTGTTCTGCACTACCATTGCCTCCTTTTTCTTCTAAATCCACTAGAATCTTCTAAAATCTTCTAAATCCACTCTAAATACATTTTCCTCTCTCAGGACTCTATCCATATTTCATCCTATCACAAATAAGCTCTACCTTGTCAAACTCAATGATCAATAATTTTTCACCATCTTAAGACACCAACATTTGACAGAACTGATACTCCTTTTCAAAATATTCCCCTCCCTTGGTCTCTGAGACAACACACATTCCTTGTTGCTTGCTTTTCCCCCCCCTTTTTCACTCTCCATTTTTCAGGCTCTTTGTCCAGATCCCACTGATATTTTTTACTTTTAAAGATTGATACGCGCCAAAGTGCAGTCTTTGGCCCTCCTCACTTGCCAACTACTTCATTAGTGACCTAATCCTGTCCCATGCCTTTTGAATATCATTGATAACATTGATGTCTTGCAAGATTTTCCAACCTTCCACTGAACTACTATTGCCACCTAGTTTTTGAATAGGCATTATTATTTGATAACTGAGTTCCAGCCACACTGACCTCTTCACCAGTAGTTGAGCATACCATGCAGGCTTCCACCTCAGGGCATCTGTATTTCTTCTCTCTCTCTGGAATGCTCCCTTGTTTACCCTTTTTATATATAGTGAATGTTTGCTTACCTTACTTAGGTCTCTTTACATTGTCACTTCATCCTAGAGGGTTCTCCCTAGTCACTCTAACATACCACTCCCAACCTTATCACTTCTATCTGCCTCCATCTTCACGTTCATTAATAATAAAAGTACAGTGCATATTTTAAGTGTAGCTTTCCGCCCTAACCGAGCTCCAGGAGACTGTTAGAGAGTAGAAAAAGCACTGGTCTTGGATTCATATAATCCATAGTTTTTGTCCTACAGTTTTCCTGAGATGTTACCTAGGTGTTACTTCGTTCAATCTCAAATGTAAAATGAAGACAATATCTACCATGTTTAAACAGTATTTGGCCTGATATTTTAATCATTTTAGAAAATATACAAAGGAAAGTCAAAAGCCCAAACTATCTAGATTTTTTAATAAATTCATAATTTAATATCATTACTCAGCATATTGTCCATACCTAAAAATTAGAGCTGATTCATGTAATTAGGATTATTTTAGTAAACTGATAACAATTTCATTACTTAGCATTTTGCCTTTAGGTGAAAATTGAAATTACCTCTTCTGTAAATTAGGGATAAAAAAATCCTTTGTGTGTATATGTGCTTTTTTTTAATTGTCCTTTTGTTATTGAGGTATAATTGACAAACAACATTATATTCATTCAAGTGTATAACATAATTTGATATTTGATATTGTGAAATGATAACCACAAAATGTCTTATTTACATCTTTCACCATACATAGTTACAGAATGTTATTTTTTCTTGTGATAACTTTTTAGATTACTTTTAGCAACTTTAAAATTTGCAAACAGTATTAACTAGAGTCACCATACTTTAAGTTGCATCCTCATAACTTATTTGTTTTATAACTGGAAGTTTGTACCTTTTGAGTCCCTTAACCCATTTTGCACACTCTCCCACCCCTTAATTCTGGAAACTACCATTCTATTCTCTGTATCTATGAGCTTTTTTTATTCCATATATAAGTGAGGTCACATGGTATTTGTCGTTCTCAGTCTGACTTATTTCACTTAGCACACATAAAAATGCCTTCCAGAAGTTTCATATATGTTGTAGCAAATAGCAAAAAATGCATTCTTTTTATGGCTGAATAATATTCTACTGTATTTCATTTCTTCTTTATCCATTCTTCCATTGATGGATGCTTAAATTGTTTCCATATCTTGGCTATTGTAAATAATACTGCAGAGAACATGGGAGTGCATATATCCTTTCAAATTAGTGTTTTCATTTTCTTTGGCTAAATCCTCAGAATTGGAATACCTGGATTATATGGTAACTCTATTTTTAATTTTTTAAGGAACAAACATACTGTTTTCCATAGTGGTTGTATCAGTTTACATTCCCACTAACAGTGCATAAGCATTCCCTTTTCTCTGCATTCTAAACAACATTTATTTGTCTTTTTGGTAATAGGGGCTCAAATAGGTATAAGGTGATATCATTGTAGTTTTGATTTGGATTTCCCTAATGATTAGTGATGTGGAGCATCTTTTCATGTACTTGGCCATTTGTATGTCTTATTTGAAAAAAATGTCTATTCAGATCCTCTACCCAATTTTTAAATGGATTTTTTTAATTGCATTTTTTTTATTATTGGGTTGTATGACTTTTTATATTTTGTATATTAACCCCTTATCAGATATTTGCAAATATTTTCTCTCATTTGGTAAGCTAGCTTTTCATTTTGTTAATGATTTTCTTGGTGTGCAGAAGCTTTTTAATTCGATATAGTCCCACTTGTTTATTTTTGCTTTTGTTACCTTTGCTTCTGGTGTCAAATCCAAAAAAAATCATCACCAAGACCAAGGTTAAGGAGTTTGCCTCCTGTATTTTCTTCTAGGAGTTTTATGGTTTCATTCTCTGTGTTGTTTTATGTTTCATTAATTCACTTAGAATTCCTCAAGTCCTTCTCCACTGACAACACACATTTTTATGACTCTAAGCCAATTCCTTTTCCCTCATAGATTTTATAATGTATCTTTTAAGGAAAGTCCATCAGAATCTCTTAAGCCATTTATATGTATATGTTTACTTCTGTAGACATATGTGTCCTTGTTTTTTCACAACATAAGGTAACTGCAAAATACATTTCATACACTACAGAGAATTCCTAATATTTCTTGAACCCTAATTCTTCACAACCTATAATACCTCCTCACTCTTTCATTCATTCATTCTTTCAGTTAGTCACTTCTATTAATTAGGTGCCTGCTATATGAAAGAGATTAAGTATTTTGATTTCATATATAAAAATCTTTTCTTTCATAAGTCTGATACTCTTTGTAATATCATAAGTCCGATATTGAAACCTACAAAATTCCCAAACTGTATGTTTCTCACCACCATAGTATAGGCTTCAGAAAAGACAAAAATGATTCACAGTTACCTAAAAGTAGAGGTTACAGTATTTCAAAATCATTTAAACATAATTGTGATTTTACATTCTTTTTTTACCTTGGCACAAATATTTAAAAATTGACTGCATGGCACTCAGGACTGGTGACCTAGTTAAAGCATTTTGGAGCTCTAGAAGCACAGACAACCAGAAAAGGAAAAATAAAATTAACAGAGAAAGTAAAAACTCATCTACCTCTCTTTTCTGGAGGAATGCTGAGGAACACATGTGTGAGGTATCCATCCAGCATCGTATATTGAAGCCTCCATGTTGTTAATTAAAAAAAAAAAGGAAAGCAGACATAATAGCTTTGGAATATTGAAAGCCCTGTACCAGCGCTTCCCCTTCCTCACAAACCATAATGTTCCACTGCTCTATTGTAATCCCACTCCTTATCCTCTTTCTCATTTCCATTTATCCTAACATCTTCTAAATACGCTTCATTCGAAATCCCATTTTGAGGTCTGGATTTAACTGTGGCTATTTCAGCCTCTAGTCCTTTTCCTGTACCAAAAAGAGCTTTTCTCAGTGCTTCTCTAATACGAAAAATATATCCTCAATCATGACAACCTCAGACCAAACAGAGCCCTTGTTTTGTGAGATGATAAAGCAGTCTACACAAAGCCAATAACAGAGATTTAGAATTCGCCTAGCAAATTTCTAATAAAATTTCAATTTAATTAATGTCCTATGTCTGAAGTTAATTTTTTAAATAAAAAATTTGATATTTCCAAAAAAACTTCAAATAATTACAGTTGGGTCTTACCCAAATAGTTAGTTTATTTTCTTTAAGCTCTTATGTCCTTTAGACTATTATCTAGGACATGAGAGTCAGGTCACAAATGATAGTTAAAAGTCAAATTAAAATAAACAATAGATAAGAACATCAGAAATACAGATATTGTATTTCTCTCTTTTCTGAACAAGGCAAAAATAGCCCAGGTACATTTCAGCATAACAGATACCCTTTCCAATAAAAGGTTTTCCAAAAATTAATCCAGCTGCCTTTAGTAAGATTGCAAACATTTTCATAGAAAACATAATTAGACAAGAATAAACCTTTCAGTTTTAATCACCTTATATAAGCCTTCTCATTTCTATTTGAGTGCAAATGTTATTTCCAAAATTTAAATATCAAAAACTATTTTAATGATAAAACATTTGTTCATTCAAATTATCATCACCAGTATAATTCATTTCATTCTGAGGAATATATCAGATTAGACTTAATTTTAGAATGCCTGTTTAAAATGTATCAAAACAAAAGTTACATGAATTCTAACCCATAATTTCTAAAAGTACAACTAAATCTAATTGCTATTTTATTCTAACTTTAATTCAATTACCCCAGCTCATGATAGTTTTATATCCTTGAGGTTAAACTTTGATCAAATCTGGATAAGAAACATACTTACAAATTTAGAAAAATATTTTCAACTCAGTAAACAAATTTTCTCCTTTGTAAAAATTATCCCAATTCTCAGTGCCTTCTCTCATCCAAAAATATATCAGAAAACAGTCAATCTGAAGCTAGCTTATTTTCTGTATTTTACCAGCTCCCTGGGTATCCAGTTCAGCTTCTATCTTGTGGCTGGAGGATTTGTTTGTTACTGGTCATTTCTCCAGAAATTGTGTGTGAATGGCTGGAGTGGGAAGTTAGGAGATGGCTCCTGGATTATCCTTCTTTTAAAAAGGAACATGAAAAAGAGAACTATATTAATTAAAAAAAAATAGTCACCCATTATGTTGATATCCTTTTAACACTAAAATTTCCTATTCATGTAATTTCATAGGCTTTTTTCCCTTATTACTAATAAATGCTCTTTGAAAGACACAGCCTCTTTACTCCTTTAACTAAAACTGTTGAAATCTTATGGCCTAACTGCATAAAGAATGTTATTTTAGAGCATAAGACAAATTAATCCTTATAAGCATCATATATGTTTGCTATCTGTTTGGAAACACACACAGTATTGCACACACTTCATGACTGGCATGGCTAGTAAGAATAGTTTTATTCAATTAATGTTTATTGAATGTTTACTATGTGTCTTAGATTTGCATGCCTTAGCTCATCTTAGTAGAGCTTATTTTTCCAGTAAAACAATTGAAATTATTTACACCAAAGAATGCACATAATTTTAAGGGTGTAGTTTTTGAAGTCCTAAGAGTAATTTCCTGAAATCAACATGACCATTTCAGAGCAGTTTTCTTTTCTAGAGACAGAATTCCACACCTGATAAATTTCATTGTCTCTTAGAGAGGAAAAGAGGTGAACAGGAGCATCCCATGGACAGCCTGGCAACAGCATTCTTCTGATTTTTTAGATTATTTGCTAACCTACTCACTGTCACCCTCATTTTCTGTGTGCAGAAATGTTACTTTTTCAATTTAATTGCTACTGAAAATCTTAAATCAATTTGAATATGCATTTTCTTTTCATTGTTGTATGCCTATATACCCATTCTGATTGGAGAGCGGTTCTCAGTGGCAACTCCCAATATAAGCCTTTTCTGCTGGTAGCCTAAAGCCTACAGTCATTTTCCACAAATTGTTCCCTACTGTAGAGGCTTCTTTTCTTTCCATCTCAGTAGGTCTCATTTCTTCTTTGACAAATTGGTAGCACACTTAGAGAACTGCAGTTGGAGTGGCCATTCTCCACCTAGTTCAGGCACTTCAGGCAACAGAGAGCAAACATTTGGGTTCCTGATGGTTAAATGTCAGCCACACACTCTCAGACTCTTTCTCCTTTGAGAACCCTTCTACTATACTTATTCTTGGAAACTTCAAATGCTAATTCTAATTTTTTAGATACAATCAAGGGGTTTTTCCCATTGTCATCCCCTCATACGCTAAGATATTCAGAGGTGCCTGTCACAGTCTAGCTGTCTGCCCTTTGGGCTCAGTGGCCACACCACTTACTGACCCAGACTGTGCCGTGGGCCAAGCACCTGCACTCCCCAAGGACAGTTTGCTAGGTTCATGCCACCTACATAGTTGATTCTTCAATTTTACAATGGAAGTACTATTACTATCCCTATTATAAAGATGAGAAAACATTTCATAGAGAGTTTAAAATCCTGCCAAGTCATAAAGATACTGTGGCTGAGTCAGCTAAGGGCATATTCGGATGGCACACCTGATCTAGCCTATTCTCTCTTTGTGTGAAGAACCATTCCAAAATGTTGCCTCAATTACGCCAGTATAAACAATAGGATAGTGAACTAGCTTTGGCTTAATCGGTAGGTTTTTAAAAGCAAGAATGGGTTACTGTCAGACTCATAAATGAAGGAAAAAGTGTTACTTTTGTGGTGTCTTAGTTTTTTTTAAATAGCCTTTATTCCTAACCAGATTAATCAGTTTTATAATCCAAATAATACTGATCATAAACCATCTATCTGATACTCTTAGCCTCAAGATCACTGGTTTAGTTGTGCAAAATGTGGATTCCAATTCAGCATATTCCAGCTAATAGAACATTTACTGCTTATTTCCTATGTAAAGCACTTTAACATCCATAGCAGATTTCAGAGGCCCAAAGGTCAGAAATTATATTTTTTGTTTTCCTATTTCCCGCAGCTCCCAGTATAGCATTCATGCACATAAACTCTTATTAAATACACATTGTGAATGAATAAAAAATATCAAGGTAGAATGTAAGATAATACTGAAAACTGTCGTGCCTCCATCACTGCCCACAGCTACTAGAGACTGCATTTTTTAATTTTAGAGGTACTGTGATGGTTAATTTTATGTGCTGACTTGACCGGGCTGCAGGATGTCCCCATAGCTGGTGGGATGTTATTTCTGGGTGCGTCTGTGAGGTTGTTTCCAGCAGAGAGAAGCACTAAATCAGTGGACTGAATGTAGAAGATCACGTTCACCATTGTGGATAGGCATTATCCAATTCTTCGAGAGCCTGAATGGAACAAGAAGGCTCCCAGCCCCTGCAAAGTCAACCTCCAGGAGGGCCCCAGAGGCCCCAGGCCCCGGGCCCCACAGACCCAAGCTCCCAGCGTGGAGCAGCATCGGTTGGCCTCCGCAGACCCACATGGTTGGCACACCCCAGGGGTCACGGGCACTTGGTCAGCCCTTACAGACTCAGGATCCAGGGCTGCCCCGCGGTCACAGGTGCCATGACCACCCCAGTGAGCCTAGGCTTCAGGTCCGCCCCTACTGACGCAAGCAGCAGGCCTGCCCACCTGCTGACCCAGGCAGCAGAACTGTCCACCTGGGGACTCCATGGTCCGGCCTGCCCACGGACACCACTGCAAGGCCCACTCGGAAACCAGATGGGTTGACTGGGAAAGGACTTGCCCTGTCACAGAGAGCCTGAAAAGACTAAAACTGGTGCCTGCTCCCACAAATGCACATACACCAGTGCGAGGCCCAGGCATCATGAAGAGGAGAGGCCACCACCAGAGGAAACTAATGAAGCTCCCATGACTGACCCTGAAAAAGGGAGCTCTGTGCTGGCAGACTGGGGGTCTCACACACAGCGCGGTGACTAGCAATGCTGTATTACACGCTTGAGAGCTACAAAGGGAATAGAGTTTAAACGCTCGTACATTGTACATCTATACTTACACAATGTTATGAGAATTATATTTCAGTAGACCTGGGGTATGAAATGAAGAGAAAGGCAGAGGCGGGGCAAATGTACTCTCTGCTTGAGCTGCAGCATCCATCTCGTCCTGCCTCTGACATTGGCCTCCCTGGTTCTCAGGCCTTCAGGTTTGGACTAGAATTATACCAACAGTTTTCCTGGGCCTTTCCTTCCTGTTGCAGAAGGCAAATAGTGGTAATTTTAGCTTTCATAATTGTGTGAGCCAATCCCTTATAAGTCTCTCTCCATATATCTATTTATATATTCTATGGTTTTATTTTTCTGAAGAACCCTGAGTAATACAGATTTTGGCACCGAGAGTGATACTAGTGGAGCAGAATTCAAGGTTAAGTTCAGGTATACAAAAGAGAATATTTCCTACTCCTTCTTCTTCTCCCCTATTGCCCAACAGTATACACACATACACACGCAAATCACTTCAATTTCTGAGCCATTGTGAACCATGCTTCCCATTATATTTATAGAGAATATTGTGTTGAATTAAGACATAAACATTTGTCTTGTGGTGGTGTCATATTTTCTCTTTCAAGTAGTAGGTGACTTATTTATAATTACTTCATGCCTTCGCTACAAAGTCATCCCTCACCTGGGAGTTGTTTGCAAGGCCTCTTTATGTTAATTAGGCCAAAGACTTTCTTTCTATTAAAATCCATATCACCTTACATCACTGCAGCTTGAAGAAAGGAGACATTGTCAGTTTTATGGGCTGCAGCAAATCCAATTTTCTGATTCAATTGATGGGATACAAAGCAAATGGCACAGGTACAGTCTGGAATAGATGGACATATATAATCTTATATCATGGAACATACCTGTACATGGAGGAGCAATATTAAATGTAAAATCACCACAAAATTTTTGTGGCATATAACAATAAGTCTTTAATTAATTCCCTGTTGGCTGCAAGCTTACCTTGGTTACATTCAGCTTGACTTTACTTCAAGGTATGGGGCTCTCTAAATATGGCTACTATCCCCCCTGAGATTTAATGTCATGTGTCCTCTATGTGTTTATTCTAGGGTCAGGCCTGAGTAAACAGAAGCTACCAGCAAAAGCTCCTTTTATGGTAGTAGCAGAGATACCAGGGAGCATGTAGAAATACACATGGTCTCTTAAGGGAATTAGCACTTCTATTTTCTTATATTGGCCAATGCAAAATATGTCTGAATCTAAAACAGTAGGAAAATATACTCTTCCCCATTTACTGGAAGGAAATACAAAGTCACATAACAAACGCTATGAGAAAGAAGAGTGAAAAGTTGGGGCTAATTATTCAAATTGTCACATATAGAGAAGAGGTGTGTAATGGAGAATTCTTAAACATCAATCACGACAGAACGGGAATTTCAGAATTACTAGATTTGATTGAATTTTAAAATTTAAACTGATAACCAAAAGTTACAATAGACCTGATACCACAGTTCAGATTATACTTTGTACGATGAACTTTTGAAAAGGAGGCTGCCAATTAATCTGTGTGCTGAAGTTTTATAGGAATAGACACATTTATTTTTATCAATCTAAAAAGAAGCTATCAAGTGTGCAGAAATCCTGAGTTAGGCAAGTAATCATGGGTAACATGCTTAAACATAAGTCTAAATTTATAAGTTTATAAATTTTGAAAAATATATTCATATAGTAACCTTCTGATCACCAAATATGGAAATTGTTTTAATGTGAAATAAATGCTTTTATCCACATTTACTTCCAGAAAAGAATGTCCAGAAATAAAGGCTTCTCCAATATGGTTCAGACACTGTCATCCATTTCTTGAGATTGTGGCATGATGACATCTGAGTATTTACTACATAGAAGCCCAGTGTTATGGCTTCACATGTCATACCAGTTGAGATTGCAATCTTTATAACATATTGGAACTTTTTGTTGAGATATTTTGAAAATTGTAAAACAAAAAGCAAAGGAGAGATATTTGTTCCTCTATTTGAATGGAGTAATTTAAATAGACCATGCCTTGTGATACAAATAGTTCACTACAAATGTAAACATAAGGCACTCAGAATATCCATTCATCACATTCACTGGGTCTTTATTTCTAACACCAGAACCATGTTTAATTTATATTTGTTTCTTGACTATCATATTTGAATCTGAAATGAAAAATTTTAGCTGAAGTACATCATCACCTACAAAAAACTAAATACATTCTATTTTCTTGACAATTATGATAGTTCATAGTCTCATGAGTCCAACTTTTTCCACATCTTTGGAAGAAAGAGTAAAATCTCACCACTTAGTAGCTTTGGTTGTCGGAATTGGTACCCATGTCCTCAAATATCCAGAGAATTTGACAGATGGCTACATCCAGATTATCTAAATTCATATCAAATCTGCAGAGGTTTTTGTTTGCTTGTTTGTCTTCAGATGGCCTAAAAATGCTAAGGTGGAAAATCATGTGAAGAGTCTATATGAAAATAGAATTTGTAAAATTCATTGAGGCATTTTTGCCTTCTCTCTAAAAATAAATTATATATGTAAATTCCAAGAATGAGAAAAGAGTCCAGAATTACGAAGTCAATTAAAGTCCTCCAGGAGCTACCTCAATTATTACTTCTATGTTATTATTAAATAAAATCTTTTTATTCCTAAAGTTCCTGCATTGATACAGGGTGAGAACTGACTCATTAATTCATTTATTCATTCACCACGTGCTATCTGCCAGCCACTCAGCTGGACACTAATGATTTAAGAAGATAAAGATATAATTTTTCTCCTCCCAATATAGTGTTGCATATAAGGAAATAAATAGGAAACTGTTATATTGTGATATGATAATACTTTGGTAGCAGTTAAAAACAGGATGTTGGGAGACCGTTGGATACAAAGGGAATCTTCTTAGGGTATGCGACCTCATGGACATTTGTCTTTGAATAATTAATATTTTCAGCAGGGATTTTCAGGATGAAAGGGATTCTGACTCTCCCTTTACTCTCTGAGTATACTCTTTTGCCAATGAGAGAATCACAGGGCAGGCCCAGATTTGAGTAACTCCGTATCCACCATTAAAATGAACTCTTCTTTTCAAAACCATCCCTTAGGATGTCACAGAGTCTTAGTAGAGTACAGTGACAGTGGAACACCAAGTTACTGTGAGATCTTAGCTATTTATCATGAATCGGGTGTTGTTTGATTCCCAGCCATAAGCCAACCAATATGGAGCAGCATTCCATCATCAGTTTGAAATAAAACTATACTTGAGCAAATCTGAAGTCAAAAGGAAGCCGGATATGACATATATTAGGATTGAGGAAGAGACTTACACAGAAAGAACCCATGTTCCAAGGGAAGGGTACTATGGGTACTATGAACTGTGAAGTCTCTGACGATAACCTGGCTGTAGTTATCGCTGTGCACCCGGAGTGCCCAGCAGCAAGATCAGTGCTGAGACCCTCATCTATAACCTAGGAAGACTGTAGTCACCTCATGGTTGGTTGATTAAAATGGTCTCACCCTCCTATGTAGTGCATGGGTAACTTGAAAGAGTGATTGGAATTTGTCTTTCCTGAATGTAACGTTTCTTTCAGATCAGAATTTCTTGGAATTATTGAATGCTTTACCACCATCCTAAATTTACTCATTACTTCTTATCAAAGAATAAACTGTATAGAAAAACAGATGGGTCAATATCCTGATACCCATGGGATTCACTGCTCCTAACATGTATGCTCTAGCCTAGTGGCAATTTAGGAATGGTTATTGAAAACTTAGTTACAGTACTAGCTAGTAGGTGATACCTTAGGACGTTAGGATGTTAGTCCTACAGTACATGAATATCTTTTTAATGTGAGCAACATATGGTGTTACTTATATTATATCAAAGATACATTAGTCTAGGAAACATGGGACTTACTTGAAAATAATGTAGCTTCCCATTATTGTCTTTGGGTTCTACTAAATTTGAGTTCTTTATTTCTTAAGAATGCCACTGCCAGGGGATGCAAATATTTCATCTACTAAATAGGAATTTGAATTGCCATCTGATCACTTGAGACTCCTTATTGCTCCTATACCGAGAGCAAAATGATTATGGCAAATAATGCTAATTGCCAAAGGGAAACAGATCTACTGCTGAACAATGAAGGCAGGTGGTTGTTCCCCGTATCTCAGGGAGATGCTCTGGAGCATTTTCCGGGACTGTTGTGGCCAGTGGTAAATTTATTGAAAGACTACAGGAAAGAAAACGCATGTAGAGCCAGGATTACCAAGGGCCTAGAATCTCCAGAAATGAAAGTTTGAATCATTCCACCCAGAAAAGAACAGTATCCAGCTGAGATGCTGACTGAAGACAAAGCAAATAGGGAAGGAGTATCGCAGGAGGGAGATCATAAGACCAACGGCCTTCTTACTCATGGAAAATAGGGGATGTTATACCCATTTACTTTCTTGGTCTCTTTCCTGTGTGTGTGTGTGTGTGTGTAAACTTGCATGGTTGTATACTTAATATTAACCATTACCTTCCTCCCTTACTTCCCCCTTCTATTTTATGGGAGATTGGTAGTTAAGTAGTAGACTAGATTTAGTAGACTCGGCGTAGATACTGAGCTCTTCATTTCCAACAGCAGCACTCCAGGTGACACCAGTACTGTTGGTCCATTGACCACACTGAGTAACCATAAAAGATCACTTAATAACCAGCATCAGTAAATACATTTTAAAGCAATTTATGTATAAGGAGATGTCTTTTTTGTTGTTTTTTTTAATCCCTCCCTTCTTTAATTTTTCAGTTTCAGAAATGTAATTCAATTGTTTTCTATCCAGAAAGTTTAATATGGACTTTGTTCCAAGTATTTTTGTAATCATTCCTTAGAGTATATGAAGTTAACAACATAACAAAATCGATAGAAATCTTTATTTGTCAAATTTGTATGTGACTGATAACTATAAATAAATATAAATGTGTGTGTGCATGTGTGTATTAAAATAACATTTGAATGAGCTGAAAATAACCCCTAGAAGGATACTGCACACTTTCAAATAACAGGTAGGCTGAAAGGGTGAATACAAAACAAAACAGAAAAAAGTTAACATTTCCTGATGCAAAAAGGGAAAGAGACCTGCAACACACACACACACACACACACACACTTGTTCTTAGAGTATTTGCTTCAGAACATTTGTAGTTGTGAAACTTTTCTCTGCCACTTTTAAATGTATATAAATGATTTTAAAGGCTAAATAAACTTGTTGCCAGTTTTGCAACTGAGGAGTATTTCCTGAGGACCTGGAAACCAATTCTGCGAAATGTAATCACTCAGGACAGCACTTCCATCTCCCACTTCCGTGGGGGAATGAAGGCCTAACATCAACTGGTGTCTGACTCCAAGTTGCAAACCTACCTCTGATCATAAAGATTCAAGATTTCTTAAAAATAAAAGCAGTTAGCAAATACAGGTGGCTGCCCCATTAATAAGTATATTTAGGATGAATTACGTGCAAAAGTAGTGATATACTTGTGCCTGACTTGAAGATTTGTTATTGCTTATTTTGAGAATATGTATGTCATGAGTTGTATTTGCTTGGCTATGGAAGAGGTAAAGTTCTGTCTCTTTGAAGTCGCTTTAGTGGATTGCCTGTGATGTGCACTGCATTCTGCTTTAATGCTTATTCAATAATAAAACTGTGTTTTGCTTCTATCTCTCTTCTGCACTTGTGGAGAGGGTTGGGAGATTGTGTATTTAATTATATTTCCCCAGCAATACCTGCAGGAGACAATGCAAAGCCAGGATGGCTTGTATCACTGTCTGGAACTTTTCCCCAAACTCCAGTATTAAACTCTACGGGGCAAGGTTGGAATATAAGTAGGACTACTTTTTGCTGCATTAAAGGTTGAATTGATCAGAACGAACACAAGCCAAAGGCCTGCTTTGCCTGCTTTCTATCGGGATGCCCAAACTTAAAATCATCAGTGTTGTGCTCCGGGAAAGAAAATGTCAATCTTAAATACACCAACAAGAGAAAGAAGATACGCAAGACCACAGAAGCATGTGCAAAGCTCAAATCAGCAGATGTAAATTTCCTGCCCTGTCTCAGCTGGTACGGAGCGAGAACCATTATCCAAAGAATGATTCCAAGATTTTCTTAATTTGCTGAAGTGGGAGAAGAGAGTTTTAGGACTTTTAAAATTCTCTTCTATTCACCCTTGGAATTAGACTATTCCAAAACAACATTATAAATGGAGTTGAGAGGTGGAAGAATTGAAGAAGGAGGAATAGGAAGTCTTGCTATAATAACAAAAATAGAGAATGAAAATAAGATAATAGCAAAAAAGAGATGTGTGGAAGTAAGGCAATGTAGGAAACACAAGTGTGCGTAGGAAAAGAAATTTAAGATTTATTTGGCTGCACAAATTGGAAAGGAAGGCAAGGTCTGCAAGTGCCAGAAAGCCCCTGACGTGAAATATCTATTGATTATACCAGGGCAAAATCCTCAGAAAATGTTTAGTTTCAAGTGAATTAATTCATGTTATGGAACATGTCTGTGGGCTCTTTGTCTCCTTCATATTGTGCCTACTTAGGTGCTAAGGTACCACCTCCTGTTCAGTCCTGGCTTGTTTCCTTGCTGTCACTGTACACACCACACTACATTCTGAAAAAAATATAAGCAGACTGTGTTTTTAGAGGGTTTTTCAGTTTATAGAAAAATTTGAGGAAGTGTAGAGTTCTCACATACTCCCTCTCCTCCTGCATAGTTTCCCCTATTATTAATATCTTGCTTATTGTGCCATTTTAAAATTATTTTTTCCTAATTGTTGATTAACTACTTAGTGAAAAAATTGTGACTTATTCAGTGTTTAGTAAAGATATTCAATACATGCCAATTTTAAAATGAAATTAAACAGGATGTACATTGGGTAGTAATATCATATACAAATTATTTCACTAAGACTATGGTGAAAGCCATTGACTATCTTTGGAAAAAAATGCAAATACATGTGTGTGTATATATATCCCACTGTGCATATAAGGGTTAAAAATAGTAGGATCTCTTTACTTGAGCACTGTTGACATTCCGTGTTGTGAGGGGCATCTGGTGTGTTGTAGGATGTTTTAGCAGCATTCCCACCCTCTATTTACTGTATGCCAGGAGCAATTCTCTCTAGAATGATAATCACAATGTCTCTAGACGTTGCCAGTGTCTCATCTACGGCAAAATTGCCCCATGTTGGGAATTTCTAAAGATAATTTCACCAGACCACAACTAGAACAGTGAATTAGTGTGAAAAATGATATCAAAATAATACTAATTGGTGGTCCATTTTGATAAATTGGAAATGAGAAAGGAGAAAAAGAGATGACAGAAGGATAAAGTGACTATGCACAAAAAGGAATTTATCAAATATAGCAGATACTGTTTGGGTAAGTGGCAAGCATACATTTACTACAGTTTTTCTATCACACACAAAATAATTATTCAGAGAAGTTCTTAGTTGCTAATCCAATGTAGAAATTTGACATTTGTTTCCAGCCTTTTCTTTAATTTACATATGAGAATTTCAAGTATATATTTAAAAATTATTCCTTGAGAAAATGCAGTGAGACTTATTAAGTAACTAAAAGAAATTGCCTATCAAACTAGAAACCAGTCATAAAGCTGTTTACTAGTTACCCAGTCACTGATCCCTCCAGACTATAGAAATACCCGAACCAACACTGAGGGGGCACCCAGTATTTGCAGGACACTTGGAACTGTGAAGAAGTCCTAAAAAGTGAAGGGAAGATATGGTTTTTACTTTCAAATAAACCACTGGTCCACTGGTATTTTCAGGACCAATGTTTAAAGTTTAGTTCTGCATCAATTTATTTTCTAAGCAAAAATTGTGAGGAATAAAACTCTTACATGAGTTCCCTTATACAGGCAAACTATTTTACCATGCTTCACTTCATTGCACTTTGCAGATATTGTGTTTTTACAAATTGAAGGTTTGTGGCAACCCTGTGTCCAGCAAGTCTTTCAGCACTATTTTTCTAAGAGCATTCGCTCACTTTGTGTCTCTGTGTCACATTTTGGTAATTGCAAATTTCAAATTTTTTCAATATTGTTTTATTTGTTATTGTGACTGTGATCAGTGATCTTTGATGTTACTATTGTACCTGTTTTGTGGTGACACAAACTGCACCCTTATAAGACAGTGACCTTAATAAATGATGTGTATGTTCTGACTGCTCCACTAGTGTTCCCATCTCCCTGTTCCCTGAGACAGACAATATTGAAACTCAGCCAATTAATAACCCTACAGTGGCCTCTAAGTGTTCAAGTGAAAGGAAGAGTCACACATATCTCACTGTAAATCAAAAGCTAGAAATGATTAAGCTCAGTGAGGAAGGCAGATTGAAAGCCGATATAGGTCAAAAGCTAGGCCTTGCTCCAAATAGTTAGCCAACATGTGAATGCAAAGAAAATTCTCAAATGAAAAGTGCTCCTCCAGCGAACACATGAATGACAGAAAGTGAAATGGCTAGCTATATTGCTCATATGCAGGAATTATGAGTGGTTTAAATAGAAGCCCCAAAAAGCCACAGCATTCCTTTAAGCCAAAGCCTAATCCAGAGCAAAGCCTGAACTCTCTTCAATTCTGTGAAGACTGAGAGGTGAGGAAGCTGTGGAAGAAAAGTTTGGAGCTGGTACAGTTTGGTTCATGAGGCTCAAGGAAAGAAACCATCTCCATAGCAAAGAAGTTCAGGTGAAGCAGCAGGTGCTGATGGAGAAGCTGCAGCAAGATATCCAGATCTCACTAAGATACTTGAAGGTGCTGCACCAAACAACAGGTTTCAGCGTAGATGAAACAGCCTTCCATTGGAAGAAGATGCCATTTAGGACTTTCATAAATAAAGAGGGAGAGCCAATGCTTGACTTCACAACTTCAAAGGACAGGCTGACATTTTTGCTAAAGGCTAGCACATCTGGTGACTTTCAGTTGAAGGTGATGCTCATATATTATTCCAAAAATTCTAGAGCCCTAAGAATTATGCTAAACCTACTTTTCCTGGGCTGCATAAATGGAACAGCAAAGCCTGGATGACAACACATCTGTTTACAACCTGATTAACTGAACATTTGAAACCCACTGTCGAGATCTATTACTTAAAACATGAATAGGAGTTTGGAAGATGATTCCAGCCCTCACTGATGACATTGAGGGATTCAGATTCCAGTAAAAGAAATAACTGCAGATGTGGTGGAAATAGCCAGAGAACTAGAGTTAGAAGTGGAGCCTGAGGTTGTAACTGAATCGTTGCAATCTCATGATAAAACTTTAATGGTTGTGAGGAGCTGCTTCTTATGGATGAGCAAATATAATGGTTTCTTGAGATGGAAGCTCCTTTCTGGTGAAGACGATGTGAAGGTTGTTGAAATGACAGCAAAGGATTTAGAATATTATATAAACTTATTTAATAAAGAAACAGGAACATCTGAGATGACTGACTCCAATTTGGAAAGAAGTTCTGCTGTGGGTAAAATGCTATCAAACAACAATTGTTCCTGGAAGGTAGGGTCAGTTGATGTGGCAAACTTCATTGTTGTCCTATTTTTAGAAATTGACATAAATACCCCGCCTTCAGCAACCACCCCTTGATCAGTCGGTAGCCATCAGTATCGAGGCAAGACCTTCCACCACTGGAAGCTCAGATGATGGTGAGCATTTTTTAGCAGTAAATTGTTTTTTAATTAAGGTATGTACTTTTTTTAGACATAATGCTATTGCACTTAATAGACTATAGCATAGAGTCAACACAACTTTTATGTGCACTGGGAAACCAGGAATTCTTTTGACTTACTTTATTGTGATATTTGCTTTATTTCCATGGTCTAGAAGCAAACTTTCTATATCTATGAGGTTTACATGTTTTAAAGTTAATGGGCTTGGCTTGACTCAAAAATAGTACAGTTCAGAAGAAAGAAAAGATAAATTTTAACATCTCTGTGAAGATAGTTGGAGCCAATCATGTAAGAAGCGTCTTCGTGACATGGTTGGGACTGTAGACTGTGAAGTCAAGGGGGCTTAGGTTGAAATTCTGCCCCTGTCCTTTGTAAATTAGAAAAAACAAACTCTTTCAGTCCCAGTTTTCTCCAAATAGAGATATACTCCCCTGAATATTATGTATACATATATACGTAATAGAGATAATGATTAAATGAGACCATGTGCTGGGAACACAGCAAATAGTCAACTCTGTTAGTTATCAGTAAAGGAACTACTACTTGTTGGACACTTACTGTGTACAGCCATTGTGCTGGGTCTAATAAATGTTACAGTAATTTTACTTATATATGCAACATTAGTAATGTCAATCTTACTATTGAAAAAACTTAAGTCTTTGTAAAAATAGGAAACTTGTACTGCCATGTTTTAAGTGAATGATAGACTCATGATAAACATGGCGCACAGTATGTCAATTTTATGGACTTCTTAATAAATGATTACTGAACTAATTAGGTATTGTTTCAGTCTTAAATATATGATAAAGGTTACTTTCGGCTTGTCTAACAAATTTGGATATTTCTATGTATTTACCAAATGTATACATTTTCAGTTTTATTAGTGAAGAAATTCCTAAAAATTTCCTTCTGTTGTGCCCTGTGCTTTTGTTTGTTTGTTTCTTTAAGGGCAAGGATTTGTGTTTTATTAATCTGCGTTTACTCCTTTGTGTCCAGTACAGTGCCCTTACCTGGTTGGTGTCTGAGAGTGGTGTTCAAGTGGAGTAAATTAAATTGAATTGCTTTAAACTGAAAACTCCTTTCAGCACTGCTTCTTCCTGGAGATTCTAGGAGGTAGCTGGAGCGAAAAATGCTTCAGACAGATATTTTTCATTACTGTATACAAAATCACTGCTAAGTTGGCATGAAGAAATGAAAATATGTTGACATTCCAATAACAAGGAGTAAACATGGTCGCCAAGCCTCACACTGTTAGAGCCGAGATGTCCGTTTAAGAGATCTGGCTCAATTCCAGAGCATTCAGTTTCATAGCCTTGCACCCCGGTATAGATAATTATGATTTTTTAATTGGGGTGTACATCAATTGTTATGTACTGCTTTGGCCACCGACATGTCAGAGGTGTGGTAACTCTTCAAATGAACCTGACTTGGAGCTTTCACTCTGTAAATTGCATTCCAAGGTTACATTTTCAAAACTTCTCTTGGCTGCCACCTTGTGGTGGGTTTTTTCAAAGTAATAAAATTCAGTCTAGAAAGAAATACTGGTTTCTGAGCTTATGAAGGCTGGTCATTTACGTATGAATAATCGTTTTACAGTGAGGTCAATAAAGATCTAAAAATATCTCTGATATAAAAATCAGTATTTACGATAAATCTGTCTTCCTTTATATTATTTCTACAGGTAGTTCAACACATTAAATTTAGGAAAAAATAGGAAAATATCACATCGATCCCTGCAAAATGTATGTGACATCATGAAATTAATCCAAAACCTTTCCTTGTTTCATTGGTTACTTTCTGAAAACTTTAAAGTTAGATTTAGCTGCTGAACAAATAGTAATGTAATGAGAAATTGCACATATTACAAGACAACTTAATAAAAGTTATTACAGAACAACATAAAAGTATGTTGTAATGAACTATGCAGTATGTTGTCAGCTTATTAGATAACTTGATTATTATTCAAATAGCAGTTATTAGTTGATAAGTACCATGATTTATTACAGTATTTGCAATACATATGTTCTTATTTTTTCTTGTCTTGATGACCAGGGGTCATTTGCTTTCTGGCCATATATCCAGTGTCTTCTAAAACTAAGTAATTACTTGTCTAAGAAAAGCCTGTGACTTTCCTCAAAAGAAATTAGATCATTCAATTGGGACTTATAATTAAAAGACCAAGATAATTGCTACATTCCAATGACAAAGAGTGAAGAATAAACACCGGTTACCCATAAAGCTATCGATTATACTGATGGCAGGAGGTTGACAAATGATTGCTAACACTTCATATTCACAAACCAGGAGATCTGTTTGAAGGCAAGGAATTCTACTTTTTAATGCATTAACCATTTTCCCAGACTACCAAGATTGCCAAGGTGAGAATAGTTGGTTTCATTGAACAAATTCAGAAATCCTGCCTCCAGTTTGCTTTCACACCTGAAAATAGCTGAACTCAACCAATACCGGAGTGGAACTGCTCTGATGTAAGGGTGGACTCATTAATCCTCATCATCCTCAATTTTGGGAAACCTGGTGTCTTGCCAGTGGGTTTCAGCCCCGGGCAAGTTCACTACGGATTCAGTGAGACTGAGAAATGACAATGGAACGTTTTTGGAGTAAAAGGGTTTGTTTACCCTGCATGTTTTCTCAGTGATAGGTCAAACACTAGAATTCCGTCTGTATGCAACAGTCTGCAGGTCTCTAATCCTCCTTTGTCTCTGCCTCCGCCCAGAGCACTGGGCCGAGCTCTCTATATAGTGACTCAGTCAATAAAAGCTTATTGCCTGTGGGTGTGGAAGCAGGAGCCTAGCAGCAGGCCAGTTACATCATCAAGTAGGTGAGTCTGAAGTGAGTATCCCGACCACAGGAACTTCAATTTTCCCCACAGGCCTCTCTGCCCCACAGCGGTCTCAGGCTCTGTCCTCGGTGCTGCCACCACTCCAGCCCCTGCTCTCCTGCAGCCGTGCAGCCCAGAGCCCTGAGTGGAGCCCTGTATAGAGAGTCAATAACGGCATATTGCCCTGTGCAGTGAGCTAGCTGACCAGGGCCCGGTGGGAATCCTGGCCACAGGAACCACCTTCGCTTTCTCCACACCTGGCACACAGGGCGATGTCACACCCAGGCCACAGAATGACTTCCATTTCCTTTGGGTCAGGAAAACGAGCCTTGTTGCGATTCAAACTCAGACGGAAATTTTAATTTCAGTTGTTTAGGAAACAACTTAGATATAATGCAGACCTCTCACTGCAAAAATTGAATTTGAGGGAAAAAATTCCTAAGGAGAGTGTCGAAAAGGGCAGCCTCAGGTGACCTTATTCCCAGTCTAATTCTATTACAATTCCTGGATGCCCACATTTTCATGGACACTCATGAGTATTCACATTTATCATGAATTCTGGGAATTATATTTTGTACCTGCCGCTATGTAGGATAGTTTACATTACATAATTTTTTAAGATAATTCACCATGTGATAGTCTTTGTTCTAAGAAACCAGTGGAAAAGGAATGCAAGAAGACACTTTCATTTGAATTACTTTTAAAAAATATATATTGAACACAGATTTCATTTGGGTCTGGTTCAACTATCTCAAAGTTTGTGCTTTAATGACCTCATGAAATTTTTTCCATTATGCCTTTGAAATGGTCCCATTTTCTTAATGGAAGAAATATATTTAAATTGTCTGAGAGTCACGTTTGCTGTCCTTGCTTGCTGCCCTGAGATATGTGAGACTAGAAACTCTATCAAAAATAGTCTTAATTTACTTGCTACCATTCACTCTTGGTAGGAATAATTTTTATTAGCAGGGGAAGTGCTTTCTCATTGTCTCCTTTTACTGGCGAATAATACATTGCATTTGCATGTTTCTTTACTGAGCCTAGCGCCTTTAGATTCATTATCCAATTAATTCTCCTAACATTGCTGTAAAGAATGGGGAGTAACTTCTCAATCTACATGTAGGGAGATTAAATGACTTATGTCACCAAGCCAGTAAAAAGCAGAGTTAAGAAAACTGCTTAAGGCTTGCTTTTATTGCAGTATTGGGTCATTATTTCTCATATTACAAGAACCTCTTCAGAGATAACTGGCAGTAGGAGTTCAGAACTAAACAGGTTTCTTCATATTTCATTGTAACAATGTTTTCTAAAAATGGCCTTTTGAAATGCTAACTGGGAATATAAATTCATTTGTATTGGCAAAACAGTGCACAGTATTTTAATGATCTATGGAATGACATCACTCTTGTTTTTCTACTTACATAAGCTGGTTAGCATTTATTAATAAAAGACAACATTAATATTCACTAATAAATGAATATGCATTTTTCTTTCATTTATTATTAATAAATTAGTTTAATCTGTCCACTTTATCACATGATGATTATGCAGCTCAATCTCATTTTACTTTCATTGTTTTATGTATATTTTTTAGTTTTTATATATTTTACAGAAACAGTTCCTAGAACCCCATCATTTTATTTCTAAATAAGATTTAATTCAATCTGTAAAAAGACATAAAAATCAAATATTGAGTATCTTACGTATTTCTCCATTTTCCACTTTTCCTTGTTGCAGAAGAGAACTAAGAAAACTACTATCAGCATGTACATTTGACAATGTTTAACTATAACCCAAAAGTCAAAATGTCATAAATCCCAGAAGCACAGGAGTTTCCTGCAGCATTTCAAACCCAAGTCCGCACACCAGGGAAGACTAGAGATTCAGGTAAGTTTCATCTGTAAACTCTTTAAAGTACAAATTTGGATTCGAGATTTTTTTTCGTAAGTCAGTAGATAGTATATCTGAAAGAACCTTTTAAAATGTCGTTGAATTTCTCCTTTGAAAAAAACAACTTTAGAAAAAATGAAAGCTGAAGGTCCAGGGTCACCTGAACTATGATCGCCAGGGTCCCTGCTCAGCCTGGCGGGTCGATGCCACCTTATGGAACTAGAGGTTCACTGCATCACATGGTGCCATAGCCACAAAAATCTCAGTTCCAGGAGATGGGCTCAGAAGTTAAATTTAGTCAATAGAAAAGCATCTCACTGTACAAATAAAAGCCAGGGGATTAAATATGGAAATTCTATTATGATGCTTTTTAAGAGCTTAAAGCTCTTATTTTTCACCTTTTGTATTATTAATCAGACTTGAGATAAGATTCATTTTCCACTGGCAATGAAACAGGTGTTTTTGGAGCAAATATTCCATTAATTTCAAATGTTCAGAAAAGATTAATTCCTGTGTTAATGTTTCTCATTTTTTCTGCCTTATCATTTTATTTTACCCTTAATTTCTTTGTTCCAAATTATATGTAGACTGACAGTTCACTCAAATGTAGTTAGAAGTAAACATATCTATCTAATGTTAAAATTACAGTAATTGTGCTAATATCGCAACAAACTAGAAAGACTAAGCTAGGGGACAATCGCCTTGCAAAACTTCTTTGTGGTCTTGTGCGGGGTGCGTGCACACGGGGCTGTCACTTCCAATTCACATTATGGAATGACAGAGGAAGAATTCAGAAGACATCTGTTACTTTTATTAAAAGAAAATAAAATGCTTTCAGAAAAGAATGAAACAATCAAGATGTGTTGGTGCCTAGTATGTGAATAGGAAGGGGAAGCTAATACAGATATGCTGGGACCCAACCCAGTCTTCAGAAGCCTGGACACAGGCTTGAGGTAAGAGCTTACTTCAGGGTGAATTCCATTAGAGTTTTAATTTTAACAGATAATGGAATATAAAAAGGCAAGCTCGGTATGTTATGATGATTTGAGAACTCTAAAGCCCAGAATCCTTCATGGATCTACACTCTATGTTCAGTGATTCCCAGACCTGGCCAATCAATACGAATCACCTGGGCCACTTTACAGGAGGCTTTTCTGCCCAGGAAGTCATCATGTTACTTGGCTCTGAGCAATAACTTGGATAGTGCTTGAAACTGGTGGAATCTGCCTAGATTACCAGCTCCAGAGTTTGGGATATGCACGATAAAATTTATTGTCATCACTGGTCTTCTGTCAAATGAAAGGATGTCATGGCCCTTCTTTACCATATTCCTGTGAATGGTCTTCCCCAGTCCTGTTCTGCTGAAGCATTTTTCGAGAAAATATTAGGAAGCCCCTGTGAGTCTGTCATACCACAGTAGAAGTCGAGGTTCTCAGGAATGATTTCCTTGCAGCTGCACATATACCTGGATGTTCTTCTATTCCTTATTCTCAGCAGCTTTGTAAGGAGTCCAGCAAGGGATTGCCCGGAATATCCCCAATAACAGCTGAGCCCCACAGAGTGGTACTGAGAGCATCACGTGCTTCAAGTGCTTCTCTCACTCATAAGACTACTACTGAACTCACCATTTTTTCTGCCTCTCCTGTCATTAGGGTTTGAAGTTCATATAAATATGATTCTCAAGATGACCACTTTTCTGAGCTTATGAAAATCATAATCAGTGTTTCTATCATTCCCAATCTTTATATCTCTGTAGGCACTTCATGGCACGTTTGGGTCAAATTTAAAGTAGGAAACACACTTGTTCAAAAACCTTCAAGAAACTATTGTGACCCTACTCTGCCTTGCCTTCCACCAGATCTAAGCTTGGAGACCTCATTTATATTTTAGCCTGCCCCACAGAATGGCCTGACCTCTCTGTTAAATCTCAACCTTCCTTTCACCCAATCTTCAGTTTGAGTTTCACAAAACCAGAGCTGTGCATTTATTAATCCCATGCTCAAATGTTCAAAACCACAGACAATGTCATGAGACAAAGACATCACCTGTTCAACAAAATTTAATATGTTTGTGGATCACTTATTCTATGCCAGGCACAGAGCTAGGAAAAGGGATTGAAACATAACTGTTTACCCTAGGACCGAAGCGTCTCCTGGGGGGACTGAGAACATACATCAGTACTTGTGTTACCAGAGTGCAGTTAGCTATACATTTTGGGCATTTATTCTTGATTGCCTTCACCGAGGACCTACATTCTAGCTGTTATTGAAGAATGAGTGACATATCACTTGACAATCAGAGAAAAAGGATAGTTCAAGCACATGGCATAGATTAAACCTAGGTGAGGAAGAATTAATGAGAATTCGGGGAGAAACAACAAGTTTAGCAAGTGAAGTATTGAGAAATATAACCTGAGGCCAAGATGAAAATGCAGGTTGAAAATGAATTATAAAACCTTTAAGTGCTGTATTAAGGAATGTGCATATTTTTATCCTGCAGGGGATGGGGGAAGCACTGAACACTTTTGAGAGGAGAAATAACAGAATTATTTAGAAAGCCAGCTTGTATGACACAGTTGAAAATGTATTAGATGAGGAAAAATCCAGAAACAAAGAGACTGGCTAGGAAGGTAAACAGTTACATCCAGTCAAGAAGAGGTATTGAATTGAAGCTGGGCTGATGATAGTGACAAGAAAGACAAAACTGAAACAATCCAGGTGGTGACAAGTTAGCTGGTAACACCCAGGGCCTCTGCTGTTTGTACACTGTGCTAGCAAATATACCCTGCTCACAGAGATGGCGCTTCTTAAGAATTAAAAAAAAAATTAATAGGTTTTGCAATTTATTGTTTGTTTAATTGACGGCTAGGAAGAACTGGATGAGATCTGGCATTTTATATTTGAGCCTAGCTTCTGTCACCTTCTCTAATTTAATTGTTTACCTCTTCAACCTGACCCATTTTATTCTCAAAATGTTTACTTCAGTTAGTGATAGTCTCTACCTAATCATTATTCCCCAACCCCACCTCCCAATTCATAGATCACAAGTTCCTTTTAACAGATTCTCATGGTATTTTTAACACTTTTTGGGAATTAATATCAGCAGCTATTTTTGGTCTCTGGAAGAATAGCTTCAGTAGAAGAGTGGCTTATCAATCCATACTTCATTGATAAGGAACATGAGAAGTTAAGGCCAATAAGGTAAAATATTTAATTCCCCAGTAAGGAGAGGAATCAGGTGTTAATTTCTTAGAAAGAATTGAAGAAAACATTTTGTCCTTTTTATGAAAGGGAGATAGATCCTTTTATTTTTCAGTTTCTTTGTTTTATTGCTGCTGCTTTTTTGTTTGTTTTTATTTTTCAGTGTAAAAAGAGAAACCAATAGAAAATGAGAGAGATAAACAGGGAAAAGAATAAATATTAACATATAAAGTGATATGTCTTTAACATATGAGATTATGGCTTTTAAATTATATATCAAAATGTCAATAAATCATTATTAGGAAGTATCAATAAATAATACATAATAAATTAAGAAGTATCAATAAAGAAATAAGTGTTCAAAGGAGGTCTGTTATAAACAGTTATATCCTATTGTTAAGAAATGTTATGGCGCCTAATATAGAGGTGGGTATTGAGGAGGTGCTCAGTGTGGGTATGACGAACGAGTCGAATCAATAAAGAAACGATTTCCTCTACCTAAAGTCGTCCTCTGGAGACCACAGACCACCTTTAAGAACCACCATCGTACTTGTATTCTTATTTCAATCAATTAGGGGTACTTGCTTTTCATCTTCTCATGATTTTTTCCAAATTGTCAATAGATGCAACTTATGTAGCTCTAAAATGTTGCTTTTCATGACTGACATATTAAGGTGTTATGAAATAATGACCTTATCATTAATTTATGTTGTAGATCTTCTATTATTTCATATGGGCTATTTACATTTAAAATAAGTAAAATTGGCATTTATTTAGCCTCTACTATGTGGCATTACATTCCGGGAATACAAAGATGACTGGGAAGTTACTCTAAATGGCTCACAACCTACTGGTAATCATTGGAGGGAGACTTGTAAAGAATTATACAATATGATAGATGCTAAGTTTGATATAGGTATGTCATATTAAAAGCATATAAATGTAATAAGACTATCCAACAAGCACATATTGTTCACTTAGTATATATTTGATTGTGCATTAGGCCCATTCTCATTTACCAGACATTCTAAGGCCTTCTAGTCCAATAATGTCACAGATATGTAAACAAATACATTTAATAACCTGTGTACATTGGAATCCTCCAAAAGGCAGAGGCCAAGGTGGGATTTGATATGTAAGAAATGTATTGGGAAGACTACTTATGAAAAGGAAAGATAAAGGGAACAAGAGTAGATTGACAGAGACTTCAGGTCTGCATTCATAAAAGGAGAGAAAAAAGTAGTGGTTGTGTAAAAAGGGCCCTATTGCAGCACTATTCCAAGAACGTCTTGGCCAGGCTCATGAGGAATTGCAAAGCAGAGTGTCCCATTACAGAAACAGTTCACCTGGCAAGAAAGGGCTGGCCCTGATACGCTGCCGTGCTTTATCGCAGGCCGTTTGCGGCCCAGGGAAAGTGTGGCCTCAAAGGATGGGAGCTGGGTTGTTGGGCAACCATGACCATAGCCGCAGACTCTCCTGAAAAAGATCTAAGTGACGCCACTGTGGAGACCTACTTCTCCTTTCAGGTTTGAAAAGCCATTCCTCCAGTGTTCCCACTGACTTCTCTCCCTGAGAAAAAATGTAGAAGCGGAGGTATAGGGAGATGAACTCTAACCTCTGTCATCACAGTTGATCTTGGGAATGAAGCTAATACTCATCTCTCCTTTATCTAAACTCGCCTCACCCTCTGCCATCACTTCAGCTTGTTCTGATAGATACTTGGTATCACAACCCTTTATTCCTAAATCTTTGAAAATCACATGCTTCTCTGTGCAGGTTGTTGAATGTGTCCATTCCTCGTTAATTAGGTGAGGGAGTACCTAGAGTCGCTCAAGCACGAAGTCTGGTTTTCACGTATATTCTTCCCTGCCCCCATTGTGGGAAAACCTGCTGTTCAGGGTCAGTTACCCCTGCTCTGGATGCAAGGAGTCAAAAGTGGCCTGGCACCTGCCATGCCTTCTCTTGCTGTGTCCCCTGTTGTTCTGTGTACCCCCATCGCGAATTGGAACCTCCCACCTTCAGAGCTGTGCATTCTGGAGATGAGGAACATTGGGTCCTCCAGGGAACTGATATTTAGTGGGACTCTCCCTACTTCCTATCTTGGGCTGTCCAGGCTGCTATAACAAAATACCACAGACTAAGTGGCTAATAAACAGCAGAATGCATTGCTCACGGCTCTGGATGCCGGGATTCTGAGATATGTGTACCAACATAGTCAGGTGAGGGCCCTCGTCCAGGTTGTACATTTTTCATTCTTTCCTCGCATGGTGGAAGGGGCTAGGGAGCTCTCTGGGGCCTCTTTTGAAGGACGCTAATCCCATTCATAATGGCGCCAACCTCATGACATAAGCCCCTCCCAAAGGCCCCACGCTCTGATAGCATCACATTGGTATTAGTATCAGTGAACCCAGTTATCACAGGTCACAGACCACACGCCCATGCTTCTTCCCCTAATCATATACTAGGCAAGGGGATCCCATGTCTGTGAAAAAGGCATTTCATAATCTCCCAGACTGTGTTGCTGGCTGAGGCTCTGTAGGCAGGAAGGTCAAACATAGTAGAACAAGTATCTATTCCTATTAGGACAAACCACTGGTCTTCTAGGAGAGAAGTGACATGATGTGACTGAGGAGTTGGTTTCTCATATTATGGGAGAGTATCCATTTGGGGTTTCAGCATTAGCCTCCATGACAGCAGTTGGAACCTTCAGTCATTTATGCCTTGACGGACGGCCTCTTTTCAGGCATCATAAGCCTCTTTCATGTGCTCTTGTTGCAAGAGCCAGAGTGGCCTATTATGAAGGCTTGCTAACATCATTTTGTCTACTTGGTTGTTCAGTGCTTCTTCCACTTAACTCAGCTTGGGCTACCACCCTAACAGGGACTTTGCTCCTGTCCCTTGGGCCCCTTATAGGTTGTTAAACCTTGCGTTTAAAGAAAGTGCCCATAATTAAACAAATTCATGCTTCTCCAATATGATTCGGATCAAGCACCCTCACAATCCAATCCCAGGAATACCTTCTTGGTCCTGATGGCGCCTGGTAAATGATTCCTGTACATACCTTGGTGCGTGACTTGTTTCCTCAGTCCCAGCACATCCCCAGCTGGTTTATGCTGAAATTTAACACTAGCTATTGGCCTAGCAGCCAGGAGAAGGCAGTTCCTGAGGGAGCCCCTTTCGCCTTAGGGTGGAGCAGATGGGTCCTCAGTGGTGCATTCCACAACAGTGAAGTACTATCTCTTATAAGGGAAGGCTGGGTCCCTCTAATAACTGAGGACCCAAGGCAGCTAGCAGAGCATAAATCCTAGACGGCATCCATCTTATTTTTCAGGGTCCCAGGTTTTTCTAACCAGGGCCTTGACTTGAGTAAAACACACTTGTTTTGGCTGAGTTTGTTTAAATGTTACTGGAGTTATTAACGTTATCAAATCCATTGCTTCTCAGCCTTTTCTCTGCAAAAGATAAGGATTTCTTTTTAAGCTACCAAAGACATTCTGTAGCCCTCACACGTAGGCTTTAACTGTTTTTAAACAGCTCTGAGGTTTTTGTCAACTTTATGGTGGCCATGTGACTTAGCAATAACATGACAACTCCATAGTCCTTGGAGGCATGGTTCTCCCGCCCCCATATCCTTCAGATGCCTGAATCATCATATCAGCAAGGTTTTTCCCCCTCTACCAGAACATTTACCAAGTTCACCATTTGTAAAAATCTTAAGCAGCTAGGCTACCACTTTGTCCTATGGACCATTTGTGCCTTTATATTCCACTCAGGATTGGACCCCTTTGCCATGCCCCAAACCCCATCTTATATCCGTTTTCTTGGACAACTCCTGGTCCCACCTGTGTCTGTTGGGGCCTTTGAAAAATAGATGCTGAGATACAACAAATTTATTGGGAAAAACATATGTGAAGAATAAAGTGAAGGAAGCCAGACCAGGCAGGGAAGAGCCTTTAGATCATGAGTCAGGTCTGAGAGATGCAAAAATAACGAAGGAATGAAGAACTGGGCAAAAACAGCCTTAGATTGTAGTGTACACATATAAAAAATAATGAAAGTCTCAACCAGAATCCCCAAGTAAAAGTGGCCCATTATAGAGATCCTGCAGAGGCAGTAGTGGTTCTAAAGGGGAGGCAGCTTTCCACCGATGGCCACCATGTTAGCTCCCCCTGCAGGAGATCTGAGTGATGTGCTTCCACGTTTGCAACAACCTTTGTTGATATATGCAGAAAATACTTCCTTTTCCAGGGGAAGGGAAATAAACCAAATCTGAATATGACTTGGAGTTCCCAAATGTACAACAAAAGTCTATTCTAACAGAAAAAAAAAGTAACAGAATGAGAAAAGTTGGTAGGAAGAGCTGATTAAATGCCATGGATTTAGGATCAGAAAAAAATTAGAGTCTACAATATTAGTTGTGAATAAATAACATAACTCTGTTGCAAGTTATGTTAAGTAAGATGGGACATTATTAGTGACAATTCTATAAGTATATATGTGATATGGGTTCAAAACATGTAGAATAATCTAAAACAGTAAAGCTATTACTATCAATTAAGAAGACACTTCACGAACATATTTTTGGACAAAAAGCTCTATTTTCAAGTTACTCCAAAAAATGGAAAATAAAGTATGAAAGTCAAAAAATATTCAACTTCCATGTATTTTCCAAAATCAGCACTCAAAAATCCTTCTTCATGACCATTATTTCAAGCAGTCTATCAAAGGCCCATCCAGAGTAAAAAGTACTTTTATGCTTGTTGTGGAATGGCACATGTTTTTAGGAGAACAGAGCTTCTGGAACTAATGACATCTATAGGATCTCTTTACTTGAAAGAATGGTATAAAGAAAAACAGCATGAGGACTATTCATGTATTTAGAAACATATACAGTGTACAGACAATGAAACACTATGACATCACCAGAAATCAGTTGAGGTCAGAAATTTCCTTGAGAACCAAATGCCAGAGAGAAGATTTGGTAATTTAATTTTCACCATTTTTCTTTAGGTAGACAAAAGTAGTCCCACTGAAAGAATGCAGTGAGATTTCTTTAAAGTGGCATTCTTTCTAGTGCTGCAAGGAATGACATTATAAATTTCAACACACGCCAAACAATGTCTTTATTTTCAAGTTGAGAGCATATTATATACTATGATTTATAAGGTTAAAAATGAAAGAACTGTTATTTTATAAAAAGGTTTCCAATTTCATAGGGAAATTACTACTATTATAATTTATTTCCTAGTAGTAAGATTGCTGTCACAAGTGATTTGAGCACATTTGCCTTAAAGATGTTGTTGTTATCCTCTGGCATTTACAGAACAAAAGATGTTCCTGTAACTAATACTTTAAGGTGTTTGCAGCTCTAGCTATTAATTATTTCACCTATAATGTGTGCAGATAATTCTACTTCTGCAGAATGATAGGCCAGGAGAGAATTAATATTTATTGAGAGCTAACTTTAAGTCATGAACTTAAAGTTAGCAAGCATTTTAGGTATAACTTCTTATGAATCTTTAGAGCTAGATGAGATTTTTTTTTAAAGATGAGAGAACAGTGTCCCAGAGAACCTGAGTTAAGCGGGTCAGGCCATGTGGCTGTTAAATGGCCGAGCTGAGACTGAGGCTTTGTTTATCATTTTAACAGAACACAAATATATCATTACCCCAAATAAGAATCATAAAATACCATATCATCTAAATAAATCAAATATTAATTGATAGCTCTATGTTTAAATATATGTCAGCTGATGGCGAGACCATCGCAGGGTGTGCAATAGGGTCCTTATGCTCAGTGAACATACTCATCTCTTAATATAAATTTATGGTAGAGATAATTTGCAGTGTGTCTACCAAGAAAAACTCTGGACACATTCAAACATTCAAGACCCTATACTATGTGCTCTCATAGAGGGGTTTCCTGATCCAGTCATATGTGGTTTTAGCTAAGCTTCTTCATGTAGTCATATAGGCATTCTCTAATAATTATGCAGAAGAAAACTGGTATTAGTTGTAATGTTGACAAAGAAGGAAGAATTACTAACAGAAAAACCATAATGA